>MU968363.1:21886145-22260324 GCA_034641835.2 Pinus albicaulis
TCTCTGGCTGAGAAATATTTATTTGAATGTTTCTTTCAACTGTGTTATTTGAAAATGATTAAATTTAGTTTAAGTACAGGGATGCTGGCGTTCCCTCATATTTTTGTCTTAGCTGAATGTTATTTTTAAATGTTACTTTCAATATATGTTGTGTGAAGATGAATTGAGGAAATTAAGGTTAGCCCTGAGTCCCTTTCTTATTTTCTCAACTATTTGATTGTTTCCCTTAGGATGTGTTAAAAGCTGACTAGTTTCAAAGTACTTATCAGATCTTAGACCATTCTGTGTTATCTTTGAGTTTCCCTTTGTTTTTATATGTTTTCTATTAGAAGTAGATCAAAGGCTGGATAGTTTCAAAGTACTTACCAGATCCTAGTTTGCTTCTATGTTTTTCTTAAGTGCCTGGTCAAAGGCTGGCTAGTTTCAAAGTACTTACCAGATCCTGGGCTGCTCTTTGTTCTGCATCTGTCATTTCCCTTTCTTATTGTATCACTCCAATCCATAAATCAAACTTTAAAGAGATCCTTAGGCATAGATGACTTGCCCCATGGACCACTCTTGAACCTGATTGTTCCAATTAAAATCCTCTTATGACTCCATAGCCCAATGGACTGAAAACCTACCATCATCTTTCTTCTTGATCAAAGCTTACTCTTTTTGCTTGCAACTTCTCACTTTTGAACCTATTTTCATATAGATCTTTCCACCTCAGATAGCGACTGTGTTCAACCATCCAAAAAACAAAACAAACCCTCGGTCTTCATAACTAGCCTAATATCATTACCCTAAACTTCAAAGACAAATCCATCTTTGTACATATTGGAGAGATCCCTCTCCGGATTCAGGAGGGCTAGATCCTAGAATCCCAAAGTTGGTTGAAATGATGTTAACTCTGTGATCGGAATTTTTCCAATCTTGCTTATTACAGAGACCTAACATTTCTGGTGACTCCACTGGGGAAAAACTCAGAATCTTTCACATTCAAAACTATTCATAAAGAAGCTTGGGGTTTGGTTCATAGAGCACTTGATTTATTAACCAGCTGAAGCCACCAGAACCTAACATTTCTGGCGACTCCGCTGGGGAATTGAGTTGAGTTTTCACCTTTTCCCCTTTGATTTTCATACAGACCTGGTGAGTAAAAAGTAGCCTTTTCAAGCACTACCACAGAAATGGTAATCATGATGAAACTTGTTTGAGTCAGTGACAATCTAGGTCAACCCTAGGATTCTCTTAAGTTTTTATCTAACCTTGGAAAATCAGCTATCTTAGCCATAAGAGTAGACTGTCTTTGTCTCATAACTGTAGCTAAGTTTTGAAGAAAAGTTAGGACATTCTTAGAAACCACAAATAAAAACAATTCAGAAAATACCAAAAATAATTTCAGATTGGTGGTAAAACACTTGCTCATACATTTCACTTACCATTGGATGTGTTTTACTTCATACTCTTCGACAGAGTCTGGAAAGGGCCAGGTAGCCTCCGGATCTCATCCTCTTTTAGAGGTGACATATCTGGTGAATGCCCTCCCAGTCAATCTCTGGTTAGAGTTTGTTGTGTTTTGAGATATCCTTGAAAAGGAATGCCTCACAAGCACTGTGGTGGACAATGTACCTCTTTCAACACACTCTAAACTTTCCACCTGGCGACTCCACAATCCTAAACAGACCTTAAGACTCCACTGGGAATAACCCTTATCATTGTAATATCCTTCAAACTCGGTTAGAAGGCTGTAGGATTAAAATTGTAAAAACAGATTAGTCAACCTCTCAAAGATTGTCATATCTGGTTGAAATTTTCCTGTTTATTTGGATCTAAAAACATAGCATAGTGGCTTCTATAAAGATTCATACTAGAGCCCGTCCTGACCCTGATCCACCTGAGATAGTTGATAACCCTGAAAGAATCCTTAGGAAGTCTCCTAGGGTACTATCTTCAACTGTTTTCAGATCATCCTTAAGAGCTAATTCAGTCCCTAAAAATCTTTCAGCTCTACAACAATCACAAGCTGATTTAGTCAATCCATTTAGGACTAGGTCATTTGGTGATTTAGATCAGTTAGATTCCGAGTCTTCACATTCATCTCCAGAAATAAGTGAACCCCTTGGGAATAGAGAATCAACACCTCTTGATTTACATTTTCTACATAATCTAGGTGTCTCTCATCCAAGATCAGCTCAGCAATCTACTGCTGTTCCATCCACTTCTGTTCATCTTTCATCCACTACTCAAACCACTTCATTTCATCCCACCCCACCTCTTGTCAATCCATCCCCACCACCTATCATGGCAGCATGGTATGCTCTCTTAGTCCTTCCTGTACCATTAGCCAACCTTCCACAGGACTATTAGTCCAAAATCCCATTGTATGAAGCTAGCAATGCTACAACAACATCACAACATGTGGACAAGATGAATGACTACTTTGACAGAAATGAAATTGATGATGATTCTATCAAACTTAGATTATTTGCTCAAAGTCTGGGGGGAGAAGCAAGAAAATGGTTCAAAGGCTTAGCCCCCCATAGTATTAATGATCTTCAAGGTTTCCATCAAACATTCTTAAACAAATGGGAAGTAAAGAAGAACCCTCTCCAAGTTCTTGCTGACTATAACAATCTCCATAGAAACACAGGGGAAAGTGTACAGGCTTATTGTACTAGATTTAACAGTGTGTATAATGCACTTTCTCCTGAACTAAAACCTCCACAGGGTTCAGCTTTAAACAAGTTTCCTGAAGGGTTTGGTGCTGACATGACCTATTCACTCAGAGAAAGAATTTTTGCAACCCTTGAAGATATGCAAAGAGGTGCTATTTCTCTGGAAGTAAACTTAATGGAGAAGAGAACAAGAATGAAAGCTGAAAAGAGAGTATCTTTCATAGAGGAATCCACCCCTACTACTTCAAGCTCAAAAATGAAAAGAATGATGGAAGAAATGATGAAGAAAATGAGCATTCTAGAGAGAGCGCAAGAAATTCTAAATCAAAACGCTCCTCAAAACAGAAACCAAAACCAAAATTAGAATGTTAGAAGGAATCAACCTCCAAACTGACCAAGGGAAGATGATAAGCAGATCACTCCTCCCTTTCATCAAAAATATTTAAGTGAGGTTGAAGAAACAGATCAAATAATAGAGGAGGATGATATAAACTTATTTGGGGTACATGATGATAGCTTCCAGGTTCATTATGATAGGAAACAAGGTCTTTATACACCTTACGACGAAAAAAGAGATGATAATGAAAATTATTATCAAAACATGGAAAATGCTGTCATAGAGCCTTCAAAGGAATATGAACTCAGAAGTAAATCTAATCAACAAACCCCCAACAACAAAACCTCTAACAAATCCTCTCAAAGAAGCACTGCAACCAAGCCTAAAATAGTCAAACAAAAAGACAAAATAGTGGCTGATAATTCTGGTAAAGGTAAAGAGAAAGACACTCAAAATCTTGAAAAACAAAGTGCAAACATTAGTAGTACTAACACTTTAGCTAGTACTCCTATTACAACCGCTGTGTCAACTGTAGATAAAAAAAATCAGCAAGCTGTTGTTGCTGATAAAGTGGCAGTAAACAAGGCTGAAACCAACACCTTAAAGAATCAAATTCCTTTCAGTCTAGAACAGGAAATCTCAAAGATTAAATTTTTTGTTCCTTTGACTGAGTTAGCTGCCCAACATGTATATAGGTCCAAAATTTTGAAGGCTTTGAACCTAGAAGAAAATGAGGATACACTCAATCTTAATGATGACCAACCAGAGCTAATTTTTGGTCCAAAGATTGAAGGTAAGTTTCAAGAGGGACCTGTCCCTCTCTTCTATGTAAGTTTGAACGTTCATGACAAAATTTTGCACAATGCTATGCATGACTCAGGCGCTTCCCATAATTTAATGCCAAAAGCTGTGATGGAAAGCCTGGGTCTTGAAATTACCAGACCTTACAAAGACCTATACTCCTTTGACTCAAGCAGAGTTAAATGTCTAGGATTGATCAAGGACCTCTGTGTTAATTTAGCCCAAATTCCAGCCAAGTGTTTGGTCATGGATACTGTTGTGGATGATGTACCCCCAAAGTATGGAATTCTTTTATCAATATCTTGGGGGGCTAAGTTACAGGGGACCATGCAAATGGACATGACCTACGTGACTATCCCTGTTTTCAATTAGACTAGAAGACTTTACAGGGAGTCCCACATGCAATACACAGTGACAAGTCAAGACAGGCCTCAAAACTCTCCTCTGTACGCTGTAAGTACGAGCCTTGACTATTTTATCATGTTTAATGATGAAACCCTCACAGAACAAATCAATTTACCAGGGTTAATGGCTGAAACAGAGGAAGAGGAGTAAAACGCTGAACTATCAAGACAATTTACTGTATCTGAAAATCCTAGCAAACCAAACACAGGTCTTGAGCTACGAATCATCAATCCCTTAAACTTGAATCTTGACAGTCAAGAGAGCAATCCTCAACCCGATGAAAAACTTGAGGAGTCAAATCATACAAAGGACATCCATCAAACTGATAAAACTGAAAATGATCCTCTCTGGACTATGTATTTTGATGGGTCATGCACTAGAACAAATGCTGGTGCAGGTGTCTGGATTACTAACACTGAAAACAATCATACAGAATGTATTTCATGTAAATTAAACTTTCAGTGTTCCAACAACATAGCAGAATATGAATCCCTTCTCTTAGGCTTGCATCTCTTGAAGAAGTTAGGAGCCAAGAGAATAAATGTGTATGGGGATTCTGAGTTAATAATTAGGCAAGTCAATAGGGAGTATAATGCAAATCACCCCAGACTTAGGGCCTACAGGAATGATGTCATGGATCTTTTGAAAACATTTGAGGAGACCAACCTAACTTTTGTCCCAAGGAAAAGAAACATTGCAGCCCACAATTTAGCCTTTGCTGCTAGAACCTGCCCAATGCTATATGATGACACATCTCAGATTAAATTCAGACCAGCTATCTCGGATAACAAGAAATATTGGCAGGTGTTTGATGGAGATAAACAAATAGAAGACTTCATGCAATTCAGAAATGAGTTTGAACTCCATAGTTCAGATTCAGACTATGATACAGACTGCAGTGAAGAAAATTTTCTTGGTTAAGAAGAACCATCTCCTAAGCTTGTAGATATTAACCTTCAGACTAGCAAACTTGAAAAAGAATAGAGTTGAGTGCAAAATCTGAAACAGAGGAGTTGGAAACTTTGCATTCTAAGGATGATAGTTTGCCCAAGGGTTTGGCCCCTCTAGAAGAACTTTTTTATTTTAATGATGTGGCCAATAAACCTAAACTGGAACCTGTAGAAACTGAAGTAGAGGAATGCAATATAGGCAGTGAGGAAAAACCAAAAATGATCAAACTGTCCAAAACTTTTCCAGCTCACATTAAACTCAAATACATAGAGCTGTTCAAAGAATTTTCTGATGTTTTTGCATGGAGTTACGAAGATCTTAAGTCCTATGACACTGAAATAATACAACACAAAATCCCTCTTAAAGAAAACCAAAAACCATTCAAACAGAAACTGCGGAGAATAAACCCTGTCCAATTACCATTGGTTAAGAAGGAAATCATGAAGATGCACGATGCTAGTATTATTGTCCCTATTAGGTATTCTGAGTGGGTGTCTAATCTGGTGTCTATTAGGAAGAAAACTGGAGAAATCAGGCTTTGTATAGACTTTATAAATTTAAAAAAAGCTTCATTAAAGGACAACTACCCTTTGCCCAAGATAGATCATATTT
Organism: Pinus albicaulis; assembly: GCA_034641835.2. Lineage (NCBI taxonomy): Eukaryota > Viridiplantae > Streptophyta > Pinopsida > Pinales > Pinaceae > Pinus > Pinus albicaulis. Next base: position 21,891,912 of record MU968363.1, read on the forward strand.
TACAAAGGGTGGTGGGGTCTAAAAGAATTTCTTTGGTAGATGGCTATTCAGGGTATAATCAAGTCTTATTCCACCCTGATCATCAATTAAAAACAGCTTTTACTACACCCTGGGGCACCTTCATGTATGTGAAAATGCCTTTTGGTCTAATGAATGCTGGAGAAACCTTTCAGAGAGCCATGGACATAGCATTCTGGGAAGAATTAGGCTTCTTCATCATTATCTATCTTGATGATGTCACTTTTTTTTCAAAGACAGATGAAGAACACTTAGAACATTTGAGAAAAATTTTCGAGAAATGCAGGAAGTTTGGAATATCTTTGAACCCTAAGAAGACTTTATTTGGTCTCCAAGAAGGTAAACTTCTTGGGCACATCATTTTGGAGGAGGGTATAAAGATAGATCCAAAGACGATTGAGGCCATTTTTCAAATCTCTCATCCTCGAAACATCAAAGAGTTATAGTCTTTCATTGGAAAGATCAACTTTTTGAGAAGGTTCATCCCCAACTTGGCTGAGCTCCTTAGGAATATCACAAATATGTTGAAGAAGGAGTAAGGGGTAAAGTGGACCTTGGAAGCAAAGACATCCTTTGAGCTGGTAAAACAAGCATTAACCAAAACACCGGTTCTCATAAGTCCTGATTTTTCAAGGGATTTTTATATCTTCTCATTTGCATCAGAACATACCATAGCTGCTGTCCTTTTACAGAAAAATCCACAAGGACAAGAGCACTACATGTATCCTTAAGGCATAAGGATTCCCCCTTTCTTGTGAGATGGTGCTTTTGCTTTGTGAAAGCTTTTGAAAGACTTCAGAGATACATCCTTCACTCACACATCATCGCTTTTGTCCCAAATTCACTATGTTAAAGACATCCCAACATGGACCAGATGTAGGAGAGGTAAGTGGATTGGCTGCATTCCCTTGGTCATATGATTTAGAGATAAAAACCCACTAAGCTCATCAAAGGCTACAGTCTAGCCGTATTAATGGTCAATTGGAATTGTGAAGTTTTGGATATTAATATGATTAATGCTTTGGATGACCAAGAAGAATTCTCAGCTCCCATTATTGAAGACCATTTTGTGAATTCTCCTTGGTATACTGATATTGTTTATGTTTTTCTTAATCTGAATACACCTCCTGGTTTATCAAAAACAAAGGCAAGATTCCTAAAGTTAAAGGCTGTAAACTATTGCATATTTGATAAATGTCTTTATTGGAAAAATGCAAGTGGTGTATTGCTTAAATGTTTGCCTAAGTTTGGTGCAGAAACGATTAAGCAGGAATTCCATGAAGGAGAGTGTGGAGGTCATTTATACTGGAAGGCAACAACCAACAAAATTCTGAGGGCTGGTTTCTATTGGCCCACTCTGTTTCCTGATATACATAAGATGACCACTACTTGCCATAAATGCCAATTGTTTGAAGGCAAGAGAAAGCTGCTACCCCTTACTCTGCATCTAATCACTGTTGAAGCCCCTTTTCAATAGTGGGGACTTGACTTCATAGGAGAAATCCATCCACCATCTTCTGCCCAGCATAGGTGGATTCTTACTGCCACATACTACTTCACTAAGTGGATAGAAGCCATTCCTTGTAGGCAGGCCAATGATTCAGTTATCATAAAATTTATGGAGACTAACATCCTCTCCAGATTTGGCTATCCTACCAAGATCATCACAGACAATGCAGCAGCATTTGGATCAAAGAAAATGGTTGAATTCTGTCACAAGTATCAGATAACATTGGGACACTCCACAGCCTATTACCCTCAGGGTAATGGACTTGCAGAATCTTCCAACAAAAGCTTAGTGAACATAATCAAGAAACTATTGGAGGGCAATAAAAAGTCTTGGCACACAAAGCTGATCCATGCACTTTGGGCTGACAGATTAACTTTAAAGAAATCTATTGGTATGTCACCCTTCCAGCTTGTGTATGGTACAGATGTAATTTTTCCTAACAACCTTGGTTTGCCAGTTATGAAGTTAATTCAAGAGTTGCAGACTGAAGAAAATGACATAATCAGAAGAATAAATCAAACCATTCATCTTCAGCAAACCAGAGAGGAAGTGTATGACAAAGCATTACAGAAACAAGACAGTATCAAGAAGATATTTGATAGAAGGACCAAGGATAGCAATTTTAATGTTGGGGACAAAGTTTTGAAGTGGGACTCAAGAAGGGAAGACAAGGGCAAGCATGGAAAATTTTACAATCTATGGCTTGGCCCTTACTCTATTCATTCAGTTGCTGGAAACAATGCGTTTTTCTTACAAGAACTAGATGGAACAGAATTGTTTGGGGGTCCTATCAATGGAAGGATGCTTAAGCATTACTTCTCTTGATCCAATTTTTATGTTTTGAAGCCTTTTACCTTTTCCATTGTAAATATTTCATCCACCATTGCATTCAAAGTTATCAAAAATAAAAATAAATACAAAAACAAAGAAAAAAATGAAAAGAGGGCAGGAATGAAAACAAGAAAGGCATAGCCCCATGCCAAAAAGAGAAATAAATCTGAAAGTGTGCAAGCTCAAATGCCACTCCTCAAAACACACTTCTAGTTAGTCAAACTGCCTAATCTTGACTAATTAGCTTTAAATTTTCTGCTGATAGGATAGTGAATTTGATTTGCAAAACTGTTCAATATTGGCTTATCAGTAGATAGATTAGGATAGAAATGAAGGTTCAAACAAACTCAAAATCTGAACCAAAGTTTCCAAAGAGAGATGACTCAAAACTGTTTTATTTTCTGAGCCATAAAAGAGAAAAAATAGTTCTAATTTGCCCAAAATCTGAATCAGATATCAAGGAAGAGACAGCTCAAACAAAAGCAAAAACAGAGCTGTGAAGAAAAGAGAAGGCCATGATGAGAAACTTTCAGATCTTAAGCCTTCCATTTTGATTTTTAGTTTTCTGCAAATAATAATCTATGTGCAGCTTGTTTTTATGCCATAGATCACAGCAAGTCAAACAGCTTAATCTTGACTTGATTGTTTTTAAATTTCTGTCTTAGAATTTAGGGAATGAAAGTTTGTTGGACAGTTTAATCCCAACAGACAGTAGATTAGGTAGAGAATAATCTGAGCTCAACTGTTTAATCTAAGTTTAGGGAGAAATAAGGAGTAGAATTAGATTAGTTTTTATGCTTTCAAAAGAATAAAATGTTGTGAATAGAGTTTGCCAATCCAAGTGCACTCTGATGAAGAAAAAATGTTAGATCAGTAGGATTGGGTAGGTAGAAGTTGTATTGATGAAGTTCATCTCTCTTTCATGACTGATATTATTTTTCAGAGCAAAGCAAGAGAAAATAATGGATCAGGCACCAGTCAGCCTCCCAAAAATCAGGTCTGAATTCTTGATGCCTTCAGGAAGGCACCATCCCCAAGTGGAGCCGCTATTAGCCACCCATATTTTTCCTATCATATCAGCTGGTGGCTAAAAATTCTTTGCAGCCTTCAAGAAACAAATTCAGTCCTGAAATTGTTGGTGCTTGAAGTCTTTTTGATGAAACTCATATTTCTGGTTACTCTCCACAGCTGTTTCCTTCTTCAAACCTCTGATATCCTACAAAAATCCAAGTCAAATACTGTTGCATTCCCCTTTTTTTTTCCCCTCCCTTTCTTCCAACTTACATCATTCTCCATTTTCCCCTTTTCCATGAAAACCCCACAAAAACATATGTTTTCCCTTTATCCCTTCATAAAATCCATTCCCTAAGGTTAAGAAACCCACTTTTTGACCTTATCCGAACCTTGATTTCCCTTTGAAAACATTGAAAGAACCATGAAAAATGCATAATTTTTATGAAAAAGGTCTTTAGTCCCCGCGGGCTAAGCCCCTGGCTTTTTCCTCCATATACCCGAGCACCAGGACCAACTGCTCAGTCCTTAGGCGCTAAACCGAAAACACAACCTTTCTCCGTCCGTTTTTCTTTTGAAAACCCGAAAAAACCCATTTTATAAAGTTTAACAGGGAATAATTAAAACCACATGTTTTATTTCGCGATCAGCCTGGGCCGTCGATTTGCTTCACAGATCCGACGGAGCAGAACGCAACTTGCCCGTGGCCCCCACTCCCCGCGCTGTTTTCTGAAATCCCACCAGTTTCATTCCGCACCACTCTTCGTCGGGCGGTGGTTTTCTCCCGTCGGCCAGCGATTCCATACGCTGGCCGACACGTGTCCTCGCCACTATTCCAAAACCACCATGCTATCCCCTCATTTCGCACGTTAAACTTCACACCATAACCATGCAGCAGAATCCACCCCCACCGTTCGATCTGGGACGTCCCATCCGACGACTGCCGATCGCCTCACTTGCTCGACCTTTAATGGACATGCTCGCCCGTTAACCCATCCATCGCGCATTCAAGATTATATCTCCGCTGTCAATCTCTGCAGATCGACAGCTATTATTCGTCCTCCTGATTCCATCGCCCGGTCAGACATTCTCTCGCTGACTTCCCATTGCCCGATCCCGACCGTCGATTTCTACAGATCGAAGGTCCTGATTTAATCTTTCTTCAACCTTTTTCACGACCGCCTAGAGTTGATCTCGGCCGTTGGATGATGCCATCCAACGACCCGCGTTCCTCCGCACATTCCCCAAAGTAGATTGACCTATAAATTTGATTTTTTTACGTGTTTTTCGTATTTTGCAAGGTTAAGGTCATTTGTTTGTGTTTTGAAAGGAAATTTCAGACCAGGAGGGTGACGATCCTCTACGTTTCGATTTCTCCAAGGAAATCACTTACAGAGTTAGTCTTCATGTTTCTTCAATGTTTCCACAGGCATTGATGCCTTTCCCCACCTGCGCAGCCCTGCACAACAGATAAAACCGTCAAAATCGATGCAGAAAAAGAGTATCATTAGTAGAAGACCAGAAATGAGCCAGATCACAGCTTAAGTGGACAGATTTATGGGGATTAAGGCCAAGACAGTTATCAAACACCTAATCCCCGCTCTCAAACGCAGATTAAGGAAAATCTAAAGTGTTTTTATCAGAAAAACCCTCCACCGCCACAAATGGAGGTGAATTGATTCCTCCCAGTGACTACAGCGCCACCTGTGCCTCAAAGGATTCAATCAAGAACCGAATTTATTGATCAAAGTCAGGTATTTTTCCTCGACACAGCCAAAGGAGTTATTTCTGCCAGGAAATTAATGACAGAATGTCGGCAGAGCAACCCTATTGATACACAGAGCCTCAAAGGTCAACAAAAAGCTCCCTTCGAGCTTAATTCATAAGTGTAAACCGATTAATGCAGTGAAACACCTATATAGTCTCTTCATTTGAGCCCCCAAAGGCCAAGAAGACATTAATTCTGGATTAATTATATTTGAGATCTTTTCATCAAATCTCACCTCCTCATCTTTCTATAAATACTTCAGTAGAAGATGAGTGAGGGGTTGGTTGTTAATGTAAATTGCTGAAGCATTTTATTGTAACTGAGCTGAAAACTCTTGATCGTAGATAGGATTTCACTGGCTCTTGGAGCTTTGCTTGTAACAGATAGGTTAGGTTGTGAAGAGAGTTGGATTAAAACACTAGATCTGAAGATTGTAATTGGTTTGAAGCATCAATACAAGCTGATTTATGGGATCCTGGTCTATGCTGATGGTGATGTTATTCTCACTGTAACTTGTATTTTGTTTCTGTTTTCAATATTGTTTCATTTTCCACTATAAAGAATAGTTTAAACAGGGTTAGGACCTACTGTATATCAGTAATCTTCTCTGGCTGAGAAATCTTTATTTGAATGTTTTCTTTCAACTGTGTTATTTGAAAATGATTAAATTTAGTTTAAGTACAGGGATGCTGGCGTTCCCTCATATTTTTGTCTTAGCTGAATGTTATTTTTAAATGTTACTTTCAATATATGTTGTGTGAAGATGAATTGAGGAAATTAAGGTTAGCCCTGAGTCCCTTTCTTATTTTCTCAACTATTTTATTGTTTCCCTTAGGATGTGTTAAAAGCTGACTAGTTTCAAAGTACTTATCAGATCTTAGACCATTCTGTGTTATCTTTGAGTTTCCCTTTGTTTTTATATGTTTTCTATCAGAAGTAGATCAAAGGCTGGATAGTTTCAAAGTACTTACCAGATCCTAGTTTGCTTTTATGTTTTTCTTAAGTGCCTGGTCAAAGGCTGGCTAGTTTTAAAGTACTTACCAGATCCTGGGCTGCTCTTTGTTCTGCATCTGTCATTTCCCTTTCTTATTGTATCACTCCATTCCATAAATCAAACTTTAAAGATATCCTTAGGCATAGATGACTTGCCCCATGGACCACTCTTGAACTTGATTGTTCCAATTAAAATCCTCTTATGACTCCATAGCCCAATGGACTGAAAACCTGCCATCATCTTTCTTCTTGATCAAAGCTTACTCTTTTTGCTTGCAACTTCTCACTTTTGAACCTATTTTCTTATAGATCTTTCTGCCTCAGACAACAACTATGTTCAACCATCCAAGAAACCAAACAAACCCTCGGTCTTCATAACTAGCCTAATATCATTACCCTAAACTTCAAAGACAAATCCATCTTTGTACATATTGGAGAGATCCCTCTCCGGATTCAGGAGGGCTAGATCCTAGAATCCCAAAGTTGGTTGAAATGATGTTAACTCTGTGATCGGAATTTTTCCAATCTTGCTTATTACAGAGACCTAACATCCTCAACAAGCGGTGAATTTGGCTTGGCACCCCTACAGTATGTCTTTTGTAGGCACAAGGAACATCATCGAATCATGCATAGTCTGGAACTACACATGTGATTCTCTCAAAATTGTGCATGATCTCCTCCTCCTTGCCTCCCTCGCCATGAGGGTCAAAATCACAAGGGATTTGCCTGGCTATCGGAGACATGCCTGCAGGTCTCTCTGGGCCAACATTTGCAAGCACATGGATTTAATGTCAGAAGATTCATAATTAAAAAAAATCATAACACTCATGAAAATTATAAATGAATCTTACCCAAATCTTCATTCTAATCCTCTCCCTCTGGGAGTGGGAGGTCCGGATCACCAGTGAAATCTGTACCAGAGTAGGGCCAGTCCTCCATAATGATCAACTGTCAGCAGAACCAATCAAGGAACTCCAGACTCCAGGACATCTGTTGAACGCCCCCTACCCTTGGCATCAGAGCTTCCCATCGGGCCATCTGTGGCTCCCTCGTTGGTGGTGTCAAGACTATGAACTCCTGACATTGAAATATTGGTAGTCAATCCAAGAAGAATGATACCAGGATAGACCCATAACCGAATTGCTTCAATTTGGTCTTCTTGAATTTTTTCAGTTGGCGTTTCATGTTGATTTTTATGGCCACTGCCCAGTTGTAGATGGTCAATGTCAAGAAGTCTACAGCAAGAAGCAACAGTGTCTTTGTTGCTTCATGCGGTGCTTGCGATCCCGCAGCTCGTATCATGGTATGTATAACTACTTTTAGTGCCAAATCTAGGATAGTCTCAATATCGACTTTCCCACTTCCTGATCCCTTCCGTGCCCCTGAACATACACTGTCAATCACCATGGACATGTTCTCCATGCAAGGCCAGGTGCCGGTTAGGATTGGTGTTGCTCCCCTCCACAATAATCCTATTATGAAGTAGACATCAGAAACATCAATCTCGAGTTCCTGATTTCGAAGGATGAACTTTTCCTGATTCTCATACCATACGTTGACCAAATACTGTAGCAGCTCCAGTTGAGCTCGAAGACACGGTGTCAAGAAGAACTTCTTCAGTCCACAGTCTCTGAGAGCTTCCATGCATCTCTCATTTCCCATGGCAAGCTCATCCTCTTTACTGTGTTCCCATTATTTCCATTCAATTACCATTTTTCCACTTTGTACCTGCAAACATGTTCACATAGATGGTATTAGCTATTTTTCAAGCTTGGATTTGAAAAAAATTGGGCCCTTTAACTTGAATTTTCAAAATAAAAATGGTCTACGTCGTTAGCGCAACTATTTCTCAAACATTCGTGCCAATGGGTGTGCCCCAGTTCAGAAAAATGGGTGATTTCCGCGAGTCCATGGTCGAAACTTGCGCCAACCGCTGTGCCCTAAAATTTACATTTTCCACCCTCATAAGTCAAATTGAGGGTTGCAGGAAATAAAAGAGGACTCAAAATGAAGGGAAAGATGTCAGATATTTCCTAGAACCGACGGATTCAAGATTGGTCTGCCGGATCATCCGCTATCTTCGCCACAAAATCACAGTGTAAAATGGGTAACTATTGCTCCACAAGAGGTAAAAAGTGAAAAGTAATTATTTTTACCATTTTCGGCTTTTTTAACTTTTCACAACCCTAATTAGGTTTTAAGACATGTTTTTTGATTATTTTATTATATTATTTCGAGAAATGGGTTTTACATGTTTCTCTTGTGCTGCGACAGTTTTTCATGCGACAATGATGAAGTAACGAGTTGTATTTTATACTTTTTCGGACTCGGTAAAAACACGAAAAAGTCACTACTGGAGTCATCTTTCAGCTCTTCTTTTACTCTCTAAAATTGAAAAGATTGTCGAGATTCTTTCTATTTTGAACTCGTTAAATGGCTACGAAACGATATCTACCCAGTATACATTTACCCTTTTCTTCGGGCTGGGATGGATTATTTACGAAAAAGGAATACCTTAGCCTATTGCGACTAAGAGGTTCTTTCAGATATTGTTTTCTGCCTATTCGGATCTGAGAGGCTATTTACGAAAAGGGCCATTGTTGGAACGGGGTCTCCTAACAAGCTGTGAAATTGGTCCAATTTTGATATTTTTGGTTATATTTAGCATAGCAGAGGGGTTTGGGGGTGGGTCAAAGCCCCGAATGTATTGTAATGGGTTAAAGGGTAAACTAGGGGTCCAAAAACCATGGGTAGTAGACCATAGGAAAGTCGAGGCTAGATTGTTATAAATAGAGATGCATTTTGTATTGTAGAAGATAGGATATGATAAGCTATTGATGCAATCTGTTTTTTAAGCAATCTGTTTGGGTTTTGGGGAATGGACTCCTACTAGCTGTGTGCGCGGAGATCCAAGTCCAGCTGTGTACAGACCCTGCTACTGTGTGCGCAGGTTGGGAAGGGAATTGGAATTATAAGGAGGAATTGATGAATGAATGAATGAAAAATATTGTTAGAGAACTGAATCTGAGTATTGCTATATGAATTACTGGTAGTTGTTGTACTGTGCATTTTCTGTCTTTTAAGCTGCGAAAGATCTGTGTATTGTGTTCTTGGAACTAGATCTATTATTTTCTGTTTATATAATGATGTGTTGTTATTATAAAAAGAATATAACTATAGATCTAGTGCACGTGGATGCGAATAGAGATTTAATTAACCCTATGAAAACAAGGTAATCGGGGATTACAAGACCTAGTGCAGCTCTGCTTGCTTTACCCATCCTTTCTCAGGGTGCAGAAACCTAGTTCCAGCACCCACCCATACTACTTCGGGTGAGACTTTGGCCTGCGAAAGCAGGTTGCTACCAAAAGGGCCAGTAGTATAGGGGTTTTTTGGCAAACCTTGCACACCAAACCTGGGTCAGGACCCCTCGAGCTAAGAAATGGTTCCGTTGCCGGGACTGGTCTGAGGAAGTGATCTGGTATTGACAAGAAAATAATAAAGATCTAACATGAAAGTAAATAAGTGCTCCTATGTACAACGCGAAACGGTAGGTATTATCAAACCAATCTAGAGAAGATTCTCTCTGTCCATAGCCCCAGAGGAGAGCAACGGTGCAAGGGTCGTCAAACCCGCAGGAGGGCAAGCCCTCAACTGGAGCCCTGTTAGAAGAAGACATGGTAGTACACTTCAAGTTAACTACCTTTAAAGGAGTGGCTGATGAAGATATGGATCTTTTTTTGCTCGTGGCCGACTTGGTATGGATGGCACAAGGGGTGGTAAGAGATACTGTGAAAAAAGCACGGTTGTCCTTGGCCTTTGAAGATAGAGCACTAGATTGGTATATGTAGTACACATCTCAAAATGGAAGTGCATCCCTTCAACATATTAAGGATGCCCTAAAACAACAATTCCGGAAGCCGAAGTCATATTCTCAATTGGTATCCGAAGTAAAATATTTCAAGAAAGGTACGTCTGAATCGGTGTGGGAGGTTGATCAACAATTGAAGAAAGCAATTAGGGAAGGGATATTCAAGTATGATGACAGGCAACACACGGAATGGTTCATAGCCATGTTGCTACCTTACTTATGCGTACCACTGGGCCAGCAGACCTTCGAGTCACAGGAAAAGGCTTTGGAAACCGCTATGAAGCTCGAAGCCGCACCCAAAAACGACACGTTGGGGGGAGTATAGCAAATTTAGGAGTAGCTCGGAGCCATGCACATGGAAATACAGAGCTTACGAGTGGAACGGGGAAAAGGATTTAGCACAGACCTCTGGTGCGAAGATTTCTGGGTAGCGGGTCTACATGATATAGCCCAGTGCCCTTGGATAAATAGGGGTGAATTGAAGCAACAATGGTGCGGGTTCTACCGATATGTAGGGCATGGTGAGCAGAATTGTCACACATATGACTTGTTGGTAGATAAGGGAAACCTCTATAGGGTACAATCTGATCTTGCTTCTCTGAGATCGCCCGCGACCTTTGGTGGCTCCGCTGCGAGAGGAAGGGGGGCAGGGGAGGGAGCGTAGGACAAGGATGGGGCTAGCTGATCTGCTATAACTGTGGAGAGGTAGGACACTTTTCCAGAGACTATCCAAATCCCACTAGGCAATCCTATAAATATTTCCGACAACTAGACCATGAGATCGAAGATTGCCTGACCTTGTTAACAAAAATGAAGGACAAACAGTCTACCTCCACACAAAATTTACAGAGAGTCCAAACAGAGCTGAGGAGCTGACTATGAGATAGATCAGGTTATTCTCGATCTTGGATCAGATGCGAATGTCTTACCAAAGAAAACATGGAAACAAATGGGAGAACCTAAGTTATATTGGTCCACCATCTAGCTGCGAATGGTGAACCAACAGAAGATTATCCCTCTGGGAAGGTTGCCAAAAGTCATGGTAGATATTGCAGGAGTAAAGTTCCTAGCTGACTTTGAGGTCATAGAAATTTTGGAAGACACGGATTCCTATCCTGCACTCCTAGGAATAGACTGGGCTATCGACGTGGGGGGTGTCATTCATCTAAAAAAATGTAGCATGGTGTTTGAGAAGAACTGTACGTGCATAATCGTACCATTAGATCCCACTGAGGGTGTGCGGTATACAGAACTAGCATATGAAGAGGAGGAACTAGATCACATCTACAGGATGACAGCACAGGATGAAGACTAGGGTGACCCTACCACAAGAGAAGTATTCGATTGGGACAAGAACAGGGAATGCCTCTTTGACCTGGATGAAGAACTAGAGAGTTGGCAGACCCAGCTACATGATGTCTCAACACTACGATGCCCTCGGGTTGCAAGGAACCTCTACTGCATTGCTTCAGAGGTAAGAGACCTTCCCCACTTTGATGGGTCCCTTAATGTCCAATAATTCTTACGAACATTAGAGGCTAGGGTGCCCACAAAATGGCGGCTCTGGGCAATTAATCTGGCACTACGTGGCACACCTGCACGCTGGTGGGATACCCACAAGAAATAATTCCCGAACTGGGAGACGTGGTGGGATAGGATGGTGCTGCGATTTGCACCTCCTACTGATGTGCGCACCAAGACATTCCTGGGGCCTGGGGATCCTTGTGCGCATCTGTGTATTTGGACAACCAAATGGGCCAACTGAACCCCAGTCAAATGGATCCATCTATTTATACATGCTTTGGGCCCTATCCCTGCTACTTGGTACTTAGATGCAGAGTTACATCAGCGGACCTGTCACTGGGAAATATTAAAAGAAGACTTTATTGGAACGTTCGAGCTTATTGGATGAAAAGAAATGCTTAATGAAGCTCTGCAGGACATTGATGCGTTCATATTTAAAGAAACTCACCCGTGCACCACACCAGTCGTCCAGACATGGGAAGCCCAGATGCAAGACATAGTCAACTTCCAGAGCTTTGCGATTAATGAAGAAGAGGATAACCCGCAGAATATCTCTATTCCGGAATATGAAGGCGAACGTACTGTTATCGGACCATCACTCCAGGATGTTGATGTAACACAACCTCTCAAGCTATGAAAAATTAATATTGGGACAGAAGAACACCCTAAGCTGGCTAAGATTGGGGACTATTGGGATGAAGGCACCGTGGGCAAAATTGCCGAGCTACTTACAGAGTACCAAGACTTATTCCCTACAATGTTTTCTGAGCTCAAAGGAATCATTGGGGACCTCGGAATTATGCACATCACTCTAAATCCTGAGGTGCAGCCCGTCAAATAGAGGCCCTACCAGCTGAACCCTACATATAAGTAAAAGGTCAGAGAAGAGCTGGACAAAATGTTGACCGCCAGTATCATTGAACCAGTCGAACAATCAGATTGGGTAAGTCCAATGGTCGTCCAGGAGAAAAAGAAAAAAGGGGTAATACGCATCTATTTGGACCTACGAAAGCTGAACGATGCCTGCGTCCATGACCCCTTCCCTACGCCCTTCTCCGATGAAATCCTTGATAGCGTGGGTAGCCAGGAAGCCTATTCCTTCATTGATGGATTCTCAGGATACCACCAGATCAGAATCACACCCAAGGATCGCAGTAAAAATACCTTTGCAACTGAATGGTGTTCCTTTCAGTATACAATCATGCCCTTTGGTCTCAAGAACACACTCGCTATCTTTTCAAGGGTCGTAGTGGCTGTGTTCAAGGAGTTTATTCATAAGTTCCTTGAGGTTTACTTCGATGACTGGACGGTTTTTGGCTTGGTGAAAGAGCATGTCTCGAACCTGTGATTAATGTTGGATGCATGCCGGAAGCACCAGATCTCCTTGAATATCAAAAAGTGCATATTCTGTGTACCTTTCAGAATCTTGCTTGGACACATAGTCTGTCGGCAAGGATTGATGGTTGACCCTGCGAAGATAGCCATAATTATCAACCTTGCAGCCCCCACAATAGAAAATCAATTGTTCTCTATTCTCGGTCACACAGGATATTACAAAAAATTTAAAAGGGTACACCCTAATCACAGCACCCATAGAACAACTACTAAAAAAATATGTCTCTTTTTTTTGGAAAGATGAATGTCAGAAGAGCTTTGAACTGCTAAAAGAAAATATTATTTCTGCACCCATACTGATATTCCCTGACTGGTCAAAGGGATTTCATGTACATGTCGATGCGTTAGGCATCGCCCTGGGCACAGTCCTCACTCAGCCTGGCGATGGGGATATTGATCACCCTGTTGCCTTTTCTAGTCGCAAACTCTCGAGTGCCAAAAGGACTACTCTACCACTGAGTGCGAAGGACTGGCTATGGTGTATGCACTACAAAAGTATCAACACTATCTATTGGGTGGAAAATTTAAGATGTTCATAGACCATTCTGCTTTGAAATACCTGGTCAACAAGCCTATGTAAGGGGGGGGATATTTTCCGCTGGCTGTTGCTATTTCAGGAATATGATTTTGATATCATCGTTAAGCCTGGGAGGTTGAATGCAAGACCCGATCATCTGTCTCGTATCGATACAGGAGAAGAACCCACTAACTTGGACGAAGGTTTGCCTGATGCGCAGCTGTTTACCATTAATATGGTTGATGCTCACTTTGCTGATATCATTGATTTCCTTACTACGGGTGTGGCCCCTGATGCGTATTTGGTACAACAGAAGGATTTGGTTACCTAGGCTGCAGACTTTACTATCATCACAGGACAGTTACACAAGCTAGGTGTTGATGAAATAATTCGTAGATATGTATTGGAACATGAACGGCCCATTATCCTCGCAGAAGCACACGATGGAGTCGTAGGCGGCCACTATGTAGGCAGGGCTACGGCACAAAAGATTTTGAGGGCTAGCTTATGGTGGCTTACCTTGCATCAGGATTCCTACACCTATTGCAGATCGTGTGATACATGCCAACGAACTGGCCGAACCTCACGACGCGATGGCATGCCCTTACAGCCTCGAATGGCCCTACGGGCTTTTGATAAATGGGCCATTGACTTTATAGGACCCATAAATCCACCAGGAAAGAAAAAAGGTACACGCTACATTGCCAAAGCCACCGACTATGTCACGCGATGGGCTGAGGCACAAGTAGGAAAAGATTGTACTGCTAATACTGATGCGCACTTCATCTTTGAACAAATCCCGACCAAGTTTGGCTGCCCAAAGATCCTAATGAGCAACAGAGGTACAAATTTTGTTAACCAAAGGATTCAAGCTTTGAATGAGGAATTATGGATCCACCATGCCAAGAATATATCATATCATCCCCAGGCCAATGGGGCAGTTGAAGCTTTTAACAAAATTTTGGAGCAGGCATTAACAAAGGTTTGTAATGCTGATCATAGTGACTAGGATGTTCGCTTCCCATCGATTCTGTGGGCATACCAAACGACCTGCAAAAAGATGATAGGCAGGACACCCTTCCAAATTTTCTATGGCAAGGAGGCCATTATGCCCATAGAATACGTTGTTCCTAGCCTACGCATCACAGCATCCACAAATATGGAAGACTCCGATATCATAGAAGAGCGCCTGGTGCAACTGATGGCTTTGGAGGAAGATTAGCTTATTGCTCAGTTTCACCAGCAGGTTCAAAAGGCTCAAGATAAAGCCTGGCATGATCAACACATCCGCCAGAAGACATTCGTCGAAGGTGATCTTGTCCTCTTATACGATAGCCAATTTTCGAAACATCCAAGAAATTTTTGGCAGCACTGGCTTGGTCCCTACACAGTTAACGAGGTTACGAATGGCAGAGCAGTCCAGCTAACTAGCCTACATGGTGACCTCATTCCTAGCTTTGTCAATGGTAGTCACCTCAAACCATACCAGGTTGCAGATTATGTAGTCGCACCAGTGCAGTGACTCGGGACAAGTCACAAGATTGTGTTGCGGGACTATTGGAACAGGGTCTCCTAACAAGCTGCGAAACTGGTCCAATTTTGATATTTTTGGTTATATTTAGCATAGCGGAGGGGTTTTGGGGTGGGTCAAAGCCCTAAACATATTGTAATGGGTCAAAGGGTAAACTAGGGGTTCGAAAACCATGGGTAGCGGACCATAGGAAAGTCGAGGCTAGATTGCTATAAATAGAGATGCATTTTGTATTGTAGAAGATAGGATATGATAAGCTATTGATGCGATTTGTTGTTTAAGTGATCTATTTTGGTTTTGAGGAATGGACTCCTGCTGGATGTGTGCACGAAGATCCAAGTCCAACTGTGTGTGGACCCTGCTACTATGTGCACAGGTTGGGAAGGGAATTGGAATTGTAATGAGGAATTGATGAATGAATGAATGCAAAAGATTGTTAGAGAACTGAATCTGTGAGTACTATTATATGAATTACTGGTAATTGTTGTACTGTGTGTTTTTTGTCTTTTAAGCTGCGAAATATCTGTGTACTATGTTCTTGGATCTAGATATGTTATGTTTTATTTATATACTGATGTGTTTTTATTATAACAAGCGTATAACTATAGATCTAGTGCACGTGGATGCGAATATAGATTTAATTAACCATACGCAGACAAGGTAATTGAGGATTACAAGACCTAGTGCAGCTGTGCTTGCTTTACCCATCCTTTCTCAGGGTGCAGAAACCTAGTTCCAGCACCCACCCATACTACTTCGGGTGAGACTTTGGCCTGCGAAAGTAGGTCACTGCCGAAAGGGCCAGTAGTATAGGGGTTTGTTGGCAAACCTTGCACACTGAACCTTGGTCAGGACCCCTCGAGCCAACAACCATGTTGGGGTTTTCTTTTCCACCTTTTCAAAATCTTTAAACATGAAAAGATGCCAAGTTCTCCCTTTGTCAGACTCGTTAAACCCTGATGACATCGGACTTCGTCACCATGAAATTACTCGAGTTACTCCTTCCTAGGGCTCATAAAATGTACTAGGTTGGATTTCTCCGAAGGACAAAGTTAAATTGCAAGCATATGTTATCCCCTTCAAGCTTGTTTTAAAAAATAATTGGGGTACTCACCAGAAATTTTAGGGGAAAATGGAACCAAGTTCTAGTTACGTTGGCAGTATGTCGCTCTTGAACATGGCACTTGTCTGCATTCGTGTCGGGTTGGGAACATCTCAGTTTTTCATTTTTGCCTCCATGGGTTTGGGTAATCTCTGTTGACCTCTCATTTTCTCTTTGCCACGTCATCATGACCTCAGACCCCTTGATGTCAAATACTGCCAAATCTAGTGTCGTGTCGCTGATATGTTCAAGAGAAGTTTGCCTTTCCAGTTTTCAACCTCCCTCTGATTCTCTATTGGTCTTGATTCAATATCATTATGTTCCTCTGTCTCGTGTCAATGATGTGGGAAACATTATGGCCCTCCTTCAACCAGGTCACTTCCTGTCAACTTCATCTCATTATCCAGGAGTCTGATCTAGAGAGTCCCTTTCGGTACCTTGGAGCTTGCATGCCTCAATGGAAGGTTCTTTGAATTCGACGCAAGGTCCACATCATTGGCCTTTGATCAAGTGATTCTATGGGTGTTCGACGTCAGATCACTGTTCACATTCCGTGGATTGTACCTTTTGTAAATTGAGGGCCATTTTCATTATTAGTGGTTTCTCTCGTGTTTGTTAATAACTTTCATCATTGGCTAGTAATCACACGATTTTCTTGCATGCCCGACTTCAGCTCATATATTCACATGCTTGAATTTGTACTTGTCAGGTCGAGGTGGAACACAAGACCCTGGGTTTTGTCTGATAAAATCCAGGTTGTCGGTTCTTGTGGATTATCATGACTTATTACATGACTCTTTTGATTGGATGGTTGCGACTATACCTGAGTCTATTTGTTGATCCTTACTACTAGATGGCTGCGTCCATACCTTAGATCCCATTTTTTATGAACTCTATTATGGATGGCTGTGCACATACCACATGTTCATGTATTAGAGATATCAGTTGTATTTGTAATTGCAAGTTTTCTGACAACGATGTTTAGTTCGAATGCATTCTCGTAAAGCATTTCTCCCCTCCCTCTCCCTTAGACCTCATGCTTTAGGGGGCGTCTGTTACACAGAATTTTGTCATTGTCCCTGTAATCCCCATCTCACACATTCGAGGGTCATTTCTGTGACTAATAAGAGTGTCATGCCTTGCAAAGACCATCATTACACCCCTTTACATGAGAGAAATATTCCTTATGTTGACAATTCCCTGAGCAGAGCTTCAGAAACCCTTGTTTTTGCCTTGGTGCCCATTCTTCCCTCACGCCGATGAGGAATATTAACACTGGGCCCCACGCCAGTTGGTTCTCTGTCCCAGTTAGACACCTGTGCTGAGGTGTTTATGGAATGTTTTTTAAAAATAGAGGTATATATTCCACTCTAACAACTTCGAGGATGAGTCATTGGGAGTGGTTGGACTGAATAACCACGGACTCCCTCCTTTATTTTATGGTTTCCACCTCCCATGATAACCTCCTAAAGGATAGGCCTCCCTTCCACCTTTGTAGGGATCCTAACCTCCTCCTTTTCCTCTATAAAAAGAAGCTATCTCTCCTTGCATAAGCTAGTTGAACATGGAGAATTAAATTACTAGAGCTGAATTGTTGAAGAGATAGAATAAGAAGGAACTTCGTTGAGAGAGCTTAAGTCTAGGCCCTCATCCCGTCCGAATCCCCTGACGAGTATCTGAGATGCGCTTCGGCTGAACCCCGCTAAAGGAGACTGCGACGTCAAAGATTTGGTTGTAACTCTTCCTTCTATTAATTCATATAGGTGACTATTGTTTGGTTCCCATTTTGTGTTATGTCATTTGTTTAATGAAATATGCTTATCCCTCTTTTATTGGCTATGTTGGCTCGAGGGGTCCTGACCCAGGTTTGGAGGTTAAGGTTCGCCAACAAACCCCTATACTATTGGTCCTTTCGATAGTGACCTGCTTGCGCAGGCCAAAGTCTCACCTGAAGTAGTATGGGAAGGTGTTGGAACCAGGTTTCCGCACCCTAAAAGAGAGACAAGGTAATAACGCAGGCCTGCAATTATCAGATCTACACAAAAGGGTGGTTCGTAGGCCTCCAGAACATAACTAGACTATATTTTTATCAGATCTGTTCTAGTAGGTTTGCATCCACGTGCGTATCATCAATTACAATCATAAAATAGCATAATCACAGCCAGTATTGTCAACACAGATGGTTTGCGTTCATCAACAGAGATATAACCAGCAAGTACATCAATAGTCGTATCACAGTAATATAGTAAATGCAACTACTTTCATGCCATAGAGATAACCAGACAAGTTCGCAGCTTAATCAAACAACCTTAGTTCGTAGCAATTATAATAGAACAGATTCAGACAACATCATATGGTCCAACAACACTTCATATCTATTACTTATCAAAACCTTCTTACATTCCCCAAAATACCACCTACGCACACAACCAGCAGGGTCCACACACAGTGGGATAGAGGATCTCTGTGCACATAGCCAACAGGATTTCTAACCCAAAACAACCCAACCCAGATATAAAAATTCATATTCTGCTTCAATCATTATTCATTCTCTACCTATCAACTCAAAAAGGCTCTATTACTTATACTATTTTAGCCTACACATCCAATGGTCCGCAAACCTTGGTTTGCGGACTCTTGGTCTACCCTTGACCTGCTTACAATGCATTAGGGGCTTTGACCCACCACAAAACCCCCGCGTTAGACTAAATATAGTAAAAAATATACAAAATGGACTACATTCACAGCTTTGTAGGAGACCCTGTTCCAACACTCCCCCAACACAATCTTGTGACTCGTCCCGAGTCACTGAGATGGTGGGGTCTCCACCTGTGCCTGTAATAGCTTGATTTCTTCAGCTAATGGGGGCAGTACAGCTTTGCTTTGGGCAACATAATTCTAGGCGATGTCGACCAATTTCTATGAGATCAAGCCTTCTGTCGCAGTGGTGACACTTTCTAGAGTTTGGTTGAGCTGCTTTACGGCCACATCAGCATCCTATGACAGTCTAAGGGTGTCAGCAGTCCAAGGCTTCAGGCAGTCAGTGAGGGCCTTCTTCTTCTATTGAAGTAATTATATTTCATCTTGGAGGTCCTGACTGGTTCGAAATCGTGCCAGGCGCTGAGAAAGAACCAAGGTGGCTTCCAGCGTTGCAAACGCTTCCTCTTTCTGCCACAGTGTCTGAGTTATTTCACACGGGACCGGATCGAATTGGACCTTGGTCCAAAACTTCATGCCCATATCCAATAGTTGAGCATCTTGCGCGATCTGTCCTATGATGACGTTCGTAGAAGCGGTGACCAACGCAGATCGCTGGGCTCGCACCTCTGGAGGTGTTTCGGGCTGTAATTTTTCCTGCAGATCGAAAATCTATTGCCCCATTCGTGACTTAACCTCCAAAACTTCTGTTCGTGATGCCTTTAGTGTGGCGAACAACCCCTCAATCTTTTCCTGGGGCATAGCGGCAACCAGAATCTCTCCTAGAGCGTCTGCGCAGAGCTAGTGAATGAAGCTTTCAAGCTCTTGCTACTACGTGGTGGCTAGGGTGATGGCATCATTGCTTTCGATGATTATTTTCTCAGCCAAGCCTAGATGTTGGTGAATCTACAGGTCCCAGTGTTGAATCTCCTGAAATATTCTTGTATGGAGCCCTTGTAGAACATCTTGGCGTATTCTGGCTAAGTCTAGTTGTACCTCTGGGAAATTATGCATCTGTGTGCTGAGGTCAGGCAGACTGATCATAAGGGCAGCACCAGGCAAAGGGCAGAGGCAGATTTCTGTCGGTGTGAGCATAGCACTACTGGTGGCTTGCGGCGTCTATACCAAAGTCTTTCTGGTGTGTAGTGTGTCTATCTTTAGTTGCAACTCACGGAGCTCGGCCTGTAGTGTGATGAGTGCAGCCTTCTGCTATTCTTTGAGGGCCTCCCATTGATCCTACATGGCGAGAGAGACTACATCAACAATCTGTTCGAGGTCACCATCAGTTACGGTGATCATTTCATCAGGATCTATCCACTAAGCGCGCTGCTTCTTCCGAGGTCCTTTAGCAGGCTCGCCTGTGCCCTTCATCTCGTGAGGAGATGCAGTTCCTCTAGCATCTCCTCCTTCTGTTCCTAACTCGGGATGCGAATCTCTCTCTGATTCTCCTTCAGCATCCTTCTCATTAGTTCACTTCGGCTGCACATCTTTCTTCGCAACTGGCTCTGTGTCCTCTCCGGTACTTTTGCTGGATCCTCCAATATCCTTACTAGTAAAGGGGGAAGTACTTGCATGGTGCTGGAATCTTTGGGGCCCTGCGCTCTGGTTTTGAAGCCAATCTTCCACTATGGGGGCCAGAGTGCAATTATACTGCCAATCTCTTCATCCGCTACCATATAAGGAAGCGAATTCCAAGCTTTATCCTTGTGGGCTTTGATCTGGATGTTATGCATGGTAACCTGGAATGCAGCAATTCCCTTGTATCTGCCATATGCTGCTGGGGACAACCGGGGTTGAGAATTGATGGCTATGGCCACACTGCTTTGAAAAAGGACCCAGAAGACTTGATTATCCTCAATATGATGTTCTTCCTTGGAATCCCACAAGTTGGCATAACGTGCTCCTTTGCACATGTCAGGTGTGTGCTTGGGGAAGACTGCTTCTTTCGGTGCTTCCCATGTGACCAATGCAATGAGTAGCATCAGCCACGAATAATAGAATTGGCGCCCCTTCTCTCGGGCTTCACGAATTTTGGCCAAAAACTTGTTACACAGGTGTTGGGTCCAATTGAAGCAAACTCCTTTTTCGCACTATCCTGCCAACTGAATGACGTATGCGGGGATGGTAGTGGCCTGCGGTCACTCTAGTCACTGATGGTACTAATCGTGAACCCCCGCGTATTCTGCTGCACATGGTAAGTCTTGTGTACGCTGTTAGCGATCTTCTGCTCATACTTCTTGCCCATCCGCAACATGGGGTTAGGTCCCTCCAACGGGAGGCCAGCAATTCAGTGTATCAGGGAAGCATCAATAGGGATGCGGTCCTAGAGCCACAGGCTACCATCATGGACCAAGGTAAGTAGTTGGCGCACCAAGAAATTTGTAATATTTTAGTGGCCAAAATGTGGCATCCTTAACAGGTTTAGGAGCCTGGACCCAGCCAACCACCGCACCCATTGTTGGGGGATGACTGTAACTCCATTGTGATCATGAATTGTGTCGAGGAATAGTGCAGGTGCTAGCTTAGGTAATGCTTCAAATTTTCCTAAGTTGTGATCATCAAACTTGACCTCGTGAATCTTACCAACAGGTTCGCCAATGATGGGAACCTTGCCTCGGGTTAGTGGCATCTGTAGGTAAGTGACCAAGCCATCAAGATGCCCTCCTGAATTGTTCTTCCCTGCGTGGTCAAACAAAGGGAGGTAACCAATGAATTGGCTTGATGGTTTGTGCTTCCTCCTGAGCTACCTTCGAGGATTTTGTGGTTTGCGGGGAAGTTCGTAGCTTTCCTGTAGCCCATTTCGTGGGCTTCGGGGGATTTCCAAAGCTCTGTGCCTTCGCTTTCCCTTTTCTCATGGTTGGGCTTGGCATGGAGAGAATCTCTTCTGCATCAGACTTTATTTCCATTACTTCCTCAGTCCCCTATTCTACTGAGGTTATGGGCTCAGAAGGCTTAGCAAGGTTCGTAGCTGTCTTCCTGGCGCGAAAAAAAAACTCTGGGTTGCTACTGTCTGAGGGGATAGGTTGTTCGGACATGAAGGAGACATTATACACATAGAGCATCTTGCAGCATCAAATCGTCACAGCAATACATGCCAAGTACAAGCTATACAACTGATATAGAACCCTTGTCTGGTATGGTTGACCCCTTTTATAGCTAGTGCGAGCAGTGAACGATTGGGCAAGCAGTACTTGGAACTTACCATCATGTAAATGGTAAAAATTTCCCGTAATCGCCTCATTAATTTCTCATCGCTCGCTCCATTCAGCGGTAGATTTTGTAATTTACTTTATTTGACTATCCCAATAGCTATTTTTCATAGCTCTAGTGTGCTCAACGTACATCTGTGCTCCCAACGCGCCTGTGTACATTCAGCGGGCTTCCTGTGTGCATGGTGGCCCATCCGATGTTCTATCTGTGTTCTGAGTGGGCCGATTGTTTTCTTTACTAATTGAAAGCTTTTTTGACACTCGATGTCCCTGCGAACTAACACAGTCCCGCGAAACAGTTCTTTTAGAGGTGTTGTGATCCATGCGTACTCCTGCCTAGTTTTTTTTAGTAGTCTGCGAAGCGGAGGAACGGGCACAATTGTTTCATAGCTATAGGTGTGGCTAGACCCGCAGTGCTCATAGTATACATCATATTGTAATAATTTATGTAATGGACACACCTATCATTCACGTGATCTTTCCCGTCATCAGTATTCATCGCGTGAAAGTTTTTACAACTTCGGATTATCAATCCAGGTTGCTTCCTACGTAAGTGAACCAGAGAGTCAAAGTGCAGGAGTAACACAATATAACATGCCCCCCACTCTTGGAACATTGTCTTACACTCATCCCACCACTTCGCAGGTGCTGCGCACAGGGCGAGATTGAGGACCCATATCCTTCGTTCCCTTGGAACTTCAGCTTCGAATGCTTCCAAAATTTTGTAATGCTACCAGAACTGTCAAAGTAGGGCAGATATTGTACCTCAGAGGAGATACATCAGAAATCCCTTGTAATCCTTAGACATGTTAGCATGGATACGTTGTGCAACCATTTTTTCCACTTTGCCACTTCTTCGTCAGAGTCAGCAAATAGTCGTTATCCTTTTCCCAGCATAGCATATTATCAGCAGTAGGGTTGATCCAATCTTTATCCTGTGTATTTAGCTTGTAGATGTGATCTACCTCCTTGTCGATTCACACCATCTCAGTATACCTTTCTCCTTCTACGGGGTCTAAGGGGACTATCACTCCTACCCCTCCATTCTCAAATACCATGCTCCTCTTCTTTAAGTTGATAAAACCGCCCATGTCGATGGCCCAATCTAACCCTAGGAGTGCAGGATAAGGGTTTGCATCTTCCACAATCTGAATGAATTCAAATTCGGCCCATACCTTGAATCCAACAATATTTACTATAATCTATGATAGCCTTCCTAACAATATGATTTTCTTCTGATTGGCCATGCATAGCTGGATCGTGGACCATTCCAACTTGTGTTCTCCCATGCGCTGCCATGTTTGCTTGGGCAGCACGTTCACATCTGATCCTATATCCAGAATAACTTGCTCCCTTCTCTAATCCCCTATTTGTGCCGTGAGCCACATTTCCCTACCAATGCGTCTCTTGTAGTTGTACAGTGTGTTTACATCCTTCACTTCCAAGGGCAGGTTAGTTTTCTTGTGCAGTTGTTTAATAGTGCGTGGAGGTTCTCAACATCCTGCTGATTACGCATAAATTTTATGCATGCTTGTGAAAATGGCTAGATCCCTTCTCCTTCTTTGGTGGCCGCCAGAACTTGCAAAGTAGTTGCTTCTATGAAATCCTTTGGTAGGTCGAGGCCTTCTGATTTACTGACCTCTTTCTTGATTAGAGGCTCAGCCATATATTTTTCTTCCTCCCCCTCGGTGGCTAGGCCGCTGTGGGTTAGGATATTAATACCTGGTCCCTCATTCTGAGGCTTCGCTGTAACCCTTTTTACGTTCTGCGTAGGTGTCTATTTTTTCTCCTGAACCTTAGCTATCAAAATTGGGCATTCCTCTATCACGTGGTCCAACTGCCTACAATACCTGCAGGATTTCCTTGTAGGGTTCAGGAAATCCCTTGCAAAGTGAGTTAACTCTCTGCAGTTATAACAGACTAGTTGGCCTCTTCCTCTACCTACACTTCCACCTCAGACCCCTCCCCTACCCCTAACGAGGGAGCCCCCGATACCAGAAGGGGTCCTTGGTGACGAAGGATTTGTCTATGCCTAGTAGAGGTTTCCTTAGTCTATCATCAGATCATAAGTACGACAACTCTACTCATCATTCCCTACAGAACGACAAAACCTGCACCATTACTTCTTAACCTCTGGAATACAAGCGGCAAGGAAAGGGCAGTGGTTGGTGTCGTGCAATCCCACAATGCGGCAGTCATCACACCATAGTGTCGGCCTGCTAGGCCCCACAACTTCTTTAGGGTGCAATGGGCTAGGTCCTCCAGCCTATATGTAGGCTGTTAATAGTGGCCAGTGGTCCCTAGTATGGCCATTCACCCTACATCGTATGCACCATCTGTCAGGCCTGACCTCTGCTCCTCATTCCTTTCATAGGTTCTGGATCTCCATGTGCATCGCTTCTAGGAGGCCTTGGATCTGTCTTACACCGAACTGGGTTTCATCTCATGGCGCAGCCTCCAGCTTCATTGCTATTTCCAAGGCTTTCTCCTGTGACTCAATGTCTTGGTGGCCCATCGGTATGTGTAGGTGGGGCAGCAACATAGAAATGAACCATTCCGCATGCTGCCTAACATCATACTAGAATCCTCCTTCTCTGATTACTTTTTTAAAATCGCTGATCAGCTTCCCATACCGACTCAGATGGACCTTGCTTGAATCATTCAGGTCATTCACTATCTAGGAGTATGCCTTAGGCTTTTTAAACTGCTACTTCAAGGTGTCCTTAATTTCTTCAATGCTTACATTCGCATGCTGGTCTAGGTATCCCATGTACCAGTCCAAGGCCCTTCCCTCAAAAGCAAGATATAGCTGCACTCTCTTTACAGTGTCAGTTACTACATTTTGCGCAGTCCATACAGACCCTACCACAAACCAGAACCGATCCATATCTTCGTCCCCCACACCCTTGAAGGAGGGTAGCTTCATCTTTGAAGTCATATCTTCTTCTGGCGGTGGAGGTGAGTTATTTCCCCTGCGCGGACTCAAAGGTGGTGTTTATGGGGGTTTATGTGTAGCAAAATTAGTCATTGGACTATAGACAGATCGATCTCCCTCTTGATTAGTTCTGTAGTACTTGCCACTGCCCATTGTACCCTCACTTTGATCAGAGCTTTTTGGTCGGCTTAATTGTCGAATTAAACCTCTCAATATTAATTTTTAATCCGAGAGTCGTAAATGCAAGTTGTATTGCATATTGGCTCATCTTAATGGTCATAGTATAAATATATTCCTTTGTAATGATAAACTAGGCACTCGAATGAAACACACCTTTGCTTGCAAATAAAAAATCTTGAAAATGAAACTTACTAAACTAATTCCTATCAAGAAAACTCCATACTGCAATTAAACTACAAAGTAATCCTCAATCATGTAACATTCTCGAACTTGCATTCTACTTTTTAAATCTCCTATGATAACTTAAAAACTAATCTATTAACTCTTCTCACTAACTTGAAACTAACACTTGAAGCTAATACTTGAGATAAACAAAAGACACACACATTATTCTAATGATAACTCACACCTAAAACTAACTAGAACTATTCCTGCAAACAAACTCAATATTCAAATTAACAAAATACAATCCTAACTATTGCTAAAAGAAAACTACTTTGCTCCATGTAAAAATAACACTTAAAAAATATCCTATTAAAAATCGCATTATAAATAATCTATGATAAAAATTCTATTTAAAGATTTTAATATAGGTGAAACAAATTAAAAAAACTCACCCTTCAAAAGCATGCAACTCATAATGAAAAATAAATCAAAATCATTTCACTCAATAATGAAAACTAAATCACTACTACCTGCACAATTAAATCCACACTCAAACTTGCGCTTATAAAGAAATGATTACACTATGAAAACAAAAATGATTCTAATTAAAAATAAATCTAATTACTAAGAGAAATCTCGGGATACATAAAAAATTCAAATTAAATCGTGCAAACATCCAAACGAAACTAAGTAATGAAAAACCATTCTCAAACTTAAAGCATTTAAATATGTTCTAATTCTTATCACTCATAAATCATTCCATGAGTGGACATTCCACTCACGATCACCATTGTCTTACTTTTTCCTGAGTATTAATCACAGAATTATAATGTTGAAAACTTGGTAACGTATAGTAATTAAACAGAGCCTAAATAATTCGTTTCTCAATGAAGACTCTCGCTTAATTCATTTAACAATTATAAAACTAGATTTGCAGCATTCTATTCAAGCTTACCGAAGTGAAATTAAATTTTTAAGTATAGAATGAAATGATGATTCTGAAATCTAATCTCGCAACCTTTCAAATGAAAATTATATTTATAAATTCAAATCTATGATATCTATGATTCTATTCAAATCTCTGATTCTGAGATCTATGATATCATTCAGCTACAGGACTTGTCTCCAGTGGTGGTGGGCCCTTACCACTCCTGTAGCAAGCCAATATTAACCCAATCTACTTTGAAAAATCGCAGCAACCCATAATATGTACATATAATAAAAAAACTGGAGAAAATTATATATTAGAAATCAAAATTTGAATGGGAAATAAAACATAAGCTGCTACTCCCATTATAATCGCTTCTCCTCTGGAAATTCGATGATGGGTCTACATCTCAACAATTCGACTTTTACATCTGAAAAATTCTGATGTCCAATTGATAGACTAACTAATTTTGCGCCCTGTCTAATTGATGGATGGACTCTACATTTCAGAAGTGATTCCTTCCCTTTGTGAGCAACACTCTCCTTTATAGCAGTAATGCTACTCCTAATTTAATGTCAGTGGTTACATATAATACAAATTTAGGATTCAGGTGAATAAAATCAAAACAACAATATGTGATTTCCCATTCAGGTTTGAGTTGGGTCGATCCGGCTTTTGTATGTCCTATTTTTCATGCCCTCGATCCCTATGAAATCTCTCCCCTCGAATAGCAGCAACAAAACTGATATCGAAATCTCCAGAACTAATATTGTAGAGGCTCTGCCCCTTTCACTGCAATATTGTTCACACACTTATATGCTTAATCTAACCTATATATTGGGAACCAAATAGATTTTAATGAGCCAGTTTGGACAATCACGAAAGAAACACGAGGTTATCACAATCAAACATAACACAATCTTTGTTCAAGCATAGGAGTTTTGTTTTCTCTATTAATGGACGAGATGATGTTGCTTCAACCATCAGAGGATTTAGCGATTTCAATAGCTAGTTACAACATGTTGCTTGATATCCCTTGCCTACGAGCAAACTTTGCAACACATACATTTGCAACATAGTTATATCGGTGAGAATGCCCTGATTTTATACTACTCATGTACATAGAGGCTCCCACATATTCCCCAGGAAAAATTTCTCCTTGCAATAGCAGTCGAATGCTTAAATCAAGAGTGTAAACCACTCTATTCAAAACTGTGCGTCTTATATTTCTAGCTTCTTCTTAAATGCAACAATGCAGAAACACTTGAGGGAGTGCCCATCTCTTCCAAAGTGATGACGCTTTAAAGAATTGAACTCCTGCTCTCTTTGTTAACATGAGACCACAAACTTGGCACATGCTTCCCTTAATCGATTTGCTCCAAACCATTCAGAAAAAGCCATGAGATTAGCCATTTGTCCAACTAAAAATGCAGCAGCAGTAGCACGAGCTAAAGCTACTTTTAATTCGTGGTGTAACATCATAAGGCACACCTCTATGGCATGCAATAAGTGACTCCTCGAAGCATCAACTAGCACTGTCTCCTTCCTCGACTTCAATTATGATCCTGGAGTGCTCCCGTCTGTTGTCAATTTCACAGTGGAAGTCCGATCTCCATCACCCGGGGGATTTGGAGCAAGATTGAAATTTATTGCATTATTCAATTGAGCCATCTCCACCTGAATGGAATTGACCTTCTCCAGCAGCTCAGGATTGTTTACAAATCGGACAAATCTTTCCATGGTGCCTTTAGTAAACCACGGTGCCTTGTTCTCATTTTCTAACAATTCAAACTTAAAAATACGTCCACCTCCATCCACTAGCTCTTGTGCAGCATAATCAATGAGCGTATCTGCTTTTACTGGAAAAGGCATGTATGATAAACGATGTGGAGGAAGCTCCTTAATGAATTTGTAATGGTATTACTCAGGGTCATCAGCGCACACAATGATTATCTTATCATCTTCACAATTGCCACAACATAATTGAACACCAAAGGAGATTTCGATTTTAGAGATTCCGCTCCATTTGGTTGCAAAAATTATATTTTCACCTACAACAATCTCGTACTCAACTACCCAGCTGCTTGCTCAGCTGCTGCTTTTATGCAAGGATCTGTATTTAAATGTAGTTTTGCAGTAGCTTATTCACCTACCATCACTTTCCATCACCTGCCATCAAGAAGACATTTATTAATGACACATTCACACAAAACACTTATTCAAGGATTTATAATTCAATTATAAATGACTCTAATTAACAACATAATGGATAAACAATGATTAAACACTAGGTACAATCATGTATTTATTTGATAAAAACCCATAAAAATTTGGACAAAGATGCAGCTCAATAGAGCTCATTCACTCGGTAAAGCTACACAGGACACTCTTTTAGCGTAATAAGATCTCAATCAGTAACGGAAAATTTCTTAGAAATTTACCCCGGAAGCCCTTGAAGCACCTTCGCTTCGCTTCTGAGTAAGACAAAAATTGACCGATCACAAATTCAGTTACTGCGAATTCATGAACTTGTTGTTCAAACCATTCATCAATTTATTTTCTCTTGGGTTTCCACTACATCCTTGGCATTACCCGATCCCTCTCTCAAAATGCTCCCAGTATTGGTAACGAAACCATTTTTTGGCTCGAGGGGTCTTGACCCAGGTTCAGAGGTTAAGGTTTGCCAAAAAACCCCTATACTACTGGCCCTTTCGGCAGTGACCTGCTTGCGCAGGCCAAAGTCTCACCCGAAGCAGTATGGGAGGGTGCTGGAACTAGGTTTCCGCACCCTAAGAGAGAGAGAAGGTAATAACGCAAGCCCGCAATTATCAGATCTACACATAAGGGTGGTTCGCAGGGTTCTAGAACATAACCAGACTATAGTTTTATCAAATCTATTCTAGTAGGTTCGCATCCACGTGCGTATCATCAATTACAATCATAAAATAGCATAATCGTAGCCAGTATTGTCAACACATATGGTTCACGTTCATCAACAAAGATATAACCATCAAGTACATCAATAGTCATATCACAGTAATATAGTAAATGCAACTACTTTCATGCCATAGAGATAACCAGACAAGTTCACAGCTTAATCCGACAACCTTAGTTCACAGCAATTATAATAGAACATATTCAGAAAACATCATATGATCCAACAACACTTCGCATCTATTACTTATCAAAACCTTCTTACATTCCCCAAAATACCACCTGTGCACACAGCCAACAATGTCTACACACAGTAGGATAGAGGATCTCCACACACACAGCGAGCAGGAGTCCTAACCCAAAACAACCCAACCCAGATCTAAAAATTCATATTGTGCTTCAATATCTATTCATTCTCTACCTATCGACTCAAAAAGGTTCTATTACTTATACTATTTTAGCCTACACATCCAATGGTCTGCAAATCGTGGTTTGCAGACTCTTGGTCTACCCTTGACCTGCTTACAATGCATTAGGGGCTTTGACCCACCCCAAAACCCCTGCGTTAGACTAAATATAATAAAAAATATACAAAATGGACCAAATTCGCAGCTTCGTAGGAGACCCTATTCCAACAGGCTAGTAGTTATGAATGAATTTAGTATATTGTATGCTATTATTGTTTGTTGATCTATGTGCAGATATCCGAGCATGATTGCAGAAGGATTGTGACTTACCGAGGTAGGAGCGAGAGGCCACCGATACTACAACCGTAACGACAGCATTGGATTATAGGTAAGTCGATCTACCATGTCCTATTTTCATTCAGTAATTAGGAACCTACATTCTAGCATGTCTCTTTGTTTCTAGACCCACGCTAGGGCTAGAGGGATCGTCTCTGTCCGCAGAGAGGATTTACCTGCTTAACAATTAGGACCAATTCTCACTACATGGTACCTAGATGCGGAGCTACATCAGCGCATGGGAACATTTGGATTGATAGGGGGCTCGGAGTTGCTTGATGAAGCTCTGCAGGATATAAACACCTTTGTGTTTGGTGAATCCAACCCTGACGCAGCCTTTGGGACACCAACATGGGAGACCCAGATGCAAGATATTGTCAACTACCGCAATATGACCATAGAAGAACGTGACGAGGATCCCCGCAATGTCTCAATCCCTGAGTCAGAGGGGGAATGTGTAGTTTCAGGACCCCCACTACAAACTGTGGATGTGATGAAGCCTCTGAAGCTGCGAGAAGTTAATATTGACACAAACAAGCAGCCTAAGTTGGCTAAAATTGGGGACTACTAGGATGATGACACTGTAAGAAAAGTTGCTGAATTTCTCATATAATATTAAGAATTATTCCCAACGAAGTTTTCGGAGCTCAAGTGGATCACATGGGACCTAGGGGTTATGTGCATCACGCTAAAACTAGATGTGGGCCCTGTAAAGAAACACCCTTATCAACTGAACCCTAAGTATAAACAAAATGTTAGGGAAGAAATCGATAAAATGCTCGTCACGGGTATTATCGAACCAGTTGAGCAGTCGGATTGGGTAAGTCCAATGGTGGTTCGGGAAAAGAAGAAGAAGGGGGGAATATGAATCTGTGTGGACTTATCCAAGTTGAATGACACCTGCGTACATGATCCCTTTCCGACACCATTCTCGGATGAGATACTGGATAGCGTAGGAGGCCAAGAAGCGTACTCGTTCACTAACAAGTTCTCAGGATACCATCAGATCAGAATCGCACCAGAAGATCGCAGAAAAAACTACGTTTTCCACTGAGTGGGGATCCTTCCAGCATACAATCATGCCATTTTGAATCAAGAATGCCCCTGCTATCTTCTCACGAGTGGTTGTCGTAGTGTTCAAAGAGTTCATCCACAAATTTCTAGAGGTGTAATTTGATGACTGGATTGTCTTCGTCTTAGTAAAGATGCACGTTTCGAACCTGCGCATGATGTTCGATGCATGTAGAAAGCACCAAATTTCCCTGAATATCAAGAAATATATATTCTGCATACCTTTCAAGGTGGATGTTCTTCATGTTGATTCCTTATTTTTACGCAAATATCTGAAATTACCCTTTTTAGGGTATAAATAGCTGCTTTTCCCCACTTTTTGGGTCCTAAAATGAAGAAGAAGTTGTTGTTGTAACATCAACTGATGATAATGTATCAAAGTCTGAAATCTAAAAGGATCTTCATTTTAGGACCCAAAAAGTGGGGAAAAGTAGGTATTTATGCCCTAAAAAGGGTAATTTCAGATATTTGCATAAAAATAAGGAATCAACATGAAGAACATCCACCTTGAAATGATTTTCCAACTTGTGTACTCAGATCTTCATTGTACTTGTGCAAAGCATTCCAAGTAGGCCAAGCATCCTCCTCTAGTACAATGTTATTTCTGGAGCAGAATACTGTTGTGTTGCAGGATGTTGCAGTGAGGGTTCACAACACCACTTCCATCTCTTGTTTTTCAGAGGAGGAGTCTCTCTTTCCTTTGAAGAGATTAGTTTGGAAGACCTTGGAGCTTATTGTAGATCTTGGCAGTGGGACAACTCATTCCCTTTCCCCTAAAGTGCAGTTTCCTTCAGTAACTACGTTATTTCTAGTGAGAATTTGTTGTGGGGTTTTTGCAGATTGTTTGGAGGGTGAGATCTTCAGTGTTAGGATCGGCCTTTCACTTGGAAGATCCATTTGGAGGAGGCATATTCATATTGGTCATAATATTTAGCCATCTCCATCCAGTTCTGTTTTCTGAGTTGCAGCTGCTACCCAGCAACTCCGACATTTTGTAGATTTTGTATATTACAACCAATCCTTCCAGGATTTACTTGAGGTAGCCTTTGGGAGTTGAGATCTTCACTCCCAATGTTTTATGGGCCACACATTGTATATCTTTGTATTTGACATATGTTAGCATGTAGTTTCACTTATAAAACTACGCAGTCATAGCTTGGGCACACTTGTGTAGCAGTGTTTTATCATGATTTATGTACTTGTTTCTTGAGGCTGAGCATTTCCTATCTTGAGTAACATTCTCCTTAATATCTTGTATTCATTTGTTACTGCTATAACTTAATAAGATGGCTATGAATCTTTCTCACATTTCTATGAGTTGAGTGTCACTGCTACTCCATTGTTGTGTTTGCATATTGCTGGGTCTCCAATTTGGGAATAATATAAGATATTCCTAACATTGTAGATTGTTCCTATTTTGGAATATTACAGTGGTATCAAAGAAACTTTCTTGGCTCAGCCTATGAGTCTCATTCCAAGAAGATGAGAAGATTGAACAGGATGGGTTTATCTCATCATATTTTAGATCCATGAAGAACCTCCCCAAGGAGGATAAGAAAATAGAAGAGGAAGGACCCTGCACTTCCTATTCTCATCGAGAAGGAGACAAAGAGATGATCAAGAAAAAGACTCCATTTTCTGGAGAAGAAAAAGGGGATAAGCTTACAAAGCTTCTTCCTAAATCTGTACAAAACATTCAAGAATATTTCAAGAAGATCAGGAAGGAGATATATGAAGAATCTCCAAGAGGGTTTGAATCTAAACCAAACTCTAGATTTTCATATGAGGAGTGTCAGCAAGTAGACACACATTCTAGCACACAGCGCAGTCACATGCCTAGGATTGCCAGAAAAGAGATGGAAAGAGGAGAAGAGGTTGCTAGGAGGGAAACTCTTAGTGATTTGCTGAAAAAGTATGAATCTCAAACTTGGAAATTCCAATATCATCTCAGTTTTTCAGAGTTTTGCAAGATCAAGGTGAAGGGAAGAGATGTTGTGAAACCAGCTCCAAAAATAGAAGAAAAGAGATATCAACGCCTTAGAAATAAGCCACTTCGAGGGGGCAACCTCCAATACATTACATGAATGAACAATTCTTGGATGATACAATTTACAAAACCTCCTTTCTATATATCGGAGTCCATGGGGCCATAATGTAATCCTAGTGGGCCACAATGTAATCTTAGCCGACCTAACAAAAATAATTTAAGGGCACAATAATAACAAAATGGGGGTTACAAGGGTACAATAATAACAATAAGGGGGTTACACTAACAACAATAAGGGGCTATACTAGTAATATAGGGACCTAACATGCCCCTCTCCTTCACAAAAGTGTTGTCCTCAACGCTTGAGTAGCTCTGGGTGCTTCTGTATAAAATTCTCATCCTCCCATGTAGAATCTTCAGTGGGTAAGTTCTTCCACTTGATGAGATACTCTGAAATTGATCGATTCCGTAGTTGTCGAGTTCTTGTTTCTGTGACTGCTTCCGGTTCCAATATGATTTTTCCTTCCTCATCAAATTCTGGCAATATTGTTTGAACTGGAATATTTTCACCTATAACCTTCTTTAAGCATGAACCATGGAAAACTGGATGTACTCGCGAAGAAGCAGGAAGCTCCAATTTGTATGCCATAGTACCAATATTTTGCAACACCTTGTAAGGACCATAGTACTTTGGCGATAATTTATTATCCTTCTTAGCTTGCTTGAGGGACATTTGTTTATATGGTTGTAGCTATAAAAATACCCAATCTCCTACATCAAAACTTCTCTCGCTGCGATGTTGATCTGCCTGTTGTTTCATTCGATTTTGTGCCAAATTCAGGTTATCCTTTAAGAGTTGGAGAACTTCTTGCTGATGCTCGATGTGATATTCCACTGCTTGAACCTTCAAATTTTCCCTTAAAGATGATGTTAAGGATGGTGGATGATATCCATAAAGTGCCATAAAAGGGGTCATTTTTGCTGCAGTATGGAAGGAAGTGTCATACCACCATTCAGCGAGAGGTAACCACGTGACCCATTGTGTTTGTTTATTAGATACAAAACAACAAAGATATCCTTCCAAACATTTATTTACTATCTCAGTTTGACCATCAGATTGAGGATGATAAGATGAGCTATGAGCTAATTGAGTACCCAAACAAGAAAATAACTCCATCCAAAAATTTCCAGTAAAAATGGGATCTCTATCGCTCATAATAACTCTTGGGCTTCCATGTAACTTTTGAATTATGTCCATAAATGTACTAGCAACTGTACTTGATTTAAATGGATGAGATAATGCACAAAAGTGTGCATAATTGGTAAGTCTATCAACTACCACCATTATGACACTCTTTCCTTCGGACTTAGGTAAACTTGTGATAAAATCCACTGAAATCTCCTCCCAACGTTGACTTGGAATGGATAAAGGTTGTAGAAGTCCCAGGGTCTTAATTGTCTCAACTTTATTCTGCTGGCAACCCAAAAATTCCACCACAAACTTTTGAATATCAGATTTAAGGCCATCCCAAAAAAATTCTTTCTTCACCCTGTGGTAAGTTTTTAAAAATCCTGAGTGTCCTCCTAAAGGAGAAGTGTGCAATTCCAAAAGAATCTTTTGTTTTAGTTGGGAATTCCTACAAAGATATAAGTGATATTTGTACCATAAGGAATCATTTTTCCAACTAAATGTATCAGATGTACTAGGATCTTGCTGCAACTTTTGAATGAGTGTCCATACATCTTTGTCCTTCTTCCATTCATCTTTTGCTTCGGTTATCCAATCTGGTTGGATAATAGAAATGGCACAAAGCAATGCTTCCACCTCTTCATTCTTTCTTGAGAGTGCATCTGCAACAACATTCAGCTTTCCTTTTTTGTATATTATTTCAAAGTCGTAACCCAACATCTTTGTGACCCATTTTTGTTGTTCTTCTGACGATAGTCTTTGTTCCAAAAAGTGTTTAAGACTATCATGATTAGTTTTTACCTTGAAGTGTCTTCCCATTAGGTAAGTTCGCCATTTATTTAGTGCATGCAGTATTGCTAACATTTCTTTCTCATAAATAGGTTTCTGTAAATACTTTCCTTTGATTGGACGACTTTCAAAAGCAATGGGTCTTCCTTCCTGCATTAAAACAACACCAATTCCATTTCCTGAGGCATCACATTCCACAATAAAGGTTTTTGTGAAGTCTGGCGTAGCTAAGATCGGTGCTAGGCACATTGCCTCTTTAAGATGTTCAAAGGCCTTAGTTTCTTCAGGAATCCACGAAAATGCATCTTCCTTCAATAATGTTGCTATTCTCCCATAA
Organism: Pinus albicaulis; assembly: GCA_034641835.2. NCBI lineage: Eukaryota > Viridiplantae > Streptophyta > Pinopsida > Pinales > Pinaceae > Pinus > Pinus albicaulis. The sequence continues at coordinate 21,927,147 of MU968363.1, forward strand.
TTCTTAACAAACTTGTGATAATACTCTGTTAACCCGAGAAATCCTCGCAACTGCTTTATGGTTGTGGGGACTTTCCATTCCTTAATGGCTTTAATTTTGTTAGGGTCTACTTTAACACCCTCGTGAGATACAAAATGACCCAGATATTCCACCTCTTGTACTCCAAAGAAACATTTGGATGTTTTTGTATATAATTGTTTTTCCTGCAATAGTTTGAGCACCCTGTCAACATGTTCAACATGATGCTTCCAAGACCTGCTATAAATTAGTATATCATCAAAAAATACTAGCAAAACTTTTCTAAGGAAGGGTTTGAAAATGGAATTCATCAACCCTTGAAATGTAGAAGGTGCATTGGTAAGGCCAAAAGGCATGACCAAAAATTCATAATGACCCTCATGAGTTCGAAACGATGTTTTTGGAATATCTTCAGTCTTCATTCTAATTTGATGATATCCCGAACGAAGATCCAACTTGGTAAAATAAATTGCTCCATGTAATTCATCCAATAATTCATCAATCACAGGAATGGGAAATTTATATTTAATGGTGAGCTTATTGAGCTCCCTATAATCAGGACACATGTGCCATGATCCATCCTTCTTGTGTACCAATACTACAGGAGCAGAGAAAGAACTTTGACTAGGTTGAATTATACCCGCCTCTAACATTTCTGCAATCATACGTTCAATTTTGCTCTTTCGGAAGTAAGGATATCTATAAGGCCTAATGTTTGGAGGAACACTTCCTGGAATCAAATGAATAGCGTGATCATGATCACTAATAGGTGGGAGTACTTTGGGAGTTTCAAACACCCTTGAATGATTGTGCAAGACTTGTTGGAGATCTGTAGAAATAGATGATTTTGATGTCGGAACTTCTAGTGAGCATAATTGTGCAATTACACCTCATTTTTCTTTCTTTAGAAGCTTTGTCATGACATTAGAGCTTATTATCCTTCCCGGCTTCCCTTCAATACCCCGTAATTCGACTTCCTTTCCTTCTGAAAAAAATTTCAAGAAAAGTTCCTGAAAATTAAAAGCTACCGTCCCCAAAGATTGTAACCATTGTACTCCTAGTACAACATCAGCACCTCCCATAGGAATGGAAAGCATTGGACTAGTCAATACATATTCCGCCATGGTTAGCTTGATATTATGGCATTTTCCAAAGAAATTTATAGTTCCTCCATTTGCAGCCATCACTTGACATTCTGGTGCTGGGTATAGGAAACAATTTAATTCCTTGGCTACCTTATAATGAATAAAATTATGGGTGCTACCTGAATCAATCAACACCATTACCCTTTTCTTCTTTATATGTCCTTCTATCTTGAGAGTTTGAGGAGTGGTAATTCCTGCCAGTGCATTACACGATATGGTCGGATTCATTTCTTCCTCTTCTAGGGGTGGTTCCTGGTGTATATCCTCTTCTTGTTCATTTTCTTTTTCTTCTTCACAATCTATGTAAAATAATTTCTTCTCAGCACACTTATGACCTTTAGTGTATTTGCTATCACAACTGTAGCAAAGCCCTTTTGCTCTTTTTTCTTCCAATTGTTATGGTGTCAACCTTGTAGGTTGTGAAAACCTAGGAGTAGCAACACTTCCCTCTTTATAGAAGTGAGTGGTAGGCTTCCTTGTCGCCATAATTTTACATTCAATTTTTCTTGCCAACCTGAATGCCTTCTCCAATGAATCAGGTTCCAAAACGCGAACTTCATGTTGGATGTTATCCTTGAAAGTGCCTATGAAGAGATCAATCCTGTGTTCCTCTGGAATATCAGTTACCCTTATATTCAATTTTTGGAAGTCCTCAATGTGATGCCCCACTAAACCCTTTTGTTTGAGATTTATCAATTGGCTAAAGAAGGTGTTGCTCTTTGTATCCTCATAATGTGCTATCATTTCCTCCATAAAAATCGACCAAGTGACAATTTTTTTACGGGAGCAAAGCCATCGATACCATACAAATGTATTTTGTTCTAAATGTAAAGTTGCAATGCGTACCTTTGTGTGTTTTGCACATTATGGAGATCAAAATATTGCTCCATCTGTAGTATCCATGTTACAGGATCCTTTCCATCAAACTTCCTCATATCCATTTTTTGGAATATGGTGGTTCTTCCTGCCAACATTAGAGTTTATGAAATCACAATTAACATTTATTTTGTTCTCATCATGAGGTTCTTCTACTATATTTCCACCATTAGGAATCATTTCTTGTTTTAAGCTTGTCATCAAGCCTTCCATGTATGCTTTTAGATCATTCTTCATGTTTTCCATGTTGTCTTTCATGTCATCCATCTTAGCTTCCATGACCACTTCCATGCCATCCATCTTAGCTTCCAAACCATTCATCTTAGCTTCCACGCCTTTCTTCAAACCATCCATCTTAGTTTCCACGCCTTTCTTCAAAACTTCCATTTCATTTTTTGCTGTTCTTTGCGAGAGCGAAATTTGCTCTTGTAATTTTGATATGTCATGTTGCCATTCTTCATCTTCATGAGTCATAGTAGAGCCTTCTAAAGGCTTAATGGGTGTTGAATTATTTCTAGGGGTAATTTTAGAATCCAATACTGATATCTATTCTACAATATGCCCTTGGAATCAATTCAACTTGATTTTACAAACAAGAATTATGCAATTCGGAAAAAAATACACACCTTTTACTTGCTTTTGAGGAGCTCGATATTGAAATTGAATTATCTCTGTAATTGGGGATCTTCAATATCTGAAATTTGGCCTTGTATTATCCCTCTAAAGCTTCTTTCAAATTCCATACGTCTGATTTGATTTGGATTCTTCAAGACAAAGTTAATTCCAATCTCCCACAATGACCCAATTTTGGACTGGTTCAGTAGAGTGAACTTGTACGAATTTCCACGTGTCACTATTTCGTCCTTCAACTCTGAAATTGATAGCCAAGAAACTAAAGTCTGTGTACTTGTGGCCACTTTTTACGGCACTTCAATCCGATTCTTAGAGAGAGAGTTATGAATCTTTTCCCACGATCACCTCTTTGAGATGAAATTCTGGAGCCTGAAAAAGCACTACCTTCCACAGATCATATCTCCGAAAATATTGTGAACCAAGATCTGAAATTGTTTGATGAGTTTCCTTAGTATTTCGGCTTCACACCCTAAAAATTTCAGATTCTGAACCTTCGTAGAACAAACTTTATAGTTCAAATTCCACGATGACCTGTTTAGGAGCCTGAAAAAAAGATCTAACTTCCACAAATCATATCTCCGAAAATATTGTGAACCAAGCTTTGAAATTTTTTGATGATGTTCCTCAGGCGTTTGGGTTCGCACCCTAAAAATTTCAACTCCTGAAGCTTCGTATAAAAAACGTTATAGCAAAAATTCCACGATGACCTATTTGGAGCAGCGAAACCCTAGAATCCAAAGCTCTGGTACCAAATGTTGTGAAACTAGCTCCAAAAATAGAATAAAAGAGATATCAACGCCTTAGAAATAAGCCACTTCAAGGGGGAAACCTCCAATACATTACATGAATGAACAATTCTTGGATGATACAATTTACAAAACCTCCTTTCTATATATAGGAGTCCATGGGGCCATAATGTAATCTCAGTGGCCACAATGTAATCCTAGCCGACCTAACAATAATAATTTAAGGGCACAATAATAACAAAATGGGGGTTAAAAGGGTACAATAATAACAATAAGGGGGTTACACTAACAACAATAAGGGGCTATACTAGTAATATAGAGACCTAACAAGAGAGCAACAGGATAGATTTTTTCTATCTACCTTTGAAGGTTCACCTACATGTTCAGCCACAACTTGGGTGGAGGAGTTAGATACCTTCTTGCAGTAGCACAAAATTTCGGAAGATGAAGCCATCAGAGTTGCAACGTTGCATTTGAGAGGTAAGGCCTATGCTTGGTGGATCTTTGAATCCTTTTCTTTGAAAAATGTAAACACTTCATCTTATGCAAGTTTCACTAAGGCCTTAGTGAAAAGATTTGATAGGAGGATTCCTGAGACAAAAATGGTGGGGATAAATAAGGAAACTAAAACAAAACCCTTGCATGTGATGGAGAAAACCATAGACTCAAAACCTCTTCAAAGAACCATAGAGGAGGCTGATATCTTGCACTATAATTTTCTGGAGGCAAGACCTTCATCTTGTATTGTGGCACAAGAAGGCAAGGAGATCCCTTTCCCAAAAGAGGATCCAATCATTGGTGGGTTGCCCATTCATGTTGAGGAGGCTAGGGAAATAGCGCTGTTAGATCTGGAGTTGATCTAGCACCTCATGTAGAAGGAGGAGGAGCTCTTTCCCCCACTAGAGGGATTTTTGTATCTTTACAAGGAAGTCCACAGGATCTCATGGGTGGAGATCAAGGCACAACTCATGTTCTAAATATGCCATTGATGATGAGGTGTGGAACTATGGAGATACAAGGGGGAGATAGGGAGGATGACCAATATCATGTGATGAGAAGCACACACCCCTGTCTATTTTATGAGGTTGATGCACCTAGGAGGGAGACTGGATTTCGCACTGAGAGCAGGGACAAGTCTGTCCATTCATGTATGCAGTCCACTCTTGGTGATAATGTCTCATTGCATGGAGACATTTCACCAAGGAGACCACCAGATCAGCAGATGATGAGAGATGATTCACATTTTTAGGCACCATTCATTGATTTCAGAGGAGTGGAGACCTTCGGAGGTAATTTTACAGCGTTGAGAGTCTTGGGTAGACTCAAGGAGGAGAGATGCATTCTCTCAACATCATCTTTACCCACTCTCATTTCACATTCTGCATTGTGGCAAGAGCAGTAGGGGAAGGATAGCAACCTTCCAACTTTCATATTTGGCATGGGAAATGTCAAAGAAGAGGATGACCATATGATAGATGTTCTTCATGAGAGATCATTAGCACTGTCACTATGGAGGATAGATCCATATTGGAAATCCCAACTATTGGTGGAGTATTCCAAGGATCTTTTCACTTGCATGATATTGGATGACCAGTTGCATGAGTAGGGATATTTAGTCAGAGATGGGGTCATCTATTATCATGGTAGGATCTTCTTATCTGGAGCTTCCAAGCTCAAGGAGAAGTTGCTACAAGCAGCTCATGAGGATTTCCTTTTCAGCCATACTTGTTCTTTGAGAGCATACCACACCATCATGGAGGGGTATTTTTGGAAGGGTCTTGAGGAGGAGATGCATGGATAATGTGAAGATGGAGGAGATACATAACTCTTTGGAAGAATTAGCACAACCACCTCTTTTCTCTTTGAGGATGAGAGGAGACTCATCTATGAGCCACTCCATTTTCATCAGCAAGACATATGGTAAGGGTATTTTTTATTTTCATAATGATTTGTATGATGTATATATGCATCCCTTAACCATACATGTGCATGATGTTGTTCCAAGGAGGAGCATTCTTTTTCCTAGACCTCATGGTCTACTTGAGGCCATGAGTAGTATTGGTGACCACTCCCTAGGATGACTTGGGGAGGAGATGTATTTTGGAGAACATGCTAACTTTGCACCATGCATCATTCACTTTATCCAAACATATGAGGAGAATGGGACAGCAAGCAAGTGGTTGAGAAACCACACTTTTTGTCACACTCTTTTGCAGTTGAGGTAAAAACTGCGTTGGTTACATTTGAGGGACCATTGTCCTTCTCTCTTGATACATATGGCAGCAATCATGGTTCTCATTATGGTTCCTTATGTTTCTGTTGTTTTTATATTTTTTGGGAGCATGATTGGGGGAATGGCACATTGGTTGGATGTGTCCCTTGAGGGAGAGATCTCCCACATAGTTTGCATTTCATGTTCTAATGGGAGCATGAGAGAGTATGTGGCCATTACAACAAAACACTTGTTTCCATTTGAGGTGAGCCACATGATTGATTGGATGCCATATGATGGTGACTTCCAACTCATCAGATATGAGATTATTTGGGCCAACATGTTTCATAACGTTGGAGGAGAGATCCTTGGAGGTCTACTCTTCATCTTTCCACTTGAGGGCAATATCATTGCAGCCCAAGATCAGCATAGACTCTACACTTATCGTAAGTGGAGAGGAGGACAGCATGGGTTAGGCTATTTTTTCTACCAAGATCAGATTTTCAGCCTACCTACATTGCAGGAGCTAAAGGTGGAAGAGGATCTTCAGGAGTTGCCATGTTGGGAGGTAACTCTTTTTGTATGGATGATTGCTAGTGGGATGGAGGATCCACATGGGGAAGATGTTCCTCAACACATTTCAGACTCCATGCCTTGGGTGGAGACTTTCTAGTTCTATCCTTGCAGTTACTTGAGGACAAGCAACATTTGGGAGGGGAGGACTGTAATATTCCCATTTTAGCCCACATCTAAATGGAATATTAAAGTTTTGTTTTTATCACCTAACAACTAAATAAATGGGTAAGGAAGCCCAAGCACATTAAAAACATGAATAAAATCTCTTGAATGTGAAAGGAAATAGTCATAAGAGATGGATTTCACACCCTTATGTGTGAAAAGGGACATTTGCATGGAGACAAGGTCAAGTTTGACCAAGTCAACAACACTAGGATAGGAGGTGGAGAGCACTTTGATAGACAGTGCAGTATGAATGGGAAGAGGATTATTTGGTGGAGGAAACCCTAATGAGTGGGACCCATGGGGAGAGTGTTTTCACTTTTTTAAAACGAGGGCAAGGCAGCCATTGTTATGCATGTCAAATATTATTGATTTTATGGTCTATTTAGACTTTTTGCAATCTCCGATTGTTTAGCAGAGTTGCAGTGCTGCTTAGCACAAGGATCTCCTGCTTGGGGATCCTTCTCATTTCTTGAGAAGCCTCTTGATGGATTTGTACTGATTTACCTCACATCCAAGCTTGAGGCCAAGCATCCTCCTCCAGTAAAACGTTATTTCTGCAGCAGAATAATGTTATGTTGCAGAGTGTTGCAGTGAGGGTTCACAACACCACTTCCATCTCTTGTTTTTTAGAGGAGGAGTCTCTATTTCCTTTGAAGGGATCAGTTTGGAAGCCCTTGGAGATTATTGTAGATCTTTTCATTGGTCCAACTCATTCCCTTTCCCCTACAACATAGTTTCCTTCAGTAATTGTGTTATTTCTAGTGAGCATTTGTTGTGGGGCTTTTGCAGATTGTTTGGAGGGTGAGATCTTCAGTGTTAGGATCAACCTTTCACTTGGAAGATCCATTTGGAGGAGGCATATTTAGATTGGTCATCATCTTCAGCCATCTCCATCCAGTTCTATTTTCTAAGTTGCAGCTACTACCTAGCAACTCCGAGATTTTGCAGATTTTGTATATTACAGCCAATCCTTCTAGGATTGACTTGAGGTAGCCTTTGGGAGATGAGATCTTCACTCCCAATGTTGTATGGTCCACACATTGTATATCTATGTACCTGGTGAATAAGCCTATGTTGGGGGTGGGAATATATCTATGAATTATTTTTTTCCAGGCATACGACTTTGAGATCACTGTCAAGCCAAGGAAGTTGAATTTCATACCAGATCACTTGTCCCGAATTGAGAGTGGTGAGGAACCGACCAACCTGGAAGAAAGATTTACTGACACCTAGATGTTTGTTATCAAGGTAGTTGATGCACACTTCACTGACATCCTTCAGTTCTTGACTACAGGCATGGCACCTATGGAGTATTCGATGCAACAAAAGTGTAATATTTCAAATCAGGAAAATGCTACAACAATGAGAATATCTCAAGATATTCTAAAGTTTGAGACCCAGCAATATACAAACACAAAAATGGAGCAGCAGCAACACTCAACTCATAGAAACATGAGAGAAATCCATAGCTATCTTATTAAGAAATAGCAGCAACAATTGAATACAAGATCTTGAGGAAAATGCTACTCAAGATAAGCAATACTCAGCCTCAAGAGACAAGTACATAGATCATGATGAAACCACTACTACACAAATGTGTCCAAGCTATGACAACACAGTTTTATAAGAGAAAATTCATGCTACATATGTAAAATACATGGATATATTGATATATGTCCCAATACATCATTGGGAGTGAAGATCTCAGCTCCCAAAGAATACCTCAAGTCAATCCTAGAAGGATTGGCTATAATACACAAAACCTGCAAAATGTCAGAGTTGCTGGGTAGCAGCAACAACTCAAGAACTAGAAATAAGTGGAGAAGGTTGAATATGCTGCATCTGATGAAAATACCTCCTCCAATGTATCTCTAGAATGAAAGGCTGATCCTCTCACCTAAGATCTCACCCTCCAAAGATATCTGCAAAACCCCACTGCAAATGCTTCACTAAAATAACGCATTCACTGGATGAAACTGCGTTGTAGGGCTAGGGAATGAGTTGGCCTTGATGCCAAAGTATGAAATAATCTCCGGAATGCCTCCAATATGATCTCCCAAAGGGAAGAGAGACTCCTCCGCTGAAAAATAGCTGATGGAGGTGGTGTAGTGAACCCTCACTGCAACACCTAGAAACACAAAATTATTTTGTTGCAGAAATAACGTTGTCTTAGTGGAGGATGCTTGGCTTCAAGCTTGGATGTGAGGAATATCATTACAATCCCTCAAGATGCCCCTCAAGAAGGATAAGGAATCATAAATAGGAATTCCCCCGACAAATCTTGCTAAACAGCAAAGAATGCACAATGTCTGAGTAGACAATGAGATCAATAATACAAGCATGAGAAACAATGGTTGTCTTGCCCTCCTTTTAAACAAGTGAAAGCCCCTCTCCATGGGTCCCACTCCTATTATGGTTTCCTCCACCAAATAACGCTCTTCCCATTCATACTGCATTGTTTCTCTATGTGTTCTCCACCTCTTGGCCCAACGTTGTTGACTTGGTCAAACTTGACCTTGTCCACTTACACATAACCCTGTTCACACATGAGGGTGTAAAAACTAGCTCCAATGATGATCCCCTTTCATAATATGAGGGATTTTATTGAGATTTTCATTATGCATGGGTCTCCTTACCCATTTATTCTCCTCGTAGGTGAAATCAACAAAAATTAATATTCCAAATTATTAAAGGAAAATTTTGGAATATTACAAAAAGAAAGAGTTGGTAGCCCATGCTGTGGATTTTACCATCATCGCAGGACATCTATATAAGATGGGAGCAGATGAAGTGTTGTGAAGGTACATCCTAGAGCATGAATGGCATAATATCTTGGCAGAAGCCCACGATGGGGTAGCAGGAGGTCACTATGCAGGGAAAGCAATAGCGCAAAAGATCTTAAGAGCAGGCCTATGGTGGCCTACCTTGCATACTGACTCTCAAGACTATTGTAAAGCCTATGATACATGCCAAAGAATAGGAAGGCCATTGCGTAGAGATGAAATGCCCCTTCAACTGCAAATGGCCCTGCAAGCCTTTGACAAATGGGCCATCAATTTTGTGGGACCCATTAACCCACCCGGACAGAAGACAGGTGCGCGCTAAATCATAACTGCCACTGACTATGTAACCAGGTGGGCCGAAGCACAATCGGTGAAGGATTGCACTACAGATACTGCTGCGTCCTTCATCTTTGAGTAGATTCTAACCAAATTTGGGTGTCCAAAAATCTTGATGAGCGATAGAGGTACACACTTTGTTAATGAGCGAGTCACACTGACTGATGGGGACCTTGAACAAATTGGTAACGCGGTCACTTTAGCCACAGAAGATAGATGGTTAGCCTTAGAAGAACAACAGAGAACTACAGTTGACACATTCAGGCTGAGCTCCATGCTCTACAGCTAAAGACAGACACACTGCAAACTAGCGTGACTCGGGTACGAATGCCCTCAGCAACCAACAGTGTCACACTAGTTACAATGGAAATCCACCTCTACTCCTTACCTGGTTCAACCCTTATGATTAGTCCACCTGACCTCGGAATGCAGGTCCAGGCTTGTATAGATGATCAGGTGATCATATCAAAGTTGAAAAATGCTAAAAAATGGAAGTGCTCAAAATGTGTTGCAACTTGAATGACCGGAAATGCCTCATCGCTGCGATTCTGGCACCACAAATGGCACTCAAATCCGACGTCGTATGTGAAAGTTATGCAGCTGTGAAGTTTTCAATATCCTTCAAAAATCTAGTTGACCAAAGTTGACTTTTGACTTTGGAATTATTAAAAAAATAATATTCCAAGGAATATTTTGAGAATATTCCTTGGAATATTCCCCAAAATATTCCCTGAAATATTCCATTTGGGTGAATGAAGGATGGACAAGTGGAAATTGCTGGTTTGACAATGGATTGACTTTTGTTTAGGCAGACCAATCAGGAGCTACCATGTGGCAGGCTCGGAGGCCGCCACGTGGCCCCATGTCAGATATAATGGCGTATGACAAAATTTTTATGAGTCCACGAGGTTCGAACCCTAGACCTCACCACCACAAGCACAAGCACCTAACCAATCCACCTAAAAAATGGTTCTTAATGCTATTGGAAAGCACATTTGTTTTAAGGTTGGTAAAGGATTCCAGCAGGGGAATAAAGGGCTAGCTCGGAGATACGATATGCCTTAGCACTGAGAACCGGGAGCTTCTGCCAACCACTTCCCAACCGTTGATGGAGACAGTTATGGTTACATAATGTGACCACTCTAATATTTAATGCCATGGGTAATAAAACGTCATTTTTTAAACGTATTCACCGGCAGTTTAAACGGAGAAGGTCACCATGTGACCACGTAACTACGCCCCCCCCCCCCCAACATTTACTTTGACAGTTAAATGTTTCGCCAGTTTTGGAGCGAGCCTGACATTTTTTGGTGGACCACCAAATTTAGTTGAGTTAACTGCAGTTAGCCCACATTTAGTGGGGTTTTCAAGTGACATTGGGTAGAAATTTGTTTTGGTCATAACTTCCTCAATATTGGACCAAATTTGGACAGAATTTTAGTCAATTTTGGCTATTCTGAGCATTCTGGAGAGTTTGGGATAAGTTGCAGAGCGAACAGAGGTGTTATTCAGCCACGTTTACTTCAGGGAAGCTTGAAGAGCCACAAGGGCCATCAAGGAAATGGAGCTGTATTGGGCTATACTTCAGTATTTGAGGTGAAAAAAAACCCATTTTTAGCTTATTTATATCTTCTAAATTCAACTTCACAGTTGGTTTTTCTTGTTTAGGAATATTTATCACTGTATAACCATTTTTAGCAAATTAATATAGCAAGGACATGCCCATTGGGAGCCTTGGACCCGACAGATGTAGCCCTGGAGGGGTGACTGCCTCATCATGTTGTTGTTTTATGTTATGGTGAAGTTTATTTGTTGTGTATTTTTAATTTAAAATGTTAAACAGTAAATTTAATTAACATTCCCTCACACATAAGACTCAGAAACCTTATCAAAAACACTTTGTTTAACTTGCAAGACATGGAGAATACTTTGCACACTTAATTAAATGGAAATAGATACTTTTCACAACATTTACAAATACTTACATTTTCAGATCAGTTGGTATCGGAGCTAGTGTTTTACTCTGCATTTGTTTCGTGCAAAGATATAGTTGATTGTTTGCAAGTTTTGATGCTTACTAGGCTTAAACTCAAAATAGGGGAAGGAAAATTGGTTAGAGCACAAGTTAATCCTCAACAAAGGAGGGCCAGAGAGCCATTGTCTCCACCATCTATTACACCCCCAAGAGTTACTGAAGATGCCTCAAGCATGTCTTCAAGAGAAGGAGAAGCTCCTAAAGACATTGATCCCAAAGAAGAAGAATGGGTATTCCAAAAAGAAATTTTGGACATGATTGAGATGGTGAGGATAGTCTACCAAGAACGAAATGATAGGCTTGTTGGAGAAGGGTATAAACATCAAAAAGAAGGAGAGGGCTCTTTAGGAGGAAAGAAAAGTGATGACAAGTCAAAGAAAGGACATGGAGGAAATGGTGATCCACCATCCCCATCTTCATCCTCTTCCTCTACATCATCATCCTCTACTTCGGTGAATCAATCTCACAAGTCTAAAACCACTGGTAAAAGCCCATTTTTAAAGCTTGATGTTAAATTTGATTTTCCTATGTTTAATGGTGAAGTCAATGCAGAGAAACTTGACAATTGGATAAGATAGTTGGAAGTTTACTTCAGGATACAAAACCTTCATGAAGACGACACCAAGGTTCAGTTAGCCTCTTTAAGAATGGAAGGAGCAGCATTGGTATGGTAGGAAGCCAAGACCAAGGATGAAATTAAAAAACATGGTAAGATCACTTTATCATGGGCTGAATTTATTTCCGCAATTAAGCATCAATTTTATCCATTAGCTCATTTATAAAAGGCTATCATGAATTGGAAAAGTTTTAGACAACTTAAAGGAAAAAGTGTTCAAGATTACACTAAAGAGTTTAGAAGAAGGGCTCTGTTGTTAGAAATTGATTTGCATGGTCAAGATACTTTGCTGAAATATATAGGTGGTTTACACAACTATCTTATACATAATATCCTTATGTTCAATCCTACTAGTCTAGACGAAGTTTGTGTACAAGCTACGCATTTAGAGGGTAGAGGTAAACAATATTTTGATGGGAATATGGATAGTGAATTTAAAGGCAAAGGGAGAAAAATAAATTCAAACTCTAGGAAAGAAAAAGGAAAGTCCTTTTGTAAAAACTGTTCCAAAACAAGTGATGATGAAGACCATTGCTGGAAACTTCACCCAGAGCTGAAACCAGAAAAATTTAAAACCAAAGATTGTTGGCAATATGATGTAGAGTGTTGTCCTTGATGGAAACCCACTGAATGAAGATGAAGACATGCGAGTGTTGACATGTGTTGTCCTTGATGGCAATCCACCTGATGAAGTTATTCTTGACTTGATGGTCTTGGTAAATGATGTTTGTTAGCAATATGATGCTGAGTGTTGCTCTTGAAAGGCAACCCACTTGATGAAGATGATGGCAACTTACTTGATGAAGTTGTGCTTGATAGAATATGTCTTGATGAACTAGATATGATGTATCTACAGTGTATACAGGAGGCAATGAAGAAAGGAATTCAGTATGTGCTAGATCTATGATGAAAAGAGTATGTCTCTAGGCATACGCAGATTTTCCTAGGGGAAGTCGCGTATGCACGCGGGAATCAACGTTCCAAGTCGCGTATGGGAAAAAGCGCTCATAAAGTGCAAAACCAAGGGTAACCACCATGGTATTGACCCATTGTATTGGGTAATGATTCGTCTAAATGACCTCATCCAGGAATACCATTGGAAGTAATGTAGTTTTGGGCTCATGGTATTGTTTTGGCTCATGGTATTGAAAAAGGGGCTCATGGTATTGAAAAAGGGTAAACCTATATAAAGAGAAGAAATTCATTGTGCAAATCATGAGTGTGGGTGCAAGATGTCTGAACTTGAATGAATACTTCTCTGTGAAGTATATCTGTATGAAAGGGTAAAGGTTTGATGATAAATCTGAATCTATGATGCACCTATGAAGAAATGATGAAGCGGGATATCTAGATCTGAAATGTATTTGTATCTACTAGATCTGTTTATGGAGTGATTAGATCTGTGATGAGGCGAACATCCTAAGAAAAGGGTAAATTCGAACTGAATATCCCATCCGAAAAGTATGCTCGCTTTACAATAATTGAAGATCCATACGCTAGCTCGCCGAAGAGGAAGCGCGTATATACGCGGCTTCGATGAAGAGAAAGCGCATATGCGCAATAAAATTAGCTCTGTAATGTGTACAGACGTATACGCTGGTTTATGTGAACGGAAGCGCGTATATACGCGACATCAGAGAAAGGAAAGCGCGTATGCAAACTAGGGTTTGCTGAAGTCTCTGGTAAGAAATTTTTGATCTGTTCTGCTGGTTTACTGATATCTGTCAGTGAGTTATATGTATCTGTTTCATGGTTGACTGTGCTTAAAAGTATGGAGTGGGTCCAGTCTGAAAATATGATGAAACGTGGCCTGTAAGTGGTGTCCTAAAGGATGCTTTGGATCCAGTGTGAAAATTGATGAAACGTGGTCCATAGAGGTACTGAGGGTTGTAGCCTTCAGTCAGGGGGTTGTAGCTCCCTTCCAGGTGAGGCTGGTAAACGAGATCAGGGGGTCGTAGCCCTTCCGTGAGGCTGGTAAACGAGAGCAAATGAGGCTCCCTTCCGGTGGAGAGGCCGGGTTACGAGTCGTTGAGCTCCTTCCAGGAGAGGGCCGGTAAACGAAAGGCTGTGGGTGCCTCGCGTGGCCGGGGTAGAGTTCCGGTACTAGCACATATGTTGTAAGATGTTTTTCTCTATAATAAAATATTGAAGGCTGAGCAACTGCAGCGGTGGTTTTCTCCCGACTTGGGTTTCCACCTAAAAATCCTGGTGTTCATGTGTGATGCTTTGTGTGATGGTTTATTCTATTCTTACTGCACATGTTTACTGTTTATAGAACATGTAATGAATGAATGATGGAATGATATAAGTGAAGAACTAATGGCATAATTAGATCTCTGTGTATACGCGAGTTTTATGAAGGATATCCGCGTGTATACGCTAGTTGGCTTCAGCAAAGTAGCGTATGGGTTTTAGAGCATGAAAAAGTAAAAAATTTTAGTTTGCCCTAAATACTGATTCACCCCCCCCTCTCAGTAGTTTTCCCAACAAAGATAAGTCCAAAGAAAAGGGAAAAACGGTTGCAACTATTGAACAAGACTTAGGGTCTGAATCATTTGATGAAACTAAAATCATAGCCATGGTACTAAAGAACATCAAGGGAAAAGAGATTGTAAAGGAAAAAAATCCTAGTTCTAGCACTTTAAAATGTCACATAGAAGCTCCAAATGAAGAGAGGAGGATAGAGTTGTTTCATGTGAATATAATCTCAAAAAACACAAAGATAGACACACTATTTGATAGTGGATCACAATCAAACCTCATCTCAGAAGACCTAGTCAAGAAGCTAAAACTTGAGACCATTCCACATCCAAAGCCATATCCACTTGGCTGGATTTGCAAGGATGTTAATTTACAAGTCTCAAGAAAGTGCATGTTGCGCTTCACCATAATAGCTCATTATGTTGATTTTTTTGAACTAGATGTGGTACCGCTTGACATTACAGGTGTGGTGTTGGGTAGTCCGTATTTATATGACATAAAAGAGATCTTCCATCGCTATGAGAACAAGTATCATCTATTCAAGGATGGAAAGGAGTTTATTGTGAGAGCACATCGGAAGAAGCTAGAATCTTCTTTAGTCAACATAGGACAATTGAAAAGGCTTGTCAATGCAAGTCAAAATTTGAATTTGTTGATGGTTAAGAAAAAATATTTTGTACATTCTCCTTTTCATGTTATTGCTGATATAAATGATGACATGTTTCAACCTGAAAGCAGGTCGTCTCTGGAAGATGACAAGATGTTGCAGAAAGTACCTTTGGTGTCAATCGGTGCAAAGAAAAAAGTGTCGGTGCAAAGTAGTGCAAGAATCCAAGAAAGGGAAAAGCATGCAAGCAAAGAGGACACAAAGTTCAACATGGGTCAACGCTAGTTTCAGAATGGAAAATTGGTATGGCGAGAAAACTTGGTCGAAAGTCGACACAAGTACATGGCTCATTCGGCAAAAAATTTCCATAAGGAAAGTTGGCAAGGTGAATATTATTTTCAGTTTCCTTTGAAGTTAGACCATTGTAGAAACAATATTTATTCTACAAATTTCAGATGTTGTTCTGCAAGTTACAAAAATTTACATCATGACACAGCCAAAGTTAGCAACGGTCGGTCAACAGATTCAAGGAAGAATTTGTCTTTTTATGAGAAGCTCAATTTGATGAAGTCAGGAAGATTTCAATGGTTCAATATTGGAAGAGTGGAGAATTAGTCTCCTCATCTTCATTTTCTGTAATTAAGAGAGCTTTTGGGGTCCAAAAGCTTCCCATTTGGGAGGTGTGATCAGGTGATCATGTCCAAGTTGAAAAAATGCTCAAAAATGGAAGTGCTCAAAATGTGTTGCAACTTGAACGACTGGAACAGCCTCGTCACTGTGATTCTGGTGCCATGAACGACACTCAAATTCGACGTCGTATGTGAAAGTTATGCAGGTTTGAAGTTTTCAGTATCCTTCAAAAATCCAGTTGACCAAAGTTGACTTTTGACTTTGGAATTATTAAAAAAAGAATATTCCTTGGAATATTCTGTTTGGGCAAATGAAAGATGGACAAGTGGAAATTGCTGGTTCGACAATGGATTGACTTTTGTTTGGGCGAACCAATCAGGAATTGCCACGTGACAGGCCTAGAGGCCGCCATGTGGCCCCAGGTCAAATAGAATGGCATATGACAAAATTTTTATGAGTCTGTGAGGTTTGAACCATAGACCTCACCACCACAAGCACAAGCACCCAACCAATCCACCTAACCAATGGTTCTTAACACTATTGTAAAGCACATTTTTTTTAAGGTTGGTAAAGGATTAAGGCGAGGGAATAAGGGGCTAGCCCCTTAGGGATAGCCCAAAGATACCATATGCCTCAGTGCTGAGAACTGGGAGTTTCCGCCAACCACTTCCCAACCGCTGACGGAGATAGTTATGGTTACATAATGTGACCACTCTTATATTTAATGCCACGGTTAATAAAACGTGGTTTGTTAAAGTATCCATTTCCATTTAATTAAGTGTGCAAATTATTCTCCATGTCTTGCAAGTTAAAAAAAGTGTTTTTGATAAGGTTTCTGAGTCTTATGTGTGAGGCAATTTTATCTAAATTTACTATTTAACATTTTAAATCATAAATACATAGCATATAAACTTCACCATAACATAACACAACAACATGATGAGGCAGTTCACCCGTCCTGGGCTACATCTGTCGGGTCCAAGGCTCCCAATGGGCATGTCCTTGCTCTATTAAGTTGCTCAAAATGGTTCTATAGTGAGAAATATGCCTAAAAAGGATAAACAAGTTGTGAAATTGAATTCAAAATACAGAAATAAGCTAAAAATGGGTTTTGTTTCACCTCAAATAGTGAAGTATATCCCAATACAGCGCCATTTTCCTGATGGCCCTTGTGGGTCTTCAAGCTTCCCTGAAGAAAAATTGGCTGAAGAACACCTCTTTTCGCTCTGCAACCTATCCCAAACTCTCTAGAATGCTTAGAATAGCCAAAATTGACTAAACTTTTGTCCAAATTGGTCCAATATTGAGGAAGTTATGACCAAAACAAATTTCTGTCCAATGTCACTTGAAAACCCCACTAAATGTGGGCTAACTGCAGTTAATTCAACTAAATTTGGTGGTTCGCCCAAAACTGTCAGAGTCGCTCCAAAACTGGCAGAATGTTTAATAGTCAAATTAAATGTTGGGGGGGGGGGGGGGGCAATTACATGGTCACATGGTGGCCTCCTCCGTTTAAACCGTCGGTGAATACGTTTAGAAAACCATGTTTTATTAACCGTGGCATTAAATATAAGAGTGGTCACATTATGTAACCATAACTGTCTCCTTCGGCGGTTGGGAAGTGGTTGTTGGAAGCTCCCTGTTCTCCACGCTGAGTCATATGGTATCTCCGGGCTAGCCCCTTATTCCCCCGCTGGAATCCTTTACCAACTTTAAAACAAATGCGCTTTCCAATAGTGTTAAGAACCATTGGTTAGGTGAATTGGTCAGGCGCTTGTGCTTGTGGTGGTGAGGTTCGGGGTTCGAACCTCACGGACTCATAAAAATTTTGTCATACACCATTCTATCTGACCTGGGGCCACGTGGCAACCTCTGGGCCTACCATGTGGCAGCTCCTGATTGGTCCGCCCAAACAAAATTCAATACATTTTCAAACTAGAAATTACCACTTGTCCATCCTTCATTTGCCCAAATGGAATATTTTGGGGAATATTTCAAGGAATATTCCTTGGAATATTCTTTTTTTAATAATTCCAAAGTCAAAACTCAACTTTGGTCAACCGTATTTTTGAAGGATACTGAAAACTTCAAATCTGAATAACTTTCACATACCACGTCGGATTTGAGTGTCGTTCATGACGCCAAAATCACAGTGACGAGGCCTTTCTGGTCATTCAGGTTGCAACAAATTTTTAGCACTTCCAGTTTTGAGCATTTTTTCAACTTGGACATGATCACCTGATTAATAGAGGTGCAACTAGACGTAGCCAGGCTGCCACCTAAGGCCTTGCAGGTGATGCGCACCTCCTTGTTCTAGGAAATTCAACATTGGGACCTAAAATTTCACCAATAGCTCAGTGTAGTTGAGCATACCATCGGGGAAAATAATGTTGAATTGTCCCAAGCATAGGTTTCCTGTTCCCTCGTCATCGTACAACAAACAAAGCTAGAAAACTTGATTCACTGACTTTTCGCGGATGTTCCAGAAGAAATCCCGGCCATAGCCACCCCCCAGGCTAATACTGAAGGGTTGGTCGCAGCCTTGAATGCCTCCAAGACGGAATTTCAGGTGGTCAAAACATAGATGGAGTAGCAGATCGCCGATTTGCAGGCTAAGTTGTAGCCTGAAACACCTTTGGAGGTACGAGCCTAGCCAGCTGAGCTGTTTATTGCGGCTATGAATTTCATCATAGGGTAGATCACTTAGGGTGCCCAATTAATTGAAAAATCCATGCGGCTATGGACCAAGGTCCAGCGCGACCCGACCCTGCGAGAAATAAACTAGGACCTGGGGCAGAAGGAAGAAGCATTCAAGAAGTTAGAAAACACCCTGGCCACTTTGGTTCCTACTCAACGCTTGGCATGGCTACGAACCAACCACACCCTCCAAACTGATATTGATGAACTTCGGAATAAGAAGAAGGTCCTCAGTGACCGCCTGAAGCATTGGGCTATTGAAGCCCTCAAGCTTTCGCAGGATGTTGATGTTGTTGTTAAACAACTGAACCAGTCTTTGGAGGGTGTCACCGCCGCGACAGAAAGCCCGAATTTGTAGAAGTTGGTAGACATTTCAAAAAATGCTGCTGCTCAGAGTGAAGGTGTGCTGCCCCCATTGGCCGAAGTGATCAGGCTGCTATAGGTGCAGGTGGAGACCCCACCATCACAGTGACTCGGGATGAGTCACAAGATTGTGTTGGGGGATTGTTGGAACAGGGTCTCCTAAAGCTGCGAATTATGTCCATTTTTGTATATTTTTGATATTATTTAGTCTAACGTAGGGGTTTTTGGGTGGTTAAAAGCCCCAAATACATTGTAATGGTTCAAGGGTATACCAAGAGTCCGCAAACCACAGTTTGTGGACTATTGGATGCGTAGGCTAAATCGATATAAATAGATGAATGTTTTGAGTCTTAAAGTAGGCAAGAACTGAGATTGATGCTAAGCACGAATTGTTAGATATGTAGTCAGGTTGTTTGGGTAAGGACTCCTATTAGCTGTGTGCACGGAGATCCTCAGTCCTGCTATGTGCGGACCCTGCTGGCTGTGTGCGCAGGGGGTATTTTGGGATTGTAAGTGTATTTTGGTATTAATATATATGAGAAGTATTGTTGGACATATAATGTTATCTGGATCTGTTTTGTTATGATTGATGTGAACTTGGCCTATATGATTAAGTTTCAAAAGTATCTATTTGATAGCTGCGAACTACAGAAGTATCTATGTATCTGGTATATGTATCTGTGATCTGTTAATTGTTGCAATTATAGTTTTATGTGATGATAAATTGGTATTACACATGTGGGTGCGAAGGTATTTACTAGATTTGTGCATGATAATAGCTCTATTATATAAGCCTGTGAATAGATCTATTAGGTGCGAACTCAATAGGCCGGGAACTCAAACCTGCTTGACTTACCTACTCTCTCTCAGGGTGTGGAAACCTACTTCCAACACCCTCCCATACTGCTTCGGGTGAGACTTTGGCCTCAAGCAGGTCATTTCCGAAAGGGCCAATAGTATAGGGTTTTGTTGGCAAACCTTAACCTACGAACCTGGGTCAGGACCCCTCAAGCCAACATAATCTAAGGAGTACCCATGTTTCATACGTTCGATGGACCCTCCTACATGAAAAATGAGAACACATGAAAAACATGATTGTAATAATGTTTTTCATGTATTTCTCATTTTTTGTGTAGCAGGGTTCATCTAAAATATGTGATGCAGGCTGTCCCTGCATAACCCAGAATCTCAGTCTTGCATGCATATACAAATTCATTTCTATAGCTGCTCAATAAAAACTCCAACATATGACAATTACATACACTATCATTCTCGAAACTTCATCAGCATTTATGATTACAAAATTGCACCATCACATTCTCATGAGTAGAAGCTTCTACAAACATGTAATTCAAGATAATTCAACAGATATACTCCTCCAAATTTTTTAAGAAAAGACTTGAATTAAACCCCCATTTATTTAAATTCTCCATCACTGCTCAACTCAGAAGATCCATTATGATGTGCGATCTTACCTTTTCATTTTCTCCCATATGCAATTGAACCATTACCAGTTTATGTGAACAATAGAACCGCGTTCAAATTCCCCTTCAATAGCCACTGCATATACGTTTCAGATTTCTGCCTTCAACTTCTAGCAGATCACCTTGCCAATTTCTTCGGTCCTCTCTCAATTTATGTTCTGGCTTTACATTCAGGACATCCAGAATTCAATTTCAACATGCGCTCTAGCAATTCACATTAAACTCATACCTTACCTGAATCGATCACCAATAATACATTTTTTTTCCTTTCCACATTTGCGGACTGCGCCCTTTCTTCCCTTAAAACAAACTGGACATGATCAAATTAATATTTGAATCACAAAAACTTGCACTTCGATCTTACCTTAATGCGATCAGTCCACAATTGAAAACTTATTCGCCACGGCTATCGACCAGATATTAAAACATTATCACGCTTCTTCACTGTATAATGATCATTACAATTCCGATGCCACCACAATCTCTGATGCTCCGATTCGATGCAGGCTTTGTCGACTACTCCACAGCTTCGATCGAAATCGGAGATCGGTGTTTGCAATGTGACTTGAATTCGTTCAATTTCAAAACTCTGATTTGGACTTTTAAATCGATTCACTGAAATGCAATGGAATTAATTCCGGTTCAATTTTAATATTTGTGTTCAATCACAGATTCAAAACGTCGTTCTGCAATTAAAATCAATCAAACCCAGAATTCATAACACATTCTGATCACAATATTAAATCTGTTCTCAACTGTGCTGCGCCTTCCAGCTCTCAATTCACAAATCGATTCCACTTGATTGCCCACTCTTGATCCAGAAAGGTGTATTTAAATGTACTTCTGCATCTCACACAACAATTCAATACATCCCATTTAAAACACAAACATAACAATTTGAATGCTGACAACTAATAGTTCACAGCTCCGATCCGATTTATCGGGATCGGAGATCGCAACTACCAAGTGGCTTCTCCCTTTTTCTTCGTTTCAAAGTTCTGATCCAATCCAAATCGGAATCGGAGGTCTCAAGCATCTGAATAACAAAGCTATTAAGAGTTGCAGTTCCGATCCGATTGATCGGAATCGGTGATCGGCCTTAAATTGAATGTCAAGTCTATTGAAGTTTTATATCTCGATCCGATTCAATCGGAATCGGAATTCGCACAGTCGATTGGGTCGCTTCTCATAGCGATGCAATATATTTCAGACCCGTTTCTATTTTAGACCAGTTTATAACCCTTTCCACATCTGGTTCCAATAATAATTTACTCGCAATTTCTATATTAATGACTTTTTCAAACGCACAAAATGCGACAGTGCCAAGGCTGATTAAAACACAGAATTCATACAATTCCCAATAGAATACAAATCGAACTCACTTCAATCAAATTCTCTGATAAGCAATGATTAAATCCACAATATTTTTATTTGATTTTCACATCACAGTTCATATTTATAAAAACTAAACAACAATCGGATTTTGGCTCCTTTACACTACGAAAGCCACTATTTCACACAAAACACAATCTCGCTACAAATCTGAGCTTCCGCTCCACACCAAAACCACCCTAACTATTTCTCATTCTCTCTTATATCAAACTCTAAGCTCTCGCCTCATCACATTTTTATGATGAGCTTATTTTCTAATAATAACTAACGGGATCTCCTATTTTCCCGAAAGATCATAACAACAAATATCTTATCTTATCACTCTTGATCACATTTGTTTAAAAACCTGATCTAAAATAAGGCAATCTCACACTTATTACAATAACAAGCTAATTGAGAAGTTTATTCTTCTTAGTAATCCTGAATTTGGTAAAACAGTCAATGAATTTTACTGTGATTAGCCACAACATGTGGACAATCCTCCACATTGCTAGCTAATTCCGATGCTTCTGCATCAATATGCAACATGGGTACTCCGTGGATGATAAATCAAATTTTACATCCAGCGAGTGTTCCGCTTGGAATTTGAGTAAACCCATAGGGAGATAAGTTGAAAATACAAGTTGAAAAAATAGTTTTTTCTTTTTTCCCTTTAAAATTTGATGATGTAATCTAATATTATTTTATTATTTCCACTATTATTTTATAATTTCCTTAGGAGGCCTATTTTAGACCCCAAAATTACCCTAATGGTGTGCACTGAGCAGATGTAGTCCAAGGGATTTTGCCCCAATTTTGGACATAATTTAAGCTTAAATGTAAAATTTGGGTCTTAGACCATGGTTTGAGACCATAGTATCTGTGCGTTAGGCGTATTATAAATAGATAGTGTTTGTCTAAGTTAAGTTAAGGTGAAAGAAGTGATATGTGATATTGATATTCAGATAATATCTGCATCTGTAAGTGTTTTGGGTTGGGTAAAAGGCTCCTGCTAACTGTGTGCATGGTGACCTAGTCCTAGATGTGTGCAGACTCCACTAGTTGTGTGCACGGAAGGGATTTTAAGGGTTTTGTAAGGGTTTTTGAAGGAAATTCGATGTGTTGTTAGATCTGAAGAATTAATAGAAGGAACAGTTTTGGTGAACTCTCTGTTTTATGCATATATTTGATGTTTATGCTTACTGTTTATGCTTTGATGAGATCACACTATTTTTTTTCTTATTGATGAATGTGCAAAGCTAATCAATATGTTTATGCATGAATATTACATATGTTAAGTATTACATTGAATAGATCATGATCTAGTTCTGATTTATTATCTGCAAAAGTAAGACAAGTGTTTATGTGTATTCTGTGAATGTTCGTAGAAAGATCTGTAATTTTGTTATAAATTCTCTACGCACATTTGTGGAAGGTCAATTAGTGTTTTTCAGAGGACCGCTTCATTAAATTCTCTCTCAAGGTGTAGAAACCTGGTTCCATCACCCCCCCATACTGCTTTGGGTGAGAATTTGGTCTGTGCAATCAGATCATTTCCGAAAGGGATGGTAGTCGGAGGGTTTGTTGGTTTATCCATAAACTTCGAACCTGGGTCAAGGCCCCTCAAGCCAACAAATGGTTCCGTTGGTCGGGATATGTCAATGGAGGACATCTGAAGCTGTACAAGGATGACCTGGTTCCTACCAAATGACTATATTGCCGGAGTATCAAACTTGCGCAGATGAGATGGCGAATGAATAGTAAGGTGCATCACGGTTGCCGTATCTGTGCCAGCGGATTGACTAGTGCGTAGAGGTGTCAAAATCTAGCCATTGGTATAATAAAACTAAATAAGACAAAATTATTACCGTTTTTAGGAGCATCCAAGATGCATTTAATGAGGGGATTTTTCTAGATTTGGGACCGTTTCGTCAGTAATGAAACCTCATTAATTCCCAAGGAGTCGTTGCAAATGCACCACTAGTATAAATATGAATCATGGGATCATAATAGTTCCCTTTGTGTTCTAAGTGATTTTTATGATTTGAGCTTTCTATTTGTCTTTGATTTTGCTATATATCTATCAGGATTGGATCTCGTGTTTGAGGAATCATTGCGCCAAGCCGGTTTGGGATACGTGATTCAGAGCAGAATGACTGCCACTAGACTCGGAGAAGAGCCTATTGCGTAGGAGGTGCATGTGGTAGAGACCCCTCCACCATATAAAACACATAAGGGAAAAACATCTGGGACGCGTAAGTCCTCGAGAGAGAATACCCCTAGACCTCACCACTCTGCCAAAGAGAAGATGAATAAACCCATGCCTAAACTCCCCGAGACTATTAAAGAAGGGGATGACGACGTAGTAGAAGTAGCACCATTCTCGCAACTACCCAGTTACTTTGCGCCACGAAAACCTACAGTAAAAGTGTTGAAATACTTGGAAAAGGTGCGCGTAGGTATCCAAGTGCCCCTAATCCCATAAAACATCCAAATGGATGGGGATATGCTCGCAAAAATCCCTCAACTGTGATTCGATGACTGGGAAATCGCAGACGTGGAGAAATTTCCAAAGCTCATGCCAGAGATTTATCTTGATCCAGTTTCATATGCAGGAGGTCTGGTACGCCTTGAACCAAAGAGAGAAATGCTAGGTCTGCACAAGGCAAGGCTCCTCAATATTTTGTAGATCCCTCATTTTGGGCGCAACCCCATTAATGATATCTACTTTAGGTGGTTATTGGAATTAGTCTATGACGATGTGCTCTGGTTGGGAGAGCTCATCCCAATTGATGCAGATCTATTTCACAGAATCACAGGATTTCCAAACAAGGGTGCTAACCCTATTGCCGATTTCAGAGGGAAAGCATGGGAGAAAATGCTGGAAGAAAAAATCAAGAAGAAATATGATGTTACGCATAAATCCCAGGGATTTGTGGTAGAAGAAATTAACGACCCGATCATTCGTTTTGGCACAGTCATCTTGGCTTGCAATATGATGCACAAGTGTAGGACAAAGGAAGTGCTCGCGCACGTGATTCCGCTCGCTGGAAGGTGCGAAAAGGGACTCTTATACAATTGGTGCACATATCTCTGCAAGGAATTCCTTGCAAACATGTGTGAAGTCCAGGAGGAGGGAAATAATTTTCATTATGCTTGGCTCTTATTGTTAATCGTACTGATTGGGTGGAAAACCCCTAAAGATACCAAGTTCCCTAAACTCGCAGAGCCCGTGTGCGAAGCTACGTGCTATGAAACCCTCTGGAACTCCTTTAACCTAGTGCGAGCAAAAGAAAAAGAGATATTTTAGGTCCTATATGATGCAAGCTTATACTAGGTAGTACATTCGAAGTAGCAACTGTCTCCCACCCTTTATGAGAAATACAAGATGGAAGCTGACTTTAAGGCCACCTTTCACAATATCCACATCTGTGCAAAGGGTGTTTGTAGAGGGTGTCTGTTATGAATTTCCTTACTTTCTGACTAAGGAAAATTTAATCAGGGTCACATCAGACTGACCGTCAGCTTGGTTGACTCCACCAACACAACCGCACACCCCAACAGGTAAATCAATAGAGAAGTCCACTGAAAATCTTGTTGAAAAAGTACCACCAACTATGATAGACAAGACTGGTGATAACGTGCCTACACCAACAACAACATGAGAAATAGCTGAGACCACCACAGTGCCAGAGAATAATGGCTCTGTGCCCAAAGAAACTGAGGCAGCAACATCAAAAGGCACAAAGCATGGTGTGAAGGCCACAATTGGGTCGAGAAAGAAGTAGAAGAGTTCTAAGAAAATAAGACAGGAGGTCTTGACACTTACCGAAGACAATCTCAATGAGATCACAAATACAGTTACCATTGCGTAGGAGGATCAATGGATAGACATGGAGGTCGAGCATAAATCCACATTAGATATTTTACAGGTTTTCCTACAATAATTGAAGATGAAAATGAGCCGGATCCAAGCGAGCATGATTCAAGTGAGCCAGACCATTGTGCATGTTACCAATGCACAACCTTTGGACATAGCCTTACCACCATCTGGGGAGGGGTGATCTTTTCATATCCCCCTACCAACATTTCAAATGGACATGAGCCAGCACACTCAGTTCATTGGTACATGTGATGTTCATATTAACCTTGTCATGTTGCTTGTAGGAAAACTCCATCTATTACACTCTGTCATTGCTGATGAACTATAGTATTGAGAAGAAATCGCGTAGATGCAAACCAAGGATGCACAGAAGCAGGTTTCCCAAGAACACAAGCAGCAGTGCCATGCAAAAGCAACATATCAAGAAGAAGAAGTTGAGTGTGTTGTGCTGAAAGCCAAGATTAACCAAGTATGCCAAGGTATTCCAATGCTCGTGGCCATTGCTGCACCCATAGAGAAGTTGGATGGATTAGTTTTTACACCCGCAAAAGCTCACACCATTCGAGTCGAGTATGAGAAGAAAATCGCGGACCTTCAGACCAAGCTACAGCCAGAGACACCACCCGAGATCCGCGCCAAGAGAGCAGCAGAGGTGAAGGAGGCCCAAGAAAGTATCACCTCCGCTGTCACTCAGTGTGACTAGTCTCTGGATGAGGCCATGGACATTTGGGTCTCTATCTAGAATGATCCAGTCGTGTCGCAATTTCATGACACACTCAACACCAAGGAACAATAGTTTGAAGAAATCTGCATAGTAGCACCCACATTGGTGGTTCAATGGAGAATTACTTATCTAGAAGAAGGCAGTAGACTCCAGGGAGAAATTCTATATTTGCGTCGTAAAGAATAGGTGCTCACAGAACGAATGCAACCATGGGTAGAGGAAGCACTGCAACTCTCTCAGGCACTGGACAACACACTCAAGGTCATTTAGCAGACCCGACGCAGTGTGGAGCTGGTCGTTGAAAGGCCCACGACAAATAAGATGGTTCAGGAGGCGCAGGGTGTAGCAGCACAGAGCCTTGAGTTAGTGATCCCTCTCCAAACTTTTGTCAAGATGCTTCAAGACAAAGCCAAGGATACAGCCGCAATGCCTTAGTGACTCGGGACGAGTCACATGTTTGTGTTTGGGGTTTGTTGGAGTGGGGTCCCTTAAGGCACAAGTTACAATGATCTTTTTTTTTTATGTTTTTACGTGAGCGTTACGCATACGTAGTCAAAGGGCTTTTGCCCAAATTTTGGACATAATTTAAGCTTAAATGTAAACTATGGATCTCAAAACATGGTTTGAGACCATAGTATCTACGGGTTAGGACTATTATAAATAGATAGTGTATTTCTAAGTTAAGTTAAGGTGAAATAAGTGATATGTGATATTGATATTTGAATAATATCTCCATCTGTAAGGGTTTTGAGTTGGGTAAGAGACTCCTGCTGGATGTGTGTGCGGAGACCTAGTCCTGGTTGTGTGTACTCCGATGGTTGCATGTGTGGAAGGGATTTTAAGGGTTTTTTAAGGATTTTTTAAGGAAATCTGATGTATTAACAGATCTGAAGAATTAATAGAAGGAACAATTTTGGCGAACTCTCTGTGTTATGCGTATATTTGTTGTTTATGCTTTGATGAGATCACACTATCTGTTTTCTTATTAATGAATGCACGGAGCTAATTGATATAATTATGCACAAATATTACATCTGTTAAGTATTACATTGAATAGATCAAGATCTGGTTCTGATTTATTATCTACGAAAGTAAGACAAGTGTTTCTGTGTATTTTGTGAATGATTGTGCAAAGATATGTAATTCTGTTATAAATTCACTGTGCACATATGTGGAACGTCAATTAGGGTTTTTTCAAGGACCACTTCATTAAATTCTCTCTCGGGGTGTGGAAACCTAGTTCCAACACACCCCCATACTGCTTCAGGTGAGACTTTGGTCCACGCAAGCAGATCATTGCCGAAAGGACCGGTAGTTGGAGGGCTTGCTGGTTTATCCATAAACTCCGAACTTGGGCCAGGACCCCTCAAGCCAACAATTGGGATCAAACTTATACCTCTATCTACAGATCTACCCCTAGAATCTCTTTCTCTACACATTTCATTTTTTATGTTTTTTTTTTTTAGATTAAGAGATAAGGCTCCTAATTACACTTCCACAGCAATGGCGCCAAAATGTTTAGTCAATTTAATGCCTCAAATTTCTATCATAAATTATCGACCAAAGTTAGTAATACTATGGAGTGTAGGTGCACTATATATGCTTGAAGCCTTTCTTAATTCGTTGTGTTGACTTTATATGTTGTTTTTAGGATTTTTTGTTTATCTGGAATGTCTAAATGAAATTGAGAGACTTAAAATTGATTTTTGAATGAAATCTAAATTAAACTATCAAGGCTATGATGAGAATTCCACTTTAGCTTATCTAAAAGTGAACAATTAACTTCAAGAAAACTAGAAACAAGAAGAAACTTCAATCTTTTTGTATGTTTTGGAATATTTATGTAAATGAAATTAAAAGTAAGAAATCACTAGAAAGTAATCACACCTAAAGAAAGATTTTAATGATTGAACAATAAAACTTGCAAGAAGGAAGAAAAGGAAATGTTTAATTTTTATCTAAGAAATAAATTAATCTATGAATCACTCTTAAAAAAATATTCTAATGACTGAATGATAAGACTTGCAAGAAGGAAGAAAAGGAAATGTTTATCTAAGAAAGGAAATTAGTCTATGATAAACTAATATTGCATACAAATAAAATAATATGAATGATAAATCTTAAGCTATATCAAATCAACCTATGCCGACTACTATGATAATTTTCTCTAAATATATTTAATCAGATAACAAAACATCTATCTAAACTATCTCTAAGTATAAAAACATCAATCCAGATTGTTTCTAAATCTAAATATGTTCAATTACAAAGCAAAGAATATATCTAAATTATATCTATAAAGTAGAGTATCTATCTGAATTAACTCTAATATTATTTAATTATGAAGCAAAAGCGTCTATTCTAATCATAACAAAATTCTAAAAATGGAAATAACAAGTAGTGGAGTAAAATTGTTAAGTCTAATCATCTATACTATGGAAATTCAAAAACTTTTTGCAATGGAAATGAAAACGTAGCATATGTCTATTGTCCAAAAATGAAATGTATGTTTAATCTATGAACGCAAATGTAAGAAGAGTATATATATATGCTACCAATCCCAATAAGGAAAAAAATAAACAAAGCATCTATCTATGCGGAAAACACAGCAAAGATCATAAGAAATTAAACTATGATATGACATAAAAGTAAATAACTAAACCTCTTCTATTCATGGGCCCTCCACAAAATAATGGTTCTAAGCTTATTCGCAACTAACTACACATCGATGATTCCAGAAACACCTTCTCCTTTGACTGATAAAACATAGTTTTAATATATGACAGTCTTACAATAAAATCGAACTTGCTTCCGGTTTACACAGCCCGGTATTTATAACAGAGTTGAATAAAATGTTTGAGGCTTCACGTCATTGGAGACTAATAAAACTATGCATAAAAATCTAAATAGAAATGTGAGTTTTGTTTCTTTCATGATTTTCTACATGGAGAGAAAATCGTGAAGCTTAATCTTCTCACTCATTTGTTTCGTTTCTTGCTTTGACTGACCCTTTGACTACAATCCTAGGCACTTTCCTTCTCTATTACGGATAGGTAGATAGGATAGAATCCATGAATGGATCATTTCCCAACTGCCCAGGTAATTTTATCCTTCATTCATTCTTCGAAACCTGTTAAACCATGGTAGTGGCTACAAAAATGGAGAAGAGTTGCAGAATTGAATGAATTTTGTAGCTAAATACAAGTTTTATTCATATAATAAGAAACATTTAAAATATGAAAAAGATATCAGTAAGGTACCTTACCAGGTTGAAAATGTGTAAATCAATATTGATTGAGGTTATGAATTTTTTTTTTTTCTAAGTTAGAGTATTCTATTAACAGTGAAAAATATAGTACATCAGGCTAAGGCCATAACAGTGCCTTCGTGGAGGCAGTTTGAACTGACAGAAACTAGTTTTTGGCTGCCCTGCTAGAGTGAAACCAGCCTGAAGAACCATCAATTGAAAAAATCCCACGTAGGGGATCGAACCAGAATGTTTTTGACTAAAACCTAGGAGCATAGACATTATATAGCAGTGATATTGGACCATGACAAAAACTGGACCGCTGTGAAAACTGAGACTGGTCACTGACAAAAATTGGACCATAGCTGAAGGAAACATTAAAACGACATAACACTCCCTCAGAGAGGGTAGAGAAAAAGCATGAGAAACAAGAAAAGAGGGCCAAATTACTCATCAGGAGCAACCTCCTCGGTCCTGCATCCGTAGTCAACTGAATCGCCACGATCATGGGAGAGTTTTGCATTGGAGTGGACCGCTGAAGGAGATTCCATCACGTTTGCCTGAACGCGTCCCAAGTCCTCCTGCATAATCTCCCTGCTCTCGCTGGGCTATCCCCGCGAGTCATGCTGCACTGCTTCCATGTTTGCGCCATCGACAGGTACCTGCACTTTCGGCGGATTCTCAGGAAAGGGCTCCTCCAGGAAGACAACCGAGATGGCCACAGTAACTCTTGGTCTATTGAGTGCACAATCGAACGAAAAGAGAGTCGTATGGGACTGTGCCGGCAGCGCATCACCGGAGGGTGAGTCAAGCCTGCGGCCTGAGCGGAACAGGCGTCCATGGAAGAGGCGAGGGAGGCTGTCAGAGGGCAATGAGATTTCAGAAGGAGAATTGGAAGTGGAGGGTGAATGCCTCCTGGCAGGGCGAGAGGACCCCCTCCGGAAACGCATCCTCTGCCTTAGCCGGGGCATGTTTGCAGCTGAATTGAAGCTGTAGCTCTGGAGCGATGGAGAACTGATAGGGTTCGGCGCAGGAGGGATGCCCAGAACCACCGAAGCAGACGTGCAAGAACCAGCAATGGAAATGTGAAGACTGTCAGCGGGCTCCAAGTAGCAGGTGTGGCTACTGCGCTTCCCAGTGGTGGTGTGCTTGTTGGCTCTATCCTCTACAGAATTGCACCATGATTTCATCGGCGCAGAGGAGAGCGGCTCCATAGCATATAACAATCTGCACCTGCAACAATCAATCCTCAGCATTGAATGACCATACCTGTTAACCCGATGCTAAACGCTGTTGCAGCAGTTGAGACTGCCTCGAACCTCCACATTCTTATTGAGAATCGCCTCCATAACAAGTGCCATTAAGAGCAGGCCAGAGGTAATAACTACGATCAGGTGGGTTCGAATGGGATGGCATGTGGCCTCCCATCCTATTGACCCTCGTCCCATCGCCCACATTAACTGTGCTAGCACCCGCATCCGGGGTTGAGGTTATGGATTTTGAAAAAAAGGAGGAAAAGGTATTGAAATGGATGTCAAAATTGGGGCAGTCTCGAGGCTCAACAGTTCATCTACAGGTTATACTGTAGCGATGGATGCCAGATGGGCTAGTTTCTTCTTTGGATGGTGATGGTTACTTCCTATTATTGGAAGTACCTACCTCGCTAAGAGGGAGTGTTTATTTTTGTGTAGCTTGGGAGGTACTCCAAGCCCTAGGGTTTGGGGATTGGAGGGAAAATCACCACAAGAGTCACTTGTGGGCTTGGAACCCAAGCCTGGGATTTTGCACCAATCGATGTTTGGGCCAAAATCGTGATGCATTTTCGACATGTGATGGATGAGGATGATAGCTCTCAAAAATATGATTCTAAAACAATGAGAATCATCCAATTCTGAGTTGTCATTGAAGAGTTATGAATTTTTGAAGTGATGGTTGGGTTTTCTCACGTATTGGTAAAGGTCGGCCTAATGTTAGGATACCTATTGACAGTTGAAAAATCCCTAAGATAGCATTGGAAAAAACCCTCATATTAATGTATAAATACGAGGTGATGTGAGTACATTTGATCATCAATTTGGAGGAACACAACAAGAAGGAGAAATCAAATTTTTGGAGGATATACTTCTGTTTGGCCACAAGTTAGTAAGCATCTCAATGAAGGATAAAAGGCAAGGTCTGTAGCCTTTTTGTGATTGTTTTGAGGGCTAGAAAACTGTGCAGGAGGGATGAGTTGGGTAAGGGATATCTGGGTTGATTTTGATGTGTTTTAGGGCTGACTTCCTGTGATTTAAGGGTATTCACTTCTACAGCAAGGGACCAAAGCCTGTCTTGAAGTATTCAGAGGGTTGGTTGGAGAATTGTGAGGCTAGGAATTAGCGTTAAGGATAACATGTTGGAGCAACAACCTTAGAAGGGAAGGCCACAATTGTAGGAGGTCGTAGGAGTTTTTTGGAGGGGAATAACAAGGAATTTTAGGAATCCCTAATCACGTAGCCAAGGTGACAGAAGACACATCAGCCTAGAAGAGAGAAAAGATAAGTTTGTAGTGTATTTCGGTGCATAAATTGTGTGATGTATCTCTCTCTATAGGGCCGCAGAAAAGGGTAGCTTATATTCACGAGTAATCGACTATTTTGAAGGAAGCTAGGCCTAAAATAGGTATGTTCCTTAGGCCATAGCTTCTGGAAGTGATTGCATAGTAGAACATAGGGTATCTTCATATATAAGGGAAACATTTTTAATGTTGGTTGGTGTAGAAGTGTTGTAGGGAAATTGAGGAGAAACCTCACCCTAAAGCAGTGTTTGTCACCTATAATTGGACAACGAAAAGGAGCAGCATAAGGGATAATTTCACACAAGTTTGGAACAATGAGTTAGGGCTGGTAGTGTGCCCTAAACAGTCTTATAGGATACATAAAAATCAAGGACAAAGAAGGAAACAACAATGAGTTGTAAATTCCACCTTGTTGATGATTGAAACCTAGATTTGTGCAAGAGCTCCTCTATTGTAGATCAAAGGGAAAATTTGGTGAAGTCTGTTGGCAGGAAATAGAAGTGTCTCCTAGGTGTGATGATGCCCTAACTAGATGTAGATGCTACAATGTGGACTTGGTCACTCGTGGATTGTTGGAGGGAAGCATGAGAGTGGACCAAGCGATCAGATTTGGATCAATGACCTAAGCGATAGCTCAAGTTTCAAAGTGTTTAAAAGTGTGTCAAACTTGAGCAATCGAATAGATCTCATTTTCTTGATTCTGGTGCCGCAAACTATTCGCAAAACCAACATAGTATGAAGAAGTTATCGCAATTTGAAAAGTCGAGTAACCTGCAAATTTTGGCTTTTCACCAGGTTTGGCTAGGTTTTTGGAAATTAAAAAAAAAATTATTCCAGGGAATATTCTTGGAATATTCCTCAAAATATTCCCTAGAATATTCCTTTTGGACAAATTACAGTCTGACACTTTTCGTATTTTTATTGATTGGGATTGGATTTCGGCCAATCACAAGCTGCCACATGGCCCATGAAAAGTGGTGTAATTTTTTTATGGAGTAGACCGGAGTCGACCCCAAGACCTCTCGCCCACATACACACGCATTTAACCATCTTTGATATATTATTTCTTAACCATATAAGAGTTTCTATTATA
Organism: Pinus albicaulis; assembly: GCA_034641835.2. Lineage (NCBI taxonomy): Eukaryota > Viridiplantae > Streptophyta > Pinopsida > Pinales > Pinaceae > Pinus > Pinus albicaulis. The sequence continues at coordinate 21,960,422 of MU968363.1, forward strand.
TTTATGGCTGAATTATTTTGAATATGGTGGAGCGGAGGGGTTAGCCCCTCCCCATATGACCTTAGGCCATGCCCCATGGGCTAACATCGATGGCTTATCAAAAAGTATCTGCAACCATTGTTGCATTCACATGGCATGGTTCCTCTGCATGTTTAAGGTTTATGTTAACTCTGACCATTGCTACAACCCGCGAGACCACCGTCAGTTTCGGGAGTGGTCACATGAAAACGTGGCATTTAACCCAACATTTAAAACCTCTGTCTAGAAATTTTGTTAACACTTGTAATGACTGTGGATTTTAGGGTCATGTGACCACCCCAGTGGTTAAAATTTATTGCTAGTAGCTAAACTGGCAGAAAATTTGAAGCGCACCCCAAATTTGGGAATTTTTCTGAATTAAACTGCAGTTAAGTGCAATCCTCCACTTTTAGTGGAGCTGATTTAGGAATCACTAGACAAAATTTGTTTAGGCTTTATCTTGAGCTATATTAGTCCATTCTGAGAGTGTGAATAGTCAATTTAAACTATCTCAGACATTCCAGACTTATTGGTTAGGGTTGCAGAGCCATCAGAGGTGTTAGCCACCTATAAACTTTGTTATACCAAAAGGTGTCTAAAACTATTTGGATAGCCTTCAAGAAACAATTTCATTGCTAAAATTGGTGATGCTTAAAGTCTTTTGATAATATCCTATCCTTTGGATAATCGTCACTGCTTTTCCCCTTTTTCAACTCAGAGATTCTGTTGTCATTACATGAAGAAAAACTGCTACAAAATCCCATTTTTCCTTCCTTATACCACAAAACTAACCTTCATTTTTATCCCCATAAATTCTTCTATTTTCATGATTCCCCTTCTTCCATTCATGAAAATCATTTTCCATAGTTTAAAACTCATTTTTTAAACTATACCAAAATCCTCAAACCCCCTTTGAAAATCATTGAAAAACTATAAAAATCACATTTCTGATATATTATAGACTTAAGCCCCCTTGGACTAAGTCTTTAACCCTTCCCCTCCATGCACCTTGGTGCTAGAACCAAGCACTGGCCATCTAAGTGCTTATTGCATCGCCCCATGCCGATTAGCCCTTCATCCATAACCTCTGGTCACATGGCTTTCCATGTAACCCGTGGCCCCGCAGATGGGCGCCTAACCATATCGAAAATTTATATTTCAACCCCCACACAATAAACCTTTAGTTATATTAATTTTCCAGTTTTTTATTATAACCTATAGTTTTCCGCCGGTACAAAGTTTTAGTCATTCTCCGTCGTTGATCTTACTTGCAGATGGACGGCGCGCAATCCATCGCTCTGGTGGTCCTCGCCAGCCACTTACCATTGCAAAACCACGCAGGATTCATCGCACTGCTTTCAAGAGGAAGGTGGTTTTTCCCTGATCGGCAGCAATTCCATTCACCGCCCGATGCGTGGCCTTAAGCACTATTCAAAAACCGTCGCTCATCATGCATTAAAGATTGGACATGGGCCCAGTGCGATATTGATGTGCGTCGTTCGATCTGAGGACACTCATTGGACGGTGATCGCTCTCCAAAGAAGCCCGACAGTTAACCAAGATACGGCATGGTCATAAAAGCATCTCCGTCGTCGATCTGCAGATCAGATCGACAGCCCATAATCCATCACCCTGATTTCTTATCCAGTCAGCATTTCTAGACCCGGGGGTTTATTTTATCTGAAATTTGGGCACATTCTATAAGGTTTTTGTCGAGGAATCTCAGTCGTTGATCACGTGGGCCGATCTCATCCGACGGCCCACAATCGTCCCAAAACCCAAACATGATTTTTGGTCATTTTTCGCCGAAACTAAGGTTTTAAACCTTTTTTCTATTTTTTATTATTTTTCTAAATAACATGACCCCTTCACGTTGTTCAGTCACCTTCGATCCTGACCGTCGATCTCTGCGTGATCGACGACTCTGATTTAATTTCCTCCTATGTTTCCCTTTGACCCCTCTGACCAATCTCAACCATTGAATGATACCATCCAACGACCACTCTCCCTCCACGCACCTTCTGAAGCAGTTAACCTATACATGCAGGATTTTATAATAGTTGTTTGTATTTTGCAGGGTTTAAATGGTTTTACCATTTTGTCTGAAGAAAATTCAGAGGCAAAGGGTGACGATCCTCCCGCCTCCAACCTGTTAGGGTCCCGTGATTTGGTTGATTGGCAAGCCAAATGACAATGTAACATCAAACCAGTCTTTGGAGCCCAAGGACCTAGCCTTCTTGGACTTAGAGAGGGCTCTCTCTATTAGTGTAAGGGATATCTGTGTGTTTGCTTATTGTGTTCTGATTTTAGGCTAGTTATGAAGTAGGTTTTTGGTTTTGGTTTTTTAATTTGTGAGGTGTTAGTTCCCAAATCCACCTCAGGCTGAAATAAGGCAGAAAAAGGACAACACCAAACCACGCTCAGCCTCGTAGCTAGCCTTATGAGGACAGGAGAGGGCTCTCTCCGGGTCAATCTCAATGAAAATATTCAAAGGGGCTTGAGATGACTAAAAAAACAACTAATCTTAGGCTAGATAAACAAATAGGAGGGTTTTATTTTGATCTTTTGGGGTTTTGTTTGGAAAAAGGGGAAAGACAATTTTTGGGCTTGGGGATGAGGCCAATTTCTTGCAGAGTTCAAGTTGGGGCGAGGTAGGCAGCGGCTTTGATGTCCTAGATTCGATGAATGGATAGAAAAGACTACTGAGGAGCTAAAGAGGGAAAGAGAGTGCAAGGATCCTCTTCAAACTGACGAAAAACATATAAAACTAAACAAAAGTCTAAGCCAGAGCACCAGCAAATCAATGAATTCTACCTCAGTTACTCATCTGTTTAATTCAGAAGTAAAGAGAAGGGAAATGGCATACATAATAACATTAATGAAACTTGCAATAACATGAGAATAACATCATCAAAACTCAAAAGCCGCAAGGATCCCAACAAGTGCTGCAAAACTCTGGTCTTTCCTTTGCCAAAAATCTGAAAATGGATATACAATGTGGTGCCAAAATTTTCCCAAGAGTCCAACCCTGAAAATGTCTCAGAAAATAAAATATATAGACCATCCTAACCCCTTCCCATGCCTCTATGGGTCGATCTCATCATTCTAGGTACTGTTTGAACCAATTCTAAACATGGAACTGAAATCTAGGTAGCCAAACAACTTGCCTCTATATGCTAGGAAACTGATCCATTCACTCAATTTTCACTTTTTAGTGAATGAATCCTCTATAACAAGTAAAAATATGCCAAATTTACATCATAGCCACAAAATTACATCAATATAGATCAAAAATTACATGAGGAAGTGAAACTAGTCAAAACTGGACGAAATGCTGAGCTAAAGAGTAAAAAATAGGCCAAATTTCTCTATGCGTCGCGCCCAATGTCCCTATGCGCCGCGCCACTTTGAGCCTATTTTTTTAGAACTTCCCAAAGTCCAAATTGAGCTCATGATAGCTCGTTGGAAAGCCCTGGATGTCTTCTATCCAACCCAAGTGGAATTTTTCAATTTGGATGTCATTTTCCCCTCCAAAACTGCAATCTCCCAAGACTGGTTCCTGTTGGTGCAAAAAGTGGCAGAAAGGCCATTTTTGGAGTGTTTTTGACCTTTAAGACCACCCAGAACTTCATGAAATATCTCATCCATTCCTAAGCATGCATAATGTACCATAAAAAACCAAAAAATATCAATTTTTCCTCCATAAGATGTTCCAATAATAAGCGCGCGTCGGGTGGCGCGACGCGTCGGACGGAAAAGCTTGTTTTGCAACCAAAATTTTCAAAATGAAAAAATTTTCTCCAAATTTGCTGAAATTAGGAGTGAAGGTCTCCCATCATGTCTCATGCTCAGCCAAGGAAGCTTCAACCAAGATTCGGAGTGGATCCGGCCTTTTCCGATGTTTCAGTGCTTTTCTCAACCTTTCTTTCAGGATCTTCATTTTTGCTCTGCAAACATGTGTGCGGGCCCAATAGTGATTCTTAACGTGTCTAAGCATGTATTTTTAATTATTGGCCTTCGCCAAAAACTTCTCCAGATGAATTTTAACTCTCGTAAGGCAAGTCTCTCGCTCAAATGGTGTCATGTCACCTGGTCTCTTTCGGGCCAATTCACGGTCTTCACGGATTTTCCGCAACTCTGTGAGTGTGTGCTGATCCTCTAGTTGTTTATTCTGCTGCTCCAAGTAATTTATAACCCACTAAGATCTCTGCAATTTCTCGATCAGCGTTTTAATCTCATCTTTTTGCTCCTGGATGATTTCTTTCAGCTTTGAGCTGGGAGAGCTCGAATCAACATCAATCAAGATAAAATCAGTATCTTGGCCTCCTGAAGGGCCCTCATCGTGGATAGGCCTCTTACCTCTGCCTTGAACCTGTAACTGTGCTGATGTATAAGGTGAGACCCCTTCCACGCCATGTGGAGATAGTACTCGCGCTACTGATGAAGGCAACAAGACCCCTTCCACCCCTGGTGGAGATAGTACTCATCGTGTTGCTGCAAATAAGGCTTTGTGGCCTCTCTGATATGTCACACACACTGGAGCACTGATAGGCTCTATCTCAGGAACCTCAAATTGATGCGAAGGCTCACCTGCATCGTCGAAAATCTCTAGAGGAGGTTGAGGGGCTGCAAAGAAGTCACGGGAAATGAACTCATCCCATGCGATGCCCTACAATCCAAGTTGATGTACTACAATGATTTTGATGAGCGCATAATGATAAATGTTGTTATGTTGCTGCTCTAGAGTCTTCTTTTGCACTAGGGTAGTCATCCGCTCTATGTTTTGGCACATGAAGTATGGAATATTCATCAGTCGCACTCTCGTGAAATGCATCAAAAGTCTGACATGGTATTCATAAAGGCGTGAGAATCTACCCTCACAGCTGAAGTATCTGATGATGAGTTTTATTAATGGCGCATAGGACTCCTTCAGAAATCGGAACGGGAATACCCTGCTGAACTGCCTCAAATATCTAGGTCTGATGTAAGGCTCATAATATGCTCTATCCAGCTGCTGTCTCTTATTCCACTCTTCACCAATGTTCGGTATCTCGGTCGCCTCAGAAATAGTCTCTGGTGTCAAAGTGAAGTTCACTCCAGCAAGGTTTACATGACCATCACACAAATGTAGGACAAATAAGCGAACCAACTCTGGATGGTGTTGAATATGAGATATCATCTCGCAATACCGAAAACATGAATGTCGCTGAAAGCATGTCATTGCAAGCGAGCAGGCCTGCAATTGAGCCAAAGAAGTAGGCTCCTCCCTAACGTGCCTGCCACTCTTATGAGACCTCCTTAGTACATTTAGCTCTGCGGTTGAATCACTATCCTGCTCATATCCCTGCTCATATGATGAATTTGTTTCTGACATGATGCTGAAAACAAGGTGTTTGACAAATAGGTGGTGATAAATATATGGTCAAAACAAGAGTTTTTTTTTCAATACCAAGTGTGCCACATATGAGATGAGAGGCTACAAGGAAGTATCACCATGAATGAAATAGACTATCAAGTGATTCAGAGTGGAAGGACAGTCACTCACTGTTTAGGTAATTTCAAGATTAAGAACCTTTACAAGTGATATGGGAATAATTGATAGTGATGGGGGGTAGTTTTAGGAACAAGATTCAATGAAATGGCAACATATAAGTGAAATCAAGGATAGAGGCAGTCCTTGAATGTTGTGGAAATCAGGATTTCACCAATGATAGGAAGGGAGGGAAATGATGGTAAATGATAGGGTTTGAGGATTCAAAAACATGTGAACAAAGGGTATAGGGAATATGGGACAGTGGAAATAAGAGAAGGGATCATGACAAAAATATGATCACGGTATGATAATAGTGATAACAGTGACGAGAGCACAAATGAAAATGGAATGAGAGTTTAAGCACCAAAGTTCAAGTTTTCATCACCTCTTTTCAATCCCTATGGAGAAGATTTAATATGGGTGTAGGGTTTATGTTTCACCACTCAATTCTTTGATATCTTCACTTCTAAACCATAGCACCATAACTGAAAATCATTAAACAGGCTTTGTCAAACTTACTTGGAGAAAATTGCGCTGAAACAAATCGAGTTTTTATAGAGCAGAAGTGATTTGGCCTTTGGGGCTCTGTGCACTGCGCGCACGCCCAGTGCGCCGCGCAGGCTGTATGCGCCGCACACGCACAAAATAGCACTGTGAAATGTGGCCCTACGCGCCGCGCTCTGTGGGTGCGTCGCGGCCTATCCCAATGTGCTGCGCTGTCTTCAAACACACAGTCGGCCCCTCTAAATGTAGTTTCGTCCCTCCAAACTTCAAACTTGACTTTCTCTTTGATTTTATCAATAAATCTTTGTTGCAAATGAATTAATAATCTTGGGAAATATTTCATATAGACATGGTTTTAATTTTTGCTTCTTCAAAACCCATTTTGTAATGTTTTTGAGCTTTCGCACTTTTTGCATTTAATTCAACTTCTGTGTTTTTGTTTCCTCACTGACTTTCTGGAGCTTGAATGATGAAATAGGTTGATTTTACAGGGATGGTGACATCGAACTTCGGCAAAGGAAAACCGCTTAGTGAAGTACAACATGGTGGAAAGATACATTTTATTACAAAAACAAATTTGACAATTTATTCTTCAAAACAGAGTTTTGAAGAAGAAATGTCCTCAAACATATTTGATGATGAAAATTTTGAACTGAAAACTTATTGAAAACCTCCTCATGGCCTGCGAGCATTGTTTAACATTTCGGAAGCAAAACCCTAGACTTAGAAACTAAAATGACTCTTTTTGACCAAAACAGCTTCTATGACTGTAAATAACATGAACTGAACTTCGATGAATTTTGAGAAATTTTGACCAATTTTGACCAACCCAGCAGGTACAAGCATGAGGGAAAATGAGAGAACAAAGCCCTTCCTTCAGACAATGTCATGCCCCTAACAGAATGCAGATGAATGAGCGGAATGAGACACCTACACAATGAAATGCAATAAGAGAAATGATCTCTGACGGAGGGATGTAAAACCCGACTCTAACATTGGCTCCAATGGGGATGGTAGCTCCTTGGAGGTGCCAAGAACGGTAGATCTTTGGGAGAGAAGACCAATGCTTTCGTCCATTGGGCTATGGAATCGATTATTTTGACAAAACAACTCAAGACTATTGACTGAATTTATTTGACTGAAACTTTAACTCAACTGACTCAGCTGTTTAAAATAGAAATGACTGAACCAGACCGACTAAACAGACTCGAACCAAACTGACATCCTTCTTCAGAATTATAGCCTTCACTTCGGGCCCCCAACTGAAGAAAAGACTATAGTGCACACTTACAATGAAATTGAAATAAATTATATGTACAATGACAATGTGATCAGCAGAAAACATCTTAGAAATGGTACCGCTTGAGAAGCCGACCATTGACTGGCCCTCCTGGACAGTCTTCACCGTTCATCTCCTTCAAAAGAAAGGCATTCTGACCTCGATATGATGCAATCTTGAATGGACCTTTCCAGAGGTTTTCAAACTTACCGTGTTTACCTTTTTCCTCATTTCTAGCATCCCACTTCAGTACCACTTCCTCCAACTGGAATTTATCTGCCTTGGCTTTCCTGTCATAGATCTTTTTGATTCTCTTCTGCAATTTGAATGTGTTCTGGAAGACCTCTTCTCTCATTTGCTGCAAATGAATCATCTGATTTATCCTTCTCTGCATATGGCTTTCTTCACTACCAGCCTCCTGAAGAAGCTTGACCACCGGAACAACAAGTGATGTAGGAAAGACCGTATCCACTCCATAAACTAACTCAAAGGGGGACATACCAATGGACTTCTTTTGACTTACCCGATCATCCCATAGCGCATTTACCAGCTTCTTATGCCAACTCTTCTTATTTATGTCCAGCAACTTTTTAATGATATCGACTAGAGATTTATTGGAAGATTCTGCCAAACCATTTCCTTGTGGATGATAGGCGGTTGAATGTCCCAAAATAATTTTATACTTAGCACAAAACTCAATCATCTTTCTTGATTTAAAAGTCATTGCATTATCAGTGATCAATTTACTTAGGAAACCAAAACGAGACAAAATGTTGTTTTCAAGGAAAGAAATGATTACCGAATCGGTGGCTTGCCTTGTGGGAACTACTTCAATCCATTTCGTAAAGTAATCAGTGGCTGTTAGAATCCATCTATGTTGTCCTGAGGAAGGAGGATGGATTTCCCCAATGAAATCCAAACCCCACTGCTGGAAAGGGGCGCTTACCTCAATAGGCTTGAGTGGCAATGGCTGCAATTTCTGTCTTCCTTCGAAAATTTGGCACTCATGGCAGCCTTTGACTGTTTTATACACATCAAAGAACAATGTCAGCCAATAGTACCCTGCTCTCAAAATATTATTGGCTGTTGTTTTCCAAAAATTATGACCCCCGCAGTCTCCTTTGTGGAAATCCTCCATTACCTTCTTCGATTCTTCCTCCACCAAACAATTCAATAAAATACCACCCAGATCTTTCCAATAAAGTGCATAATTCAAAATACAAAATTTTGCAGCCTTCAGTTTCAAAGTTCTACCATTGTTTCTAGTCATGCCGGGCGGTGATGACAAATTTTGAAGAACATAGAGGATATCTGAATACCATGGGGAAGCAACAAAAATTTCCGATACCTGAAGTGGCGAATTCTCCTCATCCTCATCAGACATAGCAGCAATCAGATTTATGTCTAATGTGTGAAAATTCGATTCAGACATAAGCTTCGCCAGCCCCTATCCCTTGATAAGTTTCGTGGGCCTTATTTCCACATCATATTCCAGCAAAGCTACGATCCACTTACCACGTCTTCCTTCCGGATCAGTCTGTACTAAAACATCTTTCACGGCAGCGTTAGGAACATAAGCTAAAATATGGGAATGCAAAATGTATACCCGGAAATCCTTCAATGCTTTTACTAGTGCCAGCGCTTGCTTCTCAATGTTGTTGTATTTCAGGGCTGCATCTCTAATAGTTCGACTGAAAAATGCTATGGGCTTCTCATGTCCATCTCTTTTCTGCATTAACACAACTGCCATTGTATGTTCTGAAGCGAAGGAAAATAAAATAAAATCTTGGGTGTAGTCCGGGCTGATTAACACCGGAGCTGAAGATAATGCCAACTTCACCAAATTAAAGGACTTTACCGCCTCTTCAGTCCACTTCACTTGGCTGTCCTTTTTCAGCATATTTGTTATTTCTCTTAAATGTTTATCAAGGTTAGGGACAAAACGACGTAGAAAGTTCATCTTACCATTAAAAGACTGAATCTCCTTCTTATTCCTGGGAGGGTCAATTTGTTGAATTGCTTCAACACGTGCTGGATCAATACGAATGCCATCTTTTGAAATAATGTGACCAAGTAATTTACCTTCATCCATGGCAAATAAGCTCTTTTTAGGATTAAGCGAGACACCATATTTTCTACACTTTTGAAAAACAACTTTCAGGTGATACATATGCTCTTCATCTAAATTGGAAAAAACCATCAAATCATCAAGGTATATAACAAGGAAAACATCTTTTTCATTCGCAAAATCCATGTCCATTGCCCGTTGGAAAGTCGCACCAGCATTCTTCAAACCGAATGGCATCTTGGCATAGTGGAATGTCCCCCACGGAGTGGTGAACGTTGTTTTTTCATGGTCGTCCTCATGGACCAAAATTTGGTTAATCCAGAGTAACCGTCAAGTAGTTACATGCGAGATGCTCCAATTACTCGCTGCAATATATGATCCATCTTCGGAAATGGATAATTTTCCTTCAATGACACCTTGTTCAAATTTTTGAAATCAATACACAATCGAATCTCACCTGTCTTTTTCCGCGCTGGCACTAAATTGGAAATCCAATCAGAAAATCTGATGGGAACAATGATTCCTGCTTTGTACAACCTGTTTACCTCCTTCTCAATCGATGGCAGCAACTTTGGATTAATTCTTCTTAGCTTTTGTCTGAAAGGCTTCTGATTAGGCTTAATTGGGATAGTATGCTGAATTATACTGGTGTCATGTGTCTTTAAATCTGAGTAATCCCAAGCGAAAGCATCAGCAAATGAAGACAACAAACTCACATATTCAACTCTTACCTCTGATGGAAATTATTTGGATAACTTCACCATTTTGGGGCTTTCAGCTGTCCCAATGTTTACATCTTCGACTCCTTTTTCAGTCGGTCGTAAGGTTGGTTTCTTGGCCACATCATCCTGATCGAAGAGTTATTATAAAGGTATCAAACCTTTAGGAATAATGTTGTCTTTCAGCTGCAACACTTCCATTTGATTGACTTGAACATCATCACCATCATCATATTCTACATCGATTGAGGTATCTTTGAACTTACCTTCACTTTGCAGAAAATCATTAATCTCATCATCATCTTGGAAAACTTGCCAACATCTTTGATTATCCGGGACGGTAGGACGGTGCTTCACATGGATCTCGAATTTATTACTTGAATTCATTGGGATCTTCAAGTTACTTGCTGCCTTACCAAGTGCATCTGCAATTCCATTTTGAATGCGAGGAATATAAGTCAAAGTATAATCTGAAAACTACTTCAAAATATCCAGAACAACATTACAGTAAGCCCGCATCCGGGGATGCTTCGTTTGATATTCACCCTTTACTTGCTTAATCACCAATTCAGAGTCGCCATAGACTGCAATTCTCTTAGCATTCAGCGTTCTAAGAATCTTTAGGCCAGCAATCAAAGCTTCATACTCAGCCTCATTGTTTGAGCAATCAAATGCTAATTTGTAAGAACATACCCGTACATTGCTCAGTACCTTATTTGGAGCGGAAAAAGTACTGCGTACCCAAATACCAATTCCAGCACCATCACTCCCGACTGCACCATCGAAATCCATGGTCCATAGACCCTCTTCATCATCCTCTAAGTGTTGAAATTGTGCTAGCTCTGTTTTTTTTGTTTGCTGTCCACTATCTTTAACTGGTTGCTCAACTGTGCTTTCTGGTTTTTGCCTTTCTTTTTGCAAAAATTCTCTGAAATTCTCGATAATCTCTGGAATATCTTCTGCTTGAACTAACTGACTATCTACATCATTGAAACTATAAGCAAACAAAACAAAAGACTCTAAATCTGTATGTACATAATTAATCGGATGATTGATCGGTTTCTCCTTGGTCGTAATCATATACTTCATTTTTTGTTCCCGGTATAATTTTCTCATTTGGCCAAACACGGGAATCGTCGCATAGGAGAAATCTAACTGTAATGTCCCTTTCAATTTTTCTCCCCAAGATCTGGAAAGCAACATGCCAAATCTCGGAGGAATGTCTGCTACAACAACATCCATCAAAACATTCTTTGTAGGAATATGATCCAAACTTACAACCAAGTATTTAATGAGCCCAATACATCTCACTCTGCTAGAATCAAATGAATAAAGATCATGGTACTTCCTAGTGATGTCTAAACCCAACTTCTCCATGATTTCTTTCGGCATAAGATTATGGGAAGCACCGGAATCGAACATGGCATTATGCAATACAAACTCATGCAATCGAAGACTGATGTAAAAAGGAGGCACTTCGCTGTCCGGAGACTCACCATCTAAAGCTGGTCCAAATATCATTTCCGGCTGATCATCTTCAATATTCACCATGTCAGACATTAGATCAAAATTCAAAATTTTGGAAACTTGACCTTTATAACTGATGTTCCCCATTAGTTCAGTCAAGGGAATGGATACCTTTAATTTAGAAATCTCATTCTCCAAACTAAAGGCTGAAGTCTTCTCGATCTCTTTGGCTAGAACATCTTTCTTTTCAGCCTTCTCCTTTGATGTGATTGGCTGATTTGATTTTTCTGCTGATGATGACTTGGTGGCAGCGGGATCAACTATCTCTTTTGCTTTCTTTTATGCAACAGGTGAATCGTTTTTAGGTGTTGAAACTTCCTTTCTCTTCTGGATTGGATTGACAGGTACATCTCTGTTTCTGAGAGAATATTTCTTCTGCTGGGCTGACAAGGCATTCATATAACCTCTCTGATACTCATTCGACTCTTCCTCAAGAGCTGCATCATTAGCCAAGATAAAATCCTCATCTCTTTGTACCGCTGAACTTTTTGTGTACTCCTCATCTTCAGTGATATAAATAGGAAAATAATTAGGAGTAAAGAAATGATTTTCCTCTCCTACTACATCATCTTCATCATCTGAATCCTAAACAACAAAATTCTGCTGAAGAGGTGTTTTTACTTGCTGCTGGACTGCTGGTTCTTGTGCTCGCTGTTCTCGCTGTTTGATCCTGAATTGGGGTTGTTGCTGACCACGAAAATTGGGATTTCGAATCTGCGGTTCGGGCTTATCAAGAGTGAACCTTTCGAACATTTTTTCCACCTTGCAAAGTATCTGATCTGTAGATGTAGAAGCTTCTTCCTTTATCACAACTTTCTTCTCCGCTTTCAATCTTGCTCTCTTATCATTCAAATTTGCCTCAACACTCACGGAAATCTTCTGCATGTCCTCTAAAGTGGGCGGATCTCTATCTCGTAATGAATAGGCCATCTCCGGATCGAAACCATCCAGAAATTTTAACAAAGCTGATTTCTTAGATGGCCTTAAATCATCAGGAATAGCATTATAAACCGCATTAAATCTGATAATATAGTCTTGGACGGACTCACCAGGATTGCGCTTGATCTTGGTATATTCAGAAGTGATTTGAAACGGATCTTTCTTCATTTCCCACCGATCTAGAAACTGTCTCTGAAGCTCTTCTAATGTATTAATACTCCTGGGCTGCAAAGCTCTGAACCATTTACGTACCTCACCTCCAAAATTTTGCACCAACAATCTCATGGAGACATTCTCTTCATCAATTTCATGGAGATCAAAGAAGTCTGTCACTCTATCAATATGCTGCTGAGCAGGAACACTCTGAGGAGTACCATCAAACAAATGGATTTTACTCTGATAATCAGCGGGCATAGGATCCAAATTTGCTGGCAAGACAAGAGGTGCGAATCTAGCAGCCATTGCTCTTGGTGGATTTATGATCTGTCTTGGAGAAACGGGTGGAGTAGGAGCAGTAGGTGTATGAGGTGTATGTGGTGGAGATGGAGGAGGAACTACTGTTGATTTCTGATCAGAAATGGATGGTTGTACAGGAATGGTAGGAATGAAATAAGGTTCAACATGAACTTGTGAATCAGATGTAACTACTGATGGACCAAGAGTTTCAGAAGCAGATTCAATAAACTCAGGAATATTCGTTGCCACAATAGGATTATGAAGGTTCAATATGTTATTATCAATGGATCTATTAGCTTGTTCAACCTCAAGATACTTGATAAAATCAGGATTTATGATGGTAGAACCAGTAGCACTTTTAGATTTAGTTTCAAACAACAACAACTCGAACTAATCATCAAACTCAATATCTTCAATGAATTTAAATACAGTAGGGTACGAATGAGATTTAATCAAAGGGATCATGGGACCTTCTCGACGGAAGATTCTTGAAATCAGATTAGGATTCTCATACACTGGAGGCGGGTCAGGATCGGGATTAGCTCTTGTATGTCTTCTGGAAGCCAGTGTGTTAATCTATTCAAAAATCAAAGGACAAAACCGATATATTTCAGCCTATCAAATTCTAGACTCAATCACCCAAAAGTACAGAACGATGTAATATACTGGGGTAACTCACAAGTCAAATGTCACGTTCACAAGCTAAACCAGAGATGGACTGAAGTAACGTTTATCTACTTCCGCCAATGCAAAGCAGAAGCGTTTCGAATGCTACCTGGCATAACTTCAGGCTCCGTCTATAACTTATGAAACAAATAACACCAACAAGCAAACCATTTTCTCCCCAATATGGTTGCCACTATGTTAGTTCCCAAATCCACCTCAGGCTGAAATAAGGTAGAAAAAGGACAACACCAAACCACGCTCAGCCTCGTAGCTAGCCCTACGAGGACAGGAGAGGGCTCTCTCCGGGTCAATCTCAATGAAAATATTCAAAGGGGCTTGAGATGACTAAATAAAAAACTGATATTAGGCTAGATAAACAAATAGGAGGGTTTGATTTTGATTTTTTGGGGTTTTTTTTGGAAAAAGGGGAAAGACAATTTTTGGGCTTGGGGGTGAGGCCAATTTCTTGCAGAGTTCAAGTTGGGGCGAGGTAGGCAGCGGCTTTGATGTCTTAGATTTGATGAATGGATAGAAAATACTGTTGAGGAGTTGAAGAGGGCAAGAGAGTGCAAGGATCCTCTTCAAAATGACGAAAAACATATAAAACTAAACAAAAGTCTAAGGCAGAGCACTAGCAAATCAATGAATTCTACCTCAGTTACTCATTTGTTTAATTCAGAAGTAAAGAGAAGGGAAATGGCATACATAATAACATTAAGTAAACTTAAAATAACATGAGAATAACATCATCAAAAATCAGAAGCCACAAGGATCCCAACAAGTGCTGCAAAACTCTGGTCTTTCCTTTGCCAAAAATCTGAAAATGGATATACAATGTGGTGCCAAACTTTTCCCAAGAGTCCAACCCTAAAAATGTCTCATAAAATACAATATATAGACCATCCTAACCCCTTAGAATGCCTCTAGGGGTCGAGCTCATCATTCTAGGAGCTGTTTGAACCAATTCTAAACATGGAACTGAAATCTAGGTAGCCAAACAACTTGCCTCTATATGCTAGGAAATTGATCCATTCACTCAATTTTCACTTTTTAGTGAATGAATCCTCTATACCAAGTAACAATATGCCAAATTTAAATCATATCCACAAAATTACATCAATATAGATCAAAAATTACATGATGAAGTGAAACTAGTCAAAACTGGGCGAAATGCTGAGCTGAAGAATAAAAAATAGGCCAAATTTCTCTAGGCGTCGCGCCCAAATTCCCTATGCGTCGCGCCACTTTGAGCCTATTTTTGGAGCACTTCCCAAAGTAAAAATTGAGCTCATGATAGCTTGTTGGAAAGCCCTGGATTTCTGCTATCCAACCCAAGTGGAAATTTTCAATTTGGATGTCATTTTCCCTCCAAAACTGCAATCTCCCAAGACTGGTTCCTGCTGGTGCAAAAAGTGGCAGAAAGGCCATTTTTGGAGTGTTTTTGACCTTTAAGACCACCCAGAACTTCATGAAATATCTCAGCCATTCCTGAGCATGCATAATGTAGCATAAAAAACCAAAAAATATCAATTTTTCCTCTAGAAGATGTTCCAATCATAAGTGTGTGTCGGGCAGCGCGACGCGTCGGGCAGAAAAACTTGTTTTGCAACCAAAATTTTCAAAATGACAAAATTTTCTCCAAATTTTCTGAAATTCGGAGTGAAGGTCTCCCATCATGTCTCATGCTCAGCCAAGGAAGCTTCAACCAAGATTCAGAGTGGATCCGGCCTTTTCCGACGTTTCAGTGCTTTTCTCAACCTTGCTTTCAGGATCTTCATTTTTGCTCTGCAAACGTGTGTGCGGGCCCAATAGTGATTCTTCATGTGTCTGAGCATGTATTTTTCCTTATTGGCCTTCACCAAAAACTTCTCCAGATGAATTTCAACTCTCTTAAGGCAAGTCTCTCGCTCAAATGGTGTCATGTCACCTGGTCTCTTTCGGGCCAATTCACGGTCTTCATGGATTTGCTGCAACTCTGTGAGTGTGTTCTGATCCTCCAGTTGTTTATTCCACTACTCCAAGTAATTTATAACCCAATAATCTCTCTGCAATTTCTCGGTTAGCGTGTCAATCTCAGCTTTCTGCTCCTGGATGATTTCTTTCAGCTTTGAGTTGGGAGAGCTCGAATCAACATCAATCAAGATAAAATTAGTATCTTGGCCTCCTGAAGGGCCCTCATCGTGCATAGGCCTCTTGCCTCTGTCCTGAACCTGTACCTCTGCTGATGTAGAAGGCGAGACCCCTTCCACACCATGTGGAGATAGTACTCGCGCTGCTGATGAAGGAAACGAGACCCCTTCCACCCCTGGTGGAGATAGTACTCGTTGTGCTGCTGCAAATAAGGCTTGGTGGCCTCTCTGATATGTCACACACACTGGAGCACTGATAGGATCTGTCTCAGTAACCTCAAACTGATGCAAAGGCTCACCTGCATCGTGAACAATCTCTGGAGGAGGCCAAGGGGTTGCAAAGAAGTCACGGGAAATGAACTCATCCCATGCGATGCCCTGCAATCCAAGCTGATGTACTACAATGATTTTGATGAGCGCATAATGATTAATGCTGTTATGTTGCTGCTCTGGAGTCTTCTTCTGCACCAGGGTAGTCATCCGCTCTATGTTTCGGCACATGAAGTATGGAATATTCATCAGTCTCACTCTCATGAAATGCATCAAAAGTTTGACATGGTATGCATAAAGGCGTGAGAATCTACCCTCACAACTGAAGTATCTGATGATGAGTTTCATTAATGGTGCATAGGACTCCTTCAGAAACCGGAATAGGAATACCCTGCTCAACTGCCTCAAATATCTAGGTCTGATGTAAGGCTCATAATATGCTCTATCCAGCTGCTGTCTCTTATTCCACTCTTCACCAATGTTCGGTATCTCGGTCGCCTCAGAAATAGTCTCTGGTGTCAAAGTGAAGTTCACTCCAGCAAGGTTTACATGAAAATCACGCAAATGTAGGACAAATAAGCGAACCAACTTTGGATGGTGCTAAATCTGAGATATCATCTCGCAATACCGAAAACATGAATGTTGCTGAAAGCATGTCATTGCAAGCGGGCAGGCCTGTAATTGAGCCAAAGAAGTAGGCTCCTCCCTGACGTGCCTGCCACTCTTATGAGACCTCCTTGGTACATTTAGCTCTGCGGTTGAATCACTGTCCTGCTCATATGATGAATTTGTTTCTGACATGATGCTGAAAACAAGGTGTTTGAAAAATAGGTGGTGATAAATATGCGGTCAAAACAAGAGTTTGTTTTTCAATACCAAGTGTGCCACATATGAGATGAGAGGTTGCAAAGAAGTATCACCATGAATGCAATAGACTGTCAAGTGATTCAGAGTGGAAGGACAGTCACTCACTGTTTAGGGAATTTCGGGATTAAGAACCTTTACAAGTGATATGGGAATAAGTGATAGTGATGGGGGGTAGTTTTAGGAACGAGAGTCAATGAAATGGAAACATATAAGTGAAATCAAGGATAGAGGCAGTCCTTGAATGTTGTGGAAATCAGGATTTCACCAATGATAGGAAGGGAGGGAAATGATGGTAAATGACAGGGTTTGAGGATTCAAAAACATGTGAACAAAGGGTATAGGTAATATGGGACAGTGGAAATAGGAGAAGGGATCATGACAACAATATGATCACGGTATGATAACAGTGATAACAGTGACGAGAGCACAAATGAAAATGGAATGAGAGTTTAAGCACCAAAGTTCAAGTTTTAATCACCTCTTTTCAAACCCTATGGAGCAGATTTAATATGGGTGTAGGGTTTATGTTTCACCACTCAATTCTTTGATATCTTCACTTCTAAACCACAACACCATAACTGAAAATCATTAAACAGGCTTTGTCAACTTACTTGGAGAAAATTGCGCTGAAACAAATCGAGTTTTTATAGAGCAGAAGTGATTTGGCCTTTGGGGCTCTGTGTGCCACGCGCACGCCTAGTGCGCCGCACAGGCTGTATGCACCACACATGCACAAAATAACACTGTGAAATGTGGCCCTACGCGCCGCGCTCTGTGGGTGCACTGCGGCCTATCCCAATGCGCCGCGCTGTCTTCAAACACACAGTCGGCCCCTCTAAACGCAGTTTCGTCCCTCCAAACTTCAAACTTGACTTTCTCTTGTATTTTCTTAATAAATCTTTGTTGCAAATGAATCAATAATCTTGGGAAATATCTCATATAGACATGGTTTTAATTTTTGCATCTTCAAAACCCATTTTGTAATGTTTTTGAGCTTTGGCACTTTTTGCATTTAATTCAACTTCTGTGTTTTTGTTTCCTCACTGACTTTCTGGAGCTTGAATGATGAAATTGGTTGATTTTACAGGGATGGTGGCATCGAACTTCGGCAAAGGAAAACTGCTTAGTGAAGTACAACATGGTGGACAGATACATTTTATTACAAAAACAAATTTGACAATTTCTTCTTCAAAACAGAGTTTTGAAGAAGAAATGTCCTCGAACATATTTGATGATGAAAGTTTTGAACTGAAAACTTATTGAAAACCTCCTCATGGCCTGCGGGCATTGTTTAACATTTTGGAAGACCAAACCCTAGACTTAGAAACTAAAATGACTCTTTTTGACCAAAACAGCTTCTATGACTGTAAATAACATGAACTGAACTTCGATGAATTTTGAGAAATTTTGACCAATTTTGACCAACCCAGTAGGTACAAGAATGAGGGAAAATGAGAGAAAAAAGTCCTTCCGTCAAACAATGGCATGCCCCTAATGGAATGCAGATGAATGAGCGGAATGAGACACCTACACAATGAAATGCAATAAGATAAATGATCTCTGACGGAGGGATGTAAAACCCGACTCTAACATGAGGGATGAAACTGATCAAAGATATAAGATAGGTAAAAAGATGTCAGATTAACTGGGCTATGGGGTCGAAAAGGTCAAGAAAGCTATTAGATGCTGATACAAGGTTGTTGAAGGGCCGATTTGATTCAAGATAGAAAGGATCTTTGGGAAAAATGGAGTAAATGGACATCAAGTTTGTGAACAACAAAGGGTTTCAAGCATAACTAGTTTAATAGCAGACATAAACATGGTAGGGAAAACCATTAATCATGCAAAATGTAACTATAAGCTAATCAATACATAGAAATAAACATTCAAGCCATGCATAGAGACATATAACTCTCTAACTTCGGGAAATGGCTATCAGACTTTGGGGAAAAACACTTAAGATAGACAAACAACTCAAAACACTATGCCGAAACGCCTAAACACAATACTTCAATTTATTGGGCACTTTGAAAATAAGATGGCATAGCCTTAGACAAAGGGATAGATCAGAACTAGGCCTCCTTGGTTCAACAAATGACAATCTAATCAGTGAAAGAGATAATTTCATGGATGGAGCTATGGCTAGCCATAGGTAAGCAAGACATACCATAAATCATACTTAGCATGCATAAAACGATGAATGAAATAAGCAAAAATATCCTTAAGTTACTAAAGAGCAATCAAGAATTCTCTAATATGACTAAGGAAGAAGAAAACATGGAAGCTATGAAGAAACATGAAATTTGAGGTGCCTCCAAGGGCATATCTCAAATTTGTTCTCTACTAATCTATAGCAAGCAAAAAACATTTATTCATGAATGAAAACTAGAAGAAAAAACAAGAAAGAGACACTATACCATTCTACCAAGTCATGGAATCCAACAACAATCCTCTTTCATCATCCAAGAACATCCAAGAGGCAATCCAAAAGCATGAGACAAGTATTTCTTCCAAAGCTTATATGACCATATATTGCTTCTATCATCAAGTTCAGCCTTGTTTACAATGAAAGCCTTTGGAATATATAGGCTCAAGTGAGGAAAACCTCTTAGTTCAATTTGCATCCCTATTGGCCTAACCAAAATATCTAAACTTGTCCTTGAGGCTTTGCAAAGCCCAAGGCACAAAATATCTCATAAAATATCTAAAAAATGCTAAAAAAGGGAAATAAATTGGCTTTTTATCACTTCTCATGTGCAAAAATAGCTAAACGCACATGAGGAAAAAATAGCTTTTAAAGGTTCAAATTTTGCAAAAATACTCAAAAATTACATCAGCAAAAGGTCCCCTGACTTTCCGGTAACATTTGGCAGCCTTCCCGAAGTCAAAACGAGGCTCATGATAGCTCGTTGGAAAGCTCTGAGTGTCTGATTTCTGAAAAAACTGGAATTTTCCCAATCCAATGCCTAGAAGTCCTCCAAAAATAGGCCTGTGTGTAAAAAACCAAAAATTAAGGTTTGCTGATAGACCGGGCAGAGTGTGTAAAAAGCGAGCATTTTTCGACATTTCGGGGGAGCAAATGATCTCAAAATGTCCTGAAAATTTCTGAGTGTGTGCTCCTATAATTATGGCATCTAATGATACCATTCTCCTCCTTTGAAGATCCCCCAAACTGAAATGGCGAAGCCCATGAGTTTTGGCCAAAAACTCAAAAATGCCAAAAAACCAAAATATGTCGAAAATCGCCCAAAATTGGTGAGTAGGACCATCAAGGGTTTTTAGAAACACGTCTAGAAGCAGAGCCCAAAAACTGAAGTTCTGATATGTATTTTCTCACTTTTCGTGCCGGGCGCTTCCCTTTAGCCTCCTTGAGCTTTTCTTGGTTTTCTTCCTTGTTGTTTGACATTTTAGCTTTGGTGAAGAAGTCATGGCCCCTTGCCTAGAATAGGCAGTTAGCACATGCTTTGGAGAATTCCCTCCATGCTCTATGTTTTGTGTTTTCTCGCCCTCATCATGGCTTGCTTGAGGGCTGTCTTGTCTATCCTTGTCACTGCTTTACTGCCCATCATTTTGCTCTTCATCATCACTGGTATGTTTAGAATCTTCAGTATTGTGTTTGAGCCAAGAGGTCTTTATGAAGACATTTTTGTGGTTTCTTTAAAAGAAGTCTCCTTTGTTTTAGCACAAAAACCCTCCCCTCAAACACTGCTTTTATGAAGGCACTATTATTTAAAAGACTGAACAAAACCCCTTTTAAACTGTTAAAAACACTTTTCCTAATCAATATCTTCCTTTGTGAGATCACTGCTTCTTTTGGCTTTGATGGACATGGTGCTCTTTGAGATCATTGTTTTCAAAGACTCCTTCAGATCTGTTAAATACCCTCTACACACATTCTGTTCTATTTTCTTAGAGATTGTGTGAATTTTCAATTTTTTAAAGAAAGAAAACTCTTTTTTAAAATAACACACTGACATTCCCTTTTAATAAAGATGATAAGTATTTGAAAAAACAAGTGCGCTTTCCCTTTAACTGTCTCCTAGCCCTTTATAAACATTCAATAGCCATTACCCTTCTATCACTGCTTCTCTTTTTGATATCATTGTTTTGATCAAGGCAAGTTGGTTTCAAATGTTGTGCAAAATATCTTCTTTGGTATTAGGTCCCTGCTCCTTCAAAACACTGTCTTTTCTCCCTTTGTATGCCAAACAGCCAATATTTATAATAAGCACACAGTCAACAAAGATAAACACAGTCAAAGTGACTTTTCTGTGTTTGTGGTAAGGTCACCCAGCTTTGGTTTTTTGAGGACAACAGGACAACCTTGTTTTTTAGATAAAGGAAAAACAAAAATCCTTCTCAATTCAAAACACTGCTCTCTCTTCTTTGTATGCCAATCAATAGGTAAATTCACTAACCATTACACAGTCAATCAAAGTGCATCTACACAGTCAAAGGTCATTGTGTTATAGGATAACGTGAGAGAGCTTCTGATGTTTTTGATGTGATCACAAAAAGACCTGTAGCAGTCAAAAAACAATAAACTCCTCTCAACCAAAGCACTGCCCTCCTTATACTTCACTATTCCTCATACCCCAAATTTTGATAATACCTTCAAGTGGTGATTTACAGCTTCACGCACTAAAGTTGGTTTTATGGGGTAAAGGGGAAAACACTGGTGTTTTGCCCCTTTTTATCACACAGTGGATATCTCTGAAATGACAAGAATGCTTACACCATGATCACTATTATTAGAAGACAGACCCACTGTTTCACCTTTCAACACCCTGTCTCTCCTTTTGGACACTGTTTTGTACTATTTTAAAATTGTTTGGAGGGCAGTTCATAGGTTTTTGAAACATTAAAATGAAACCACCATTTGGTTATGCTCACTGCTGGGCAAACATAGTTATTGCAAACCCAGATTTTTAAACAAACACCTTAACCCTCCTTAACCCTGTTTTTACCAATGCACACAGCTGACGGAGTTTATTTTTGTGCCACAGCAGTTAGGATGTCTTAAATGCTTTACCACCCCCCTAGAACAGGAATGTAATGTTTGAGCAGTAACCCTCTTTCAAAACAGTCACTCGAAATATCTTGATTTACACCAAGGCCTTTGTTGCCTCAAACACCATTTACCAGTTTGAAATTTGTAAGGGGGGCAAGATAAAATACCTTAAAACACAATGGGAATCTTTGTTTGAGGGTTGGAGCCACTTTGAAAGCAATTTGGAGGCATTTTGGAGGCTTAACACAAGCGCGGCACATTTTAAAGAGAGAGTGCCGCACGGAAAAGGTCGTCGAGTCATTTGTCGAGCCGACAGGACCAGCACCTACAGGCGTGCCGCGCGGCAGTTCAAACCTTTGTAAATTTTGCGCTTAAACGTGCCGCGCGGTTGTACAGGCACGCTGCGCAACCTTTAACCCTTGAAAACTTCTGTGAATTTGCTCAAAATTTCTTTTCTCGACCCAATTGGCAGCAAGAGAGTTTATTTGTGTGTTGAAATGTGAAATACATGTGGGCAACGGTCCCTAACCCTCTTGTATTTGAAAAAGGTCAAAACCCCTTGGTGTAATTAATGATGGTTTTGAAAAACCTTCAAAAAGCCTTTGTTTTAAAATTAAAACATGGAGCTCACATCTTCTTTGAAACGTAACTCGGACTTGTTTTTGTTCAAACCAAAACATAGTGGCAATGCTCATTTCTTATAAGCTAGACCTCCCTTTTTGAAAAGAAATAACCTTTTGGGGAATTTAAAACTTCGAATGTTTTCTCAATTAAAGAAAATAAATTTCCTCCTTTGATATCTGCACTGTGGAATGAAAAATGCTCTAAACTATGTGAAGGTTTTTAGAGATGCCTCTTGAATGCAACTACCTTTTTCTAGGGGAAAAAACTTAACTGTAATTTCCACATCCTTTTCCACCTACTGTCTTTGTATGACTCATCAACTGTTACTCTTGATCAGTTGAAAGAGGTTTTTTTTATACAAAAGGAAATGAAGCACCTTTGAATATCATCATCACCCACTTGTCTTTGTCATTTGAAAAGAGGACACCTATAGAAGATACTTTGTGTTGCATGAGGTTTTCTTTGACACTTTTGAAAGAGGTAACTTCTCCTTTTTGCAACCTAAACTGACATTTTTTGTTCTTGATGCTTTGGAGGAAATGATGCCCTGTTGTGAAGCTGATTTGGCTGGTAGGTGATGATTGAACCTCTCTTATTTCAATGAGTGCACAAATTCAGTTGCGTTTACTCAGGCTTCACCCATCTTTGTTCATTTAAAGGGAACTTTTCTAAAACATATCCTTTTACTCAGAGTGCAGCAGTAAGGTACCTTTGACCCTCTTTAAGGAAAATGCCTTTATTTGGAAATGGTGACATGCCTTATTAGCTTTGAATGCTGCTCCAGAGCTTTGAAACTCATGCCATAGCCTGTTTATATTTTTGTGATTTTGTGTATCTATTTGCAGCGCCTTTTTAGAAAAACTAAACTCAAGTTTCCTTTGTCTACTATGATAAGTAATTTGAAAGACATTCGTTTATGAGTAGGAAGATCAGTACCCTTTGAAATACAATCATCATCATTGGCATGTGTCATGACCTGTCCCTTAATCATCAGCAAATTTGTTTTAATTGGGTTCCAGACTGCCTTTTTTAAAGAAACCTTGATAAGAGACAAGTTTAACCTCTTGGATTACAGTGGTACCCCTGCTTTCCTTCTTGGTCTTTTACATCATTTCTCTGTTTCAATTCTCTCCTATTGTGTTGAAAAATTGTCTATCAGTCAGTGAATACTCTAGAATTAATCACTGCTCTGGCCCTCTGCTTATGAATGAAGGAGGCCCTTCACTTGGAAAAATGTATGATGTTCTTTCAACCTTCTGTCTCAGCCATATGAAGGCTGTCTGATGAACATATTGATGGTGTTTTCTCTTATACATGATGATAGAAGTTAGTTGGCGCCCAAGACTATTTGACTCCTTTGGACATTTGTTTTAACAGTCTTTCTTGAATGATGCTGAACCAACTAGCTTCTCATTGTAGCTCAAATAATAATGAAACTCATGCAAATAGATCTTTGAAGCCTGCTGCTTTACCTCTGCTTTTAATCATTATTTTCATGCAGAGACCTTCATTTGTGGTCTCACTGTGCTTCAGAGTTTATCTTCACAGTTAGTGAAAATCTTAAAAGCAGACTTTACCTTTGGCCCTCTGCTTATAAATAAAGGAGGCGCTCCAGTCTTCAAACCCTCTGCTTATAGACGAAGGAGGTTTTTTAGTCTTGTTGTATCATCAGCCCTGTGACAGTTCTATTTTTCCTTCTACTGTCCTTTCAGGCTCGGAATGTGGTCGCAAGAGCTTGATGAAGAACTCTTTGCTTTGTAGCTGCATCCCAGGCTCAAGATCACATTGAGAAGCAGCTGTCTTCTCATGTGGAGCCCAAAATTGTCTTCTAAGATGCTGGTATGCCTCTTTCCTTGAAAGATCCATCAAAATACTGTAAAAACACCTAAAATCAGATTGACTTATGGTCTATGTATTGTTGAGACTTGAGGGTGTATTAGTGGCGCGACCTATGGCTGTAACCAATTTTAATTGCAGAATGGGAAGGTCTGTTATGACTGGTCTATAGCAGAAGGAGTTTCTTTGGTTCTTGGATAGTTCGCCAAGGGATAAATGCCTTAAAGCGCCACTTCCTAACTTAGGGGAGACTTTTTGAACAGATTTGGATTGTTTCTTTAGAGCTGATGGGCAGACTAGTATGGTTGAGGCTGGGTAGGATTTGATAATGAGGTTTCATCTCGTCATGGGCAGACTGAAAGGTAGGAGGGCAAAAACATTTTATGGGTGTTTTCCAGCTAGCAAATTTGACAAATTTTTAGATCAACTACTAGAAAAATTGGTTGTTACAACTAGTCATCACCAACAAGTGAAACATATTGATGACTATCGGTGGCTCCATTTGGGGAGGGCAGCTCCTTTTCAGGAGGTGTCGAGAATTTCAGATCTTTGGCTTATGAATACCAGTGCCTTACCCATTGGCGCAAATTTCACTCTTCCTTGATTCTACTTCTGAAAGGAGACAGCATGATTAGCATCAATGATATTTCTACCTACCCCACTATCTTTCCTAACATTTTTTCTTCTATTGGGTGCATTTGGACTAGCGACCCTTTTGAAAATATATATTTTTTCTTTTTTAAAAATGAACCTATATAATTCTACACTTATATCTTCCGGGAGTTCAAATTAAACAAATGAACTCCTTCATTACTCTACCTACACTAGATCAACTGTCAAGATTAAGCTGTTTGATAGGATTTTGTTCTCTAATCTAAAACATGAAATTTAAAATGATCAAATCAGGGTTAAACAGTCTGATTTGTCATGTATTTGCGGCATGAAAGGTCAAACTACACACAAATATTATTTTGCAAAAAGGAAATCTAGAAAAAATGGGGCTAAGATGGGCAATTTGTTTTTCATCCTCGCTTCTCTCTTTGGTTCTGTTTTAAGCATGTGGAACCAGTATCTTTTCCTAATCTACTCTCTTTTGATAAGTCAAGCTTACACAATGTTGACCATCTTTTTCACTCACTAACTTATCAGCAAATAAATTTAAACATTTTCAGCTATGATTAGGCTAGATAGCTGAACAAGACATTTGAGTACTAGTAGCGGCATTTAGACTTGCGCGCTTTCCGAAGGGCTATTTTTTGGAACATGGGGCCTTTTTCTATTTTTCAACTGCCCTCTTTTCTATTCTTCTATTGTTTTTTACTTTTCTTTTTATATATTTTTCAACAGTGGTATATACAATGATTGAAAATGTTTTAAACTCAGAAATCTTGGAAATGGCGAAATTTAAGCATCTTATCCTCGTAAGGATCTCCTATCATTCTTGGCCCACTCAACTCCTGAAAAGAGAAATTTGGAAAGTTTTCTCTTTCTAACATGACATAGGGATTTATGCAAGAATCTCTGAACAAACCCATATATTCCCATTGTACCTCTTTGTACCTCTGATTTCCACTCCTTTATTTACTGTACATCTTCCTTAAGTAATGCATATACTCTTGGTCATTTTTAAAATAAATAATTACATCATCAAGGTATGTTAAAATGCAAAAATTCAGGACTGGAAACATAGCTTTCATGAGCATATTTCTATATCCGATGATTTTTCAATTTTGAGTCTGAAACTGGAATTACTTCCCGCATACCGAAAAAAGTCTTTGAGCTGTCTACTTTGCAAGGGAATCATTTGACTATAACCTGAAACATCATCTTGCAAAAACATATGATTAAAAGCACTTTTCATCGGTATATCATGGTCTTGGGCAGGAAGGATAAAATTTTTGTTACAAGGATGTGTATTAGAGTTTCTAAAATCAAAACAGATCCTATGACCAGCTAGTTTATCTTTGATTATTACTGATTGGTTCAGATTGTTATATTTCCTTTTGTCGAAGTTGTTTCTTGGAGTAGTGGTAGTGGCATAGTATTTTTCATTGTTTTCTATGCGTGATGTAGTATTCAACATGAGATTGCCAATTCTATCATTTCTAAGTCTTTGATGGAATGACAGGATTTTAGCCAATTCAAGCAACTCAGGTATATTTGGACTGCAATTATCTTGTTTTCTCATAAGGATTTTATCAGGTACCTTTTCTAGATTTTGAGCTGTTATGGTTACAGACAAGGTTTCACTTGCATCAGAAGAGTTTTGTGATGTTAGATCTTTGAGGTATGGTAAAAACATTAAGCTTCACTGCTCCTGTGTTTCGAAAAAGTTTGTGATAGGTAGGTCTTCTAATGCCTTTATCCTGAAAAATTTTCCTGATGTTACTGTTGATGTTTGACTAAGGTTTGAGCAATTCGCTTGATAGTACATAATGGTTTGTGCTTCTTGATCTATTCCTATTTAAGAAGGAACATACTTACTTTCCTCAAGACATAGTTGCTCATGATTATGGTAGTTTTGAGTATCTAGTTCATCATAAGGAACTAGGGGCAGCTGCTGTGGTGGGTCTAAGTTTGTTTCAGTTTCTTCTGAATGTTCTTCAATGTCCTCATCAGTATGCAGAATAAAAGAGTTTAGGTCAGAATGTAAGGAGTACATTTGAATGTTATCTAACCTCTCTTGACTACTGATCATGTATTTCATGTGTGACTCTCGATAGAGTATTCTTGTTTGGTCAAACACAAGAATGGTGGCGTAGGACATATCCAGTTGAATATTCCCTTGGAGCCTGGCTCCCCAAGATCTGGATAGAAGCATTCTGTATTTGGGAGGAATGTCTGCTACCACTATGTCCATGATCATATGTTTTGCGGGTATTTGGGCCAAACTAAAACACAAATCCTTGATCTAGCCTAGACATTTGACTCTACTAGAATCGAAAGAATATAAGTCTTTGTATGGTCTAGTGATTTCTAGGCCTAATATTTCCATTACGACCTTTGGCATAAGATTATGCGAGGCATCAGAATCTAGCATGGCATTGTGAAGGATTTGGTTATGGATATTTAGACTGATGTAAAAGGGAAGAGTGGTTCCTTCTTGGAATTTCCCTTCTATTTTTGGACCAAACAACACTTCGGGAGCGTCATAAGCTAGATTAAGGGTGTTCACATCATTCCCTAGATTTAGGACTTTTAACACTTGGGATTTATAAGAGCCTTGGGCGACAAGTTCAGTGAGAGGCATGGTGATCTTTATTTTGGCAATCTCTCCTTCAAAAATAAAAGGTAGCTATAGTTTAGACATGTTTGTTTCAGCTTTTTCAGCCATGACCTTCTCTATGTTTTGAGTTTGCTGGCTTTTTTTGGGGATTTTGTTTGCCACAGCCACCTCGGGAATCTTTGTGGAAGTACTAGGAGCATCTGATTCAGGACTAGTTTGGGTAACTCTATCTTTGTTTTGGTTATTTTTCTCGACCACGATTTTGTTGTTGTTCACTGCTTTCTTAAGGATGGTATCAGGGGTTTTAACAGTGTCTGAGTTTCCTTTCTTGGGGTTGTCTTGATTTCTTATGCTTCTAAGGTCATACTACCTGTGAGCTTCTATTATGTCATTCTGAAAATCTATGGCAGGATCATCGGGATCTTCATAGTTGGCCTCATCCTGATTTGGAGAGAAGAATGCTTGTTCTCCTTCTGTGAGGTATACCTCACTCTCATTATCTGATCCTATGAGGTTCAAATGATTTTCATCAATGGGCTCTGTATCCATATCATCTTCTTCCACATAGTGTTCATTAAATGGTGGCTTAATTTGCTGGTCATTTTCGCTTGGTCTGTTTTGAGGTTGCTCCCTCCTAAAATTTTGGTTACGGTTTCTGTTTGGGGGGGGGTGGCTGGTTGTCTCTAAGAGGGGTCTTCTCACTCATATTTTCCCACATTTTGGCCATGGACCTGACTAAGTCATCTATTCTAGGATGTAGGGTAGGAGATGAAGTGGATACTTCATCCCGATATGACTTTCCTTTCTGATCTAGTCCTAGTTCTTTTCTCGGCTAAGTTGTCTTCTGCCCTGATGGCTACTTTTTGCATTTCTTCTAGGGTAGGGGGGTCTTTGTCTCTTAGTTGATAAGTCATGTCTAGGTCAAAACCCTCAGGGCACTTTGCCAAGGCTGAACCAAGTGGGGGTTTGAAGTGAGGTTGGTTGATCTCACCTCCTCATTCTTCTATAAATACTACTGCAGAAGATGAGAGACGGGTTGGTTGACACTAGTTGTAATTTTGGAACTCTCTGAAATAATACATAGTCTATTGAAGTTGAAGAACATGTTGGGGTTCCCATGTTTTGGCCAGGTTGGTAAGACCAAAAGATGAGACAACATTAGAACCACTTTCAAACCTCAGGATCTAGCCCTCCTAGGTCCAGAGAGGGATCTCTCTATGGGAGTCAAAGTTATATGTCTTTGAAGCTCAACAGTTCAAGATGTTAGGCTAGTTATATGCACGGTGTTTGTTTGTTTGATTTTGAGTTTGGTTGCTGGGAATCAGGAAAGAAGGGTTCAGCATGAGACAAGGATGGCAAAAGGATTTTAGGCCAAGGTAGACAACTCAGAGAGCGTTAAGGCCATTGGGCAATGGATTCAGGAAAGGGTCTACTTGTTGTTCAATGTGCAAGCTTTGGGTGGGCTAGTCATCTAAAACATTTGGATCTTTAAATCGATGGGTGGAATGGAACACTAAGGACTGAAAGTGAAAGGAGGAGAACCATCCAATCCTGTCTATAGATCAGGTCAGAGGTCATTTAACTCCAGACCTGCCTGGACATAATCAGAGGAAATACAAGGGAACTTAGAAAGGCTTAATTGAGATGGAAAGATCCTAGTGAGGTAGAGACAAGATTCTAAACCTCCCAGTGTTCTCAACTCATTCAACTAAATCCAAACAAGAACATATAAACATAAATCTCATTAATTCATACATCAGCTAGTAGGAAATGACATCCACTGCACTGGTTAAATCAATTGAAATCAATATTTAGATACACATATAGGCAGAAAACATAGGAGGCTAGGAGAGCAGCAACATAAGGTACCTAGCAAGGGTAAATCTCATTCCAAACCTCTGATGCAAGCCTGTAGAAATGGAATGCAATGAAATAAAACACAGAGATAGGAAAATGTCACCAGCTGCTTAGATCAGGATCCAAAGAAATGTGCTTGTCATATTAAAAAAAACACCAGTCATGTACAACATTGCCCATAGCTTGAACATTCAACCTGAATACATCATTCCTCAGCCTATCTTACAATTTACACAGAGAACTTGTCTCAAGAGAAACAACTTGCAGTCTACTGATATCCGATCAACAACCTTTACAATGCGTTTCTTCGTAGTTTTTATTGCTGCAAGAGAGCAGAGGAGGTAGGTAGAACACTAAATGAAACATTAAAACACAAAAAAGAAATAAAAAGTCGAAGCCCATCTTTTTTTAACTCTCTACATTTATTCCTGGTACCTTTGGATCGAAAAAAAGATCTTCTCCAGCTTCTTTTTACTCTGGTATGGGCCTGGTGTACTCTGGTTGCAGTACTTGCGCAGTACTCTGTTGAATAACCAAACTGAGTGAGTAGATGGCTGAATGGTCTACCATACTATATTAACATGCTCTGGTGATTTTGGATTGTGGTAAAGGCGGAAAAAATTTCAGGAACACGGAATAAGATAAAAGCGGTATGGGCGCCCGTCCTTTCATGGAGAAGAACACTCTGCTGATGTAAAAACCTGTCCTTCATTAAAATATGCATCTCTGTCAGCGAAGACCTTGATGCTGTCTCCATACTGTGTATTAATGGTGGAGTTTCTCTCCTGTACCCTGCGGATCACGCATCTGAATTCAAACAACAATGCAATGGGGGGGTGGAAGAAATGGTAGTGCGGCAGTGGCGGAGCGACGACCTTTTACTACAATGGTGACAAAATGCAACGAAATGGTGAAATCTTATGAATAATAGGGTTTGGTGATAATATGCAGCGCAGACCATTAGATCCTAGTCTGGGCATAAAGATCAACGGCGGAGACTTACCCAGTGGATTGACTTAATGAAAAAAATGAAACCTTGGACTTTGGCGAAAATGCATGGAAATGCAATGAAACGAATGTATGACGTGGGACCCAGATGGAATTGCAATCACAAATCAGAGTGGGAGGACCGGGGTGATACACAGATCTTCTGATTGGGATTGGGAATGGAGCAGCGAAGACCGTTGGATCTCGGGTTTGAATGAACGGTTGAGATCATGTCGGAGTCTTGCAATCGGGGGGGGGAACGGGGCATCACACTGCGAAAGCTCCGATTGCGATTGAGGGCGGGGAAGTGATTGAATCATGGCTGCTAGATCTAGCGGAGGGATGGACGGCTCAGATGTAGTCGATGGGGTTGCCATCGGGGAATCAGGGATGCAATGCGATCGGGGAATCGGGGATTGGGAATACGATTGATCGCATCGCAAGTCTTTGCGATGGACTGATCGGAGGTGGAAACAAAGATGGTGCAATTGACCAACTTGCAATACTGCGCGGACCATCGGATCTTGATCATAGATCAACGGCTGAGAACGATCCGCGAGACTTAATGTTATAAATAATCGCATCAGGACTTTTGGAGTTTACAAAGGAAATTGGTCCTTCGCCGATATTCCGATTGCGATTAGTGCTTGGAACTTAAGCGCTTGGTCCCAGCGCCTGGTTACGTGGGGAAAATGGCTAGTGGGGCTAGAGGGAAGGGGTCTAGGCCTATTATATGTTCAATAAGTGGGTTTTTCAACCCCCTTTTTAGTGGTTTTTGAGGGTTTTAAAAGGAAACTATAAGGGGAAAAGGGGAACTTTAACCAAACAAAGGGCAAGGGCATGATTTAAAGGGGATTTTGGGAGAATGTAGGAGGTTTGATGGGGAATAGGGGGAACAAAAGGGACTTTGGAAAAAGGGGGGAAAATAATAAGATGGTGGAAATCTGCAGAGATATAAGGGGTGAAATAAGGCCTTCTTGAGTAAAAGTCGTCATTCAGTAAGGCTCTTGGACAACAGATCAGCAAAGGGAAACAGTGAAAAACAGGGAACATAGGCAGCCTTCGAGGATGATGTGTTTTCAAGGGAAATGCATTCCTTTAAGGCTCATAAAACATTCTAGCCCCTTGCTTTCTTGTCAAGGAATTCATAAGGGGCTAACAGTGGCTCCACATGGGGATGGCTTCTTCTTGAAGGAGTCAAGAATTCAGAAATTGATCTTCGGCGTAGGCCAGATGCCTGCTGCTTAAACCATCTCCTTTCTTTGATTTTCTACTGCCTCAATTATGTTAGATCAGCAAACATCCCAACTATCTACCAACCCATACTACAATCCTATCATTTTCTCTTCTTTCCAGGGTGCATTTGAGCTAGCAGACCCCTTACATCATTTAATTTTATAACAGAAAATAAACCTATTCTAGATCTACCCTTATTGCTCCATGAGGCCAGATTAGACCGTTGACCTCATATGTTTCTCTACCTAATCTAATATCCGCTGGGATTAGACTATCCAGCAGATTTCTTCTCTACATTCTACAACAGGAAACTTAAAAACAGTCAAACTAGGATGAAACAGTCTGGTTTGTTGCAGATCCAAGGCATAAAAACA
Organism: Pinus albicaulis; assembly: GCA_034641835.2. Lineage (NCBI taxonomy): Eukaryota > Viridiplantae > Streptophyta > Pinopsida > Pinales > Pinaceae > Pinus > Pinus albicaulis. The sequence continues at coordinate 21,992,548 of MU968363.1, forward strand.
GTTGCTCATGGACAGAAATATTTACTGAAAATTGAGCAAAACTTGAAGGCTTGAAATCTGAAATCTAAAGTATCCTTCTTTCCTTGTGTGACTCAAGACTTCAACATATTAGAGTCACTTCCTCTCTCTATTTCAGCTCTGGTTTTAGGCATGTTAGAGCTGATTTTTCTTTTTTCTTTGCTGGTCTAGATTTTGAGCATGTTAGGACCAGCTGTTTTTGCTTTCTTGGCTCAGGTTTTGACCATATTAGAGCCAATCCTTTGCACTTCAGAGGTTCATGTTTTAGGCATGTCTGAACCTCTCACTTTTCCTTTGTTCTTTGGAAAATTTTCTCTTTTTCTTGAAAATAAAAACTGCAGTGGTATGTACAATGGAAACAGAAACTGGAACTTGAAAATCAGCAGAAATAGTGTTTGAGCATCCTGCCATTGACAGGACCCCCAAACAGCTCTATGCCATCTAACTCTTGTAGGAAGAATTCATTTGGACCCATAGTAGCTTGAATAAAGTATGGACCTTGCCACAAGCTATCAAACTTGCCGTGTTTTCCTTTGTCCTCTCTTCTTGAATCCCACTTGAGGTCTTTATCCCCAATCTTGAAATCAGCAGCTTTGGTTCTCTTGTCAAACAACCTCTTTATGTTCTCCTGAACTTTGATAGCTCTATTATAAACTTCTTCCCTTGTTTGCTGAATATGAATTGTCTGATTTATTCTCCTCACCATGCTGTCTTCTTCTGTTTGGATTTCCTAGACTAGCTTGATTACTGGTACCCCAAGGCTGGTAGGGAATACTGCTTCTGTACCATAGACAAGCTAAAAAGGTGACATGCCAATGGACTTCTTGGTTGTAAGCCTATCAGCCCACAAAGCATGTACCAACTTGTTATGCCATGACTTTTTGTTCTCTTCTAGCAGCTTCTTGGTGGTGATCACCAGGCTCTTGTTTGATGACTTAGCTAGGAAATTAACTTGAGGGTAATAGGTAGTTGAATGATCGAGTGTTATTCCATACCTGTGAAAAAAATCAACCATTTTCTTTGATCCAAATGCAGCAGCATTATCGGTGATTATTTTCCTTGGAAAACCAAACCGAGAGAGGATATGACCTTCTAGGAACCTAATGATGACTGAGTCTGTGGCATTCCTAGTAGGTATGGCCTCTATCCACTTAGTGAATTAATCAGTGGCTGTTAGGATCCATTTGTGTTGCCCAGAAGAAGCAGGGTGGATTTCCCCTATGAAATATAGGCCCCATTGCATGAAAGGACCTTCCACAGTGATGGGTTGTAAAGGGAGGGGGAGGAGCTTTCTTCTTCCTTCAAATATTTGGCATTTATGACAGGTAGTTACCATTTTATGGACATCATTGAAGAGTGTGGGCCAATAATAGCTAGCCCTGAGAATTTTGTTTGCAGTGGCTTTCCAACTTAGGTGGCCTCCACACTCCCCGGCATGGAATTCTTTTTTAATTCTTTCAGCTTCAGGTTCATTAAGAATTTCAGCAATAAGCCATTTGGATTTTTCCAGTATAGATTTTCATTCAAAATGCAGTAGTTTCTAGCTTTTAGTTTCATGAATTTGGCCTTGGTTTTGGACAGTTCTGGAGGAGCATTAAGATTTGTGAGCACGTAAAGGATATCAGAGTACCAAGGAGAGTTCTGAAACTTCTCCTCAACAGTGGGGTCGGGAAATCCTTCCTGCTCATCTAAGGCATTTATCATGTTAATATCAAGGGCCTGCAAATTGGATTGAGCCATTAATTGGGCCAGGACTTGACCTTTGATGAGCTTGGTGGGTTTAATCTCAAGATCATATTCTAAAATCACGACAATCCATTTACCCCTTTTCCCATCTGGGTCTTGGGACAGAATGTCTTTGACTATAATGCTGGGCACATAAGCCATAGTATGTGAATGCAAAATGTACACCCTAAAGTCCTTTAAAGCCTTGACAAGAGCATAAGCTTGTTTTTCCATTATGTTGTATTTCAAGGGTGCATCTCTGAGTGCTTTGCTAAAAAAAGCTATAGGTTGTTCATTACCTTTTGAATTTTTCTGCAGCAAGACTACAACTACTGTGTGCTCAGAGGCGAAAGAAAAAATCAGAAAATCTTTAGAAAAATCTGGGCTGATTAGGACAGGAGCTTTGGTGAGTGCTAGTTTCACCGATTCAAAGGATTGTTTAACTCCAACGGTCCATTTAACTCCTTCGCCCTTCTTTAGCATGTTATTCATGTTTCTAAGATGCTCTGCTAGGTTGGGGATAAATCTCCTAAGGAAGTTTATTTTCCCAATGAAGGAATGTAGTTCTTTGATGTTTCTTGGGTGTGCGATTTGAAGTATCCCCTCAACTCTCTGTGGGCCTATCCTGATTCCTTTTTTAGATATAATGTGGCCAAGAAGCTTTCCTTCCTGCAGCCCAAATACAGTCTTTTTAGGATTCAGGGACAGACCGAACCTTCTACATTTTTCGAACACTTTCCTCAGATGTTTCAGATGCTCTTCTTCAGTCTTGGAAAAGACTGTTATATCATCTAAATAAATCACAATAAAATACCCTATCTCATATGAGAAAGCTATGTCCATAGCTCTTTGGAAGGTTGCACCAGCGTTCATCAACCCAAAAGGCATCTTTACATACATAAAGGTGCCCATGGAGTGGTAAAAGCTATCTTCAGTTGATCTTCTGGGAGAACCAACACTTGATTATAACCTGAAAAACCATCTAACAGGGAGATTCTTTTAGAGCCTACTACCTTCTGAAGAATATGCTCCATTTTTGGCAGGGGGTAGTTATCTTTAAGTGAGGCTCTATTAAGATTTCTGAAATCTATACAGAGTCTGATCTCACCTTTTTTCTTCCTCACAGCCACTAGATTTGATACCCAATCAGAGAACCTTACAGTAACTATTCTGCCTGCCTCATACATTTTTTTAATCTCCTTTTCTACTGCAGGCAACTGTTTCGGATTTATTCTACGAAGTTTCTGCCTAAAAGGTTTCTGATTTTCTTTTAAAGGAATTTTGTGTTGTATAATGTTGGTGTCATATGCTTTTAAATCCTCATAACTCCATGCGAACACGTCAAAAAACTCCTTCGAAAGGTCTATGTATCTCTTTTTCATTTCTATAGGTAAAGACTTGGCAAATTTAATCATTTTTGGCTTGTCTGCTATGCCTATGTTGAATTCTTCTATGTCAGAGTCTGCATGTTCTATGGTGGGCTTTTTTGCCACATCGTCAAAGTCGAAGAGGTCTTCTAAGGGTGCCAGGCCTCTGGGTATGTTCTTATCTTTGGCCTGCAGCACCTCCACCTCTTCACTATCTGCGTTTTCACATTTTCCGTTTGAATTTCTAGTTTTCTCATCTAAAGAGTTTGTCCCTACGTTACAGGACATTTCTTCCTCATCTGAGGATTTTTAACTTGGGCATCTACTGTCAGATTGGGAGTCTGAATCTGAAAACTCAAACTTGTTTCTGCCTATCAGGAAATCTTCGATCTGTTTATCACCTTCAAAAACCTGCCAATATTTTTCGTTGTCTGGCACTGCAGGTCTGAATTTGGTCTGTATGATGATCTGCTGGTCACTGGGAGTCAGGGGATAGGAACTGGCAAGGCACGCCAGCCCGTTTGCAATGATGTTTTGACTCCTAGGGATAAACACCAATTTATATTCAATAAATGTTTTCAATATTTCCTTGGCATCGTTCCTATACGCCCTTAGCCTAGGGTGCTTGGCTGTATAATCTACGTTCACCTGTTTAATGACTAACTCTGAGTCTCCCCTTACGGCTATCCTACGAGCTCCTATTTTCTTCTGTTGGCAATATGATGCAGAGTGTTGTCCTTGATGGCAACCCACTTGATAAAGTTGTTGGAAACCTACTTGATGAAGTTTTCCTTGATGGAAATGAGGTAAATCTAATGTATCTACAGATCATTTCAGAAGTAGCAGAAGAAAGGAATTCAGAAAGTGCCAGAGCAATGATGAAAAAGGTATGTCACAAGGCATACGCGGGTTTGTTAAGGTGAAGTACTGTATGTACACGGAAAAGTACGTGCCAAGTCGCGTATGCATAATTGCGCTCTAAATTAATAAAACCAGGGGACATTACCATGGTATTGACCCATTGTATTGAGCGCTGGATTATCTATTTGATCCCATCCAGGAATACCATCAGAAGTTGTGTGATTTTGTGTCATGGTATTGAAAAAAGAATAATATATATAAGGAGAAGAAGATCATTGTGCAAGGGGGTGCAAGTGTCTAGGTTTTTAAAAGAATACTTCACTCTGAAGTATATCTGAATGAAATAGGTAACAGTTTGTTAGATCTGAATTCATAATGCACCTATGAAGAAAATGATGATGAGGGATCTCTAGATCTAAAATGTATATGTATTTTCTAGATCTGTTTATGGAATGTTTAGATCTGAGATGAGGCGAACATGTTTCTGAAGTGAAGGGTAAAATCTGAGCAATATATATGTTCTGAAGAATTATGATGCCCTAAAAATGTCTGAAGAACTATACGCATGTTTGTATCAGCAAAAGCGCGTATATACGCGGGTTGTATTCAGAAAAAGCACATATGGGAATTGAAGTCAATCCTGAAATGTGTGCAGATGTATACACAGGTTTGTTTCTGTTAAAGCGTGTGCATACGCAGGTTCAGTGAAGTAAAAGCACGTATGAAATCTAGGGTTTTGCTGAAGTATGTGGAATGAAATGTCTGATTTGTTCTGATGTTTTACTGCTATCTGTTAATTATGTATTCATACAGATCTGGGTTGTTTGAATGTTTATTATGTTGCTGATGATGTTGATTAAAGAACAAGGTTTTGGTTGATTGGTTGGTGATTCAATGAATGAATTGATGAGGTTATAAGTTTCAGTTTGATGAATGTTGAGCTTAAATGCGTGGAGTGGGTCCAGTCTGAAAATCTGATGAAAAGTGGCCTGCAAGTTGTGTTATGTTGAAGATATTGGATCCAGTATGAAAATTGATGAAACGTGGTCCATGGTGGTGCTGAGGGTCGAAGCCTTCAGTGAGGGAGTTGTAGCTCCCTTCCAGTGGTAGCTGGTAAACGAGAGCAGGGGGTTGTAGCTCCCTTCCAGGAGAGGCTGGTAAACGAGAGCAGGGGGTAGTGGCTCCCTTCCAGGAGAGGCTGGTAAACGAGAGTGTTGTGGGTTGTGCCCTCTGTGAGAGGAGTTATTTCGAGAGAAGGTTGTAGCCTTCCCTGGTGTAAGTTCGTGTGCTGGTATGAGTCTGCGCCAGTACATGGTTGTAACATGTTTTCTTTATATAATAAATATTGAAGACTGAGATGACGGCAGTGGTGGTTTTCTCCCGACTTGGGTTTCCACCTTAAATCCTGGTGTTTATGTGTGATGCTTATGTGTGATGATTATTCTGTTATTACTGCACATGCTTACTGCTTAATAAACATCTGATGAATGAATGATGCAAACATCTAAGTAAAGAATTAAATGCACATTAAGATCTATGGGCATACGCATGTTTTATTCAGGATATCTGCGTGTATATGCGAGTTGGGTTCATTAAAGTAGTGTATGGGTTTTAGAGAAAGAAAAAGTGAAAAGTTTTCAATCAAGCCCTAAATACTGATTCACCCCCCCCCCCTCTCAGTATTTTTCCCAACATCTTCAACAGATTTAGACTGAGGATTAGAGCCTCGTATTCAACGACGTTATTTGTGCATTTTAAATGCAGACTACAGGTGTGGCTCTCGGCATTATCATTTTATGTATTGTGTAACCATACCCCTGCCCCTGCAGTCTTTTTAGTATAGGACCCGTCGAAGCTCATCTCCCATAAGGGACTGCTCTCATGTTTTTCATCGTTTTCTTCCTTATGGCTGGTGTCACCATTATATTGCTCTATAAGGTCTGTACTGGGCTGTGGATCGCATTGTTTTTCGTGAAATGCATGAGGTTCAAAGAGCTGGCCAGATGGTTGTTTACTTTCTATTTTTTGTTCACTCAGATCTAGGTCTTCACTACATATTTTACATGTTTCCTTGCCGCTTTCCTCTTCGTTTTCCTCTAAATCCAGAGCAACTATTATGTTAAAGTCAATAGCCTCTGCCTCTCCGTTTGTATCTCTGTTTTGGGACTCTGACCCTTATAAGGATTCATCATTACAAAATATGAAGGAGTCAAGATCTGTGTGTACAGAATAAACAGGTGAATTTTCTGGTTTTCCGGGGCTACTGACTAGGAATTTCATCTGTGCCTCCCTATACAGTTTTCTAGGCTGGCCAAAGATGGGAATTGTGGCATATGAGCCATCCATATGCATTGTACCCTACAGCTTGGCTCCCCAAAGTCTCGATAATAACATGCCATACTTGGGTGGTAGATCTTCCACCACAACATCCATGACCATACATTTAGCTGGGATTTGAGTTAAGCTCACACATAAGTCTTTGATCAGGCCTAGGAATTTTACTCTGCTAGAATCAAACGAATATAGATCTTTGTAAGGTCGCGTTATCTCTAAGCCTAATCTTTCCATCACTACCTTAGGCATCAAGTTGTGTGAGGCTCCAGAGTCATGCATCGCATTGTGGAGGATCTTGTCATGAATGTTGAGACTGATATAGAAAGGGGGCACTACCCCTTCCTGAAACTTTCCTTCAATCTTTTGACCAAAGAGGAGGGTTGGTTGATCATCACTCAGATTTACAGAATCAGTGATTTCCCCTAGATTCAAGGCCTTCAAAATTTGGCCCTTATATACATCTTGAGTGGCTAGCTCGGAAAGTGGGACAGAGATTTTAATTTTAGCAATCTCACTCTCCAAATTGAAAGTGGACTAACTCTTTGGAATGTTCAACTCTGTTCTGTTAATCACCACCTTGGTGGCAGAATCGGTAGGATGATTCTCACTATGTACATGTGTAGGAACAGTTTTTTTAGGAGCACTAACTGCGGTGTTAGTGCTGTTGGTTGGCTGACTTTGTTTCTCCGTGTTTTGGTTGTCCTTCTCTTTGTTTTTTCCAAAACTTTCAGCTGTTGTTTTCTTACTCTCAGTAGTAACTCTAAAATTTTTCTCAGGTCTTTTCTTAATGGTAATCTCAGGAGTTTTAGATTTTGAGGTGTCCTGGCTCTTTTTGCTCCTAAGTTCATATTGTTCCCTGACCTGCATAATACCATTCTCAAACCCAGGTCTGTACTCTTCAGATTCTAATTTTCCCTCATCCCAATATGAAGGTGAGGGTTGATTTTCCTCTGAATCACAGTTAAGGATTGATTCTTCAGTTTCAAACATGTTTATTGCATTCCCCTCAGACTCTTCTATAATTCCTTCATATTCATCAAGAAAATTTTGGAATGGGGGAATAACTTGCTGATCTGATTCCTTTGGTCTGTTGGGAGTGTTGTTGTTTCTTCTAAAGTTCTGGTTCTGGTTTTTATTTTGGTTACCTACTGAGACAACCATCTTTTCTACCATTTGCTGAAGTCTTTCCACGTTTTTTGATAATCTATCATAATTTGGGTCTGACGTGGAAGCTACGGTGTCATCTCTATAGATTACCCTTTTTTCAGATCTCTGTCTTGCTCTTTTCTCAATCAGATTTGCCTCTATGTTCACTGCTCCTTTCTGCATGTCTTCCAATGTAGTGTACTCTTTATCCCTAAGCTCGTAGGCCATGTCAGCATCAAACCCTTCGGGGTATTTTGCTAGGGCCATGCCTTGCAGGGGTTTCATGTGTGGAGGGAGAGCATTGTAAATGCTGTTAAATCTCGTTGTGTAATCATGGACACTCTCTCCTACGTTTCTTTTGAGGGTCATGTATTCTGCTAGGAGTTGGCGAGGATTTTCCCTAGCTTCCCATTTGTTTATGAAAGTCTGATATAGAGCTGGGAGGTCATTAATGCTACCCGGAGGTAGGCCTTTAAACCATTTCTTTACATCACCCCCTAAACTCTGGGCAAAAATTCTCATTTTTACTGTATCATCATCTATTTCCATGTAGTCAAAAGAGTCTTCCATTTTATCTACATGTTTTTGGGCTATGATGGACTCTTTAGCAGTGAAGTGTGGGATCTTTGATTGATAATCATTTGGTAGGGGTACTAGAGGCTGAGGTAGAACCAGAGGTGCATACCAGGCTGCCATGATGATGTTTTGATGAGGTAAAGGGTTGGTTTGAGCAGCTGGTATATGGATGACAGGGATGCTAGGACTAGTAGAAGACTGGTGAGTAGATCTAGGATGACTGAGCCCCAAGTTTCGAATGAAGTGAATATCAGGTGGTGTAGATGGAGGGGTCCGTCTATTCCCAGGGTGTTTACCACTTTGAGGTGGTGAACTAGGAAGCTCAAGGTCTGGTTGGTCTAGGGCACTGAATGACCTAGTTCTCGGTAGTCTGTTTGGCAGGTCTAGGTTAGGATAAAAGTGTAATAGAGTTGTAAGGTCTTCAGGTGTAGAGTTAGCTCTATAAATGTGACTGGGAATAGCTGATCTTTCAGGTGCAGGAGATCTCTTGAGGATGCTCTCAGGGTTATCAACTATTTTAGGATGGTTTGGGTTGGGGTAAGCTCTTGTGTGGATGGTTTTGAAAGCCAGAATGTTGTTTTCTAACCAAGCAGCTTAACCCTACCTGTTACTTCTATTGTGGTCGATGTTGTTTTGGAGGCTGGTCTCCCAGTGGAGTCTTATGTGAAACCACGATAATCAGCAGGCCTACTGATCACCAGTGGAGTCTTTAAATCGTTTATGAATTATGGAGTCGCCAGGTGGAAAGTTTAGGATGTTTCTAGGGGGTATATTGTCCACCACAGTGCTCGTGAAATATCCCTTTCAAGGATATCCCGAAAACACAACAAAATCTAACCAAAGATTGACTGGGAGGGCATTTACCAGACATGTCACCTCTAAAAGAGTGTGAGATCTAGAGGCTACCTTGCCCTTTCCAGGCTCTGTCTAAGAGTATGAGGTAAAACACACAAGAGGTAAGCGGAATGTAAGTGTAAGTGTTTACTACCAACCTGACCAGAGATTCTAGGTTTTCTGAGGCTTTGTGATGTAGTAGGATGTGAAATACCTAGAAATCCCCAGCGGAGTCGCCATTATGTTGGGGTTCCCATGTTTTGGCCAGGTTGGTAAGACCAAAAGATGAGACAACATCAGAACCACTTTCAGACCTTAAGATCTAGCCCTCCTAGGTCCAGAGAGGGATCTGTCTATGGGAGTCAAAGGTATACGTCTTTGAAGCTCAACAGTTCAAGATGTTAGGCTAGTTATATGCACAGTGTTCATTTGTTTTATTTTGAGTTTGGTTGCTGGGAATCAGGAAGGAAGGGTTCAGCATGAGACAAGGATGGCAAAAGGATTTTAGGCCAAGGTAGACAACTCAGAGAGCGTTAAGGCCATTGAGCAATGGAGTCAGGAAAGGGTCTACTTGTTGTTCAATGTGCAAGCTTTCGATGGGCTAGTCATCTAAAACATTTGGATCTTTAAATCGATGGGTGGAATGGAACACTAAGGACTGAAAGTGAAAGGAGGAGAACCATCCAATCTTGTCTATAGATCAGGTCAGAGGTCATTTAACTCCAAACCTGCTTGGACATAATCAGAGGCAATACAAGGGAACTTAGAAAGGCTTAATTGAGATGGAAAGATCCTAGTGAGGTAGAGACAGGATTCTAAACCTCCCAGTTTTCTCAACTCATTCAACTAAATCCAAACAAGAACATCTAAACATAAATCTCATTAATTCATACATCAGCTAGTAGGCAATGACATCCACTACATTAGTTAAAGCAATTGAAATCAATATTCAGATACACATATAGGCAGAAAACATATGAGGCTGGGAGAGCAGCAACATAAGGTACCTAGCAAGGGTAAATCTCATGCCAAACTTCTGATGCGAGCCTGTAGAAATGGAATGCAATGAAATAAAACACAGAGATAGGAAAACGTCACTAGCTGCTTAGATTAGGATCCAAAGAAATGTGCTTGTCATATTAAAAACAACACCAGTCATGTACAACATTTCCCATAGCTTGAAAATTCAACCTAAATACATCATTCCTCAACCTATCTTACAATTTACACAGAGAACTTGTCTCAAGAGAAACAACTTGCAGTCTACTGATATCCGATCAACAACCTTTACAATGTGTTTCTTCATAGTTTTTATTGTTGCAAGAGAGTAGAGGAGGTAGGTAGAATACTAAATGAAACATTAAAACACAGAAAAGAAAGAAAAATCCGAAGCCCATCTTTTTTTAACTCTATACATTTATCCCTGGTACCTTTGGATCGAAAAAATGATCTTCTCCAGCTTCCTTTTATTCTGATATGGGCCTGGTGTACTCTGGTTGCAGTACTTGTGCATTACTCTGCTAAATAACCAAACTGAGTGAGTAGATGGATGAATGGTCTAACATACTGTATTAACGTGCTCTAGTGATTTTGGATTGTGGTCAAGGCGGAAAAATTTTCAGCAACACGGAATAAGATAAAAGCGGTATGGGCGCCTGTCCTTTCATGGAGAAGAACGCTCTGCTGATGTAAAAACCTATCCTTCATTAAAATCTGCATCTCTGTCAGTGAAGACCTTGCTGCTGTCTCCATACTGTGTATTAATGGTGGAGTTTCTCTCCTGTACCCTGCGGATCATGCATCTGAATTCAAACAACAATGCAATGGGGGGGTGGAAGAAATGGTAGTGCGGCGGTGGCGAAGCAACGACCTTTTACTACAATGGTGACAAAATGCAACGAAATGGTGAAATCTTATGAATAATAGGGTTTGGTGATAATATGCAGCGCAGACCGTTAGATCGTAGTCTGTGGATAAATATCAATGGCGGAGACTTACCCAACGGATTGACTTAATGAAAAAAATGAAACCTTGGACTTTGGCGAAAATGCATGGAAATACAATGAAATACAATGAAACGAATTTATGACGTGGGACCCATATGGAATCGCAATCGCAAATCAGAGCAGGAGGACCGGGGTGATACACAAATCTTCCGATTGCGATTGGGAATGGAGCAGCGAAGACCATTGGATCTCGAGTTTGAATGAACGGTTGAGATCATGTCAGAGAATCGCAATCGGGGGGGGGGGAACGGGGCATCACACTGCGAAAGCTCTGATTGCGATTGAGGGCGGGGAAGCGATTGAATCATGGCCACTAGATCTAGCGGAGGGATGGATGGCTCAGATGTATTCGAGGGGGTTTCCATTGGGGAATCGGGGATGCGATGCAATCGGGGAATCGGGGATTGGGAATGTGATTGATCGCATCGCAAGTCTTTGCGATGGACTGATCGGAGGAAGAAACAAAGATGGTGTGATTGAACAACTTGTGATACTGCATGGATCGTTGGATCTTGATCACAGATCAACGGCTGAGAATGACCCGCGGGACTTAACGTTATAAATAATCGCATTGGGAATTTTGGAGTTTACGAAGGAAATTGTTCCTCCGCCGATCTTTCGATTGCGATTAGCGCTTGGTCCCAGTGCCTAGTTACGCGGGGAAAATGGCTAGTGGGGCTAGAGGGAAGGGGGCTAGGCCTATTATATGGTCAAGAAGTGGGTTTTTCAACCCCCTTTTTAGTGGTTTTTGAGGGTTTTAAAGGGAAACGATAACGGGAAAAGGGGAACTTTAACCAAACAAAGGGCAGGGGCTTGATTTAAAGGGGATTTTGGGAGAATGTAGGAGGTTTTATGGGGAATAGGGGGAACAAAGGGGACTTTGGAAAAAGGGGGGAAAAGAATAATATGGTGGAAATCTGCAGAGATATAAGGGGTGAAATAAGGCCTTCTTGAGTAAAAGTCGTCATTCAGCAAGGCTCTTGGACAATAGATCAGCAAAGTGAAACAGTGAAAAGCAAGGAACATAGGCAGCCTTCGAGGATGATGTGTTTTCAAGGGAAATTCATTCCTTGAAGGCTCATAAAACATTCTAGCCCCTTGCTTGCTTTTCAAGGAATTCATAAGGGGCTAACAGAACAATTTGAAGTCTTGGAAGTCCTGATGATGTTGTTTCATGCTTGTTACTGAGAAGGCTCTATCATTGGATCCATGAGCTTGGTTGTTGGTGAAGTATTCTGAACTGTTTAAATGTTTTCTCTTGTTTTCATTATGTTCCATAATTTCTTACTACAGTAGGTTGAAAGTTTTAGGCTAACAAATGACTCCTGGAAGCACCTTAGACTTGTTCATCCTTCACTGTTTTATGTTTTCTTCTGCTGAAGTATTTTAGAGTCTTTAATCTCTCTCTTTAGTCTTCATGCTTGTTTATTTCCTTAATAGTTTGGATAGTTGGTTTCAGCATGATTTATGGTTCTCCCTGCTTGTCTGCTGCCACTTAAAAAATGTTATTGAAGTCTCCCTTTGAAGTTTTCTGTTTACAGTAAGTCAAGGAGGTCTGTTCTGATCTTGCCCTTTGTCCTTGCTTAGACAGTTGTCTTAAAGGTCGTTATAGTTGTAATCATAGATGTGTTAGGTGTTCCCTCTTCTATGACTACAATTATCAGTGAATCTTTTATGTTTTCTAAGTCATTTAAAATAAAATCTTTGAGGAAATAGGGTGTTCGCCGAATCTTAGGTTTCATTTTAAAATTTGTTTTGAAATCATTGTTTGCTTAAAGGTGTGATTTGTAGAATTCATGGTTAGCCATGTCTATCAAAAAGCTCTTTATTGTTCAAATTTTGTTTTCGAATCCCCTTTGTTGAGAATTAAACTTCTCTTTCCAAATCATTGATGTCCATCTCATTCCAAAAACCAAAGGATCCTTTGGCCAAGTTAGATTTTCCCTCTGATATCCCATATCCATTGATAAGTTTGTCATGATTTCTTTTTGACTCCATTGCCCAATTAAGCTACTACTTTCTCTTTCTACCTATCTTTCCTAGACCTTTCATGTTCTGCTATATCAACCCAACCAAAAAAACAAACAAACATCTGCACTGAATAGCTAGTCTAAAATCCATACTCTAAGCACACAAGATAAACCTTTGCAAACAAAAATTTGAGAGATCCCTCTTTGAGAACAGGAGGACTAGATCCTGTAACTCTAAAGATTGGTTCTGATGTTGCCTTGTCTTTTGATTTTCCAAACTATCAAAACACGAGACACCAACATAATGGCGATCATGGTGGGACCTATTGTAGAGCTATAATAAGGGTCTCTTTCACCTCTAATTACCTCACATTAATATGTAAATCTGGGAGCGTTTTGTTATTCCAAAGAGTGTCTCAGTCTGAGGCTATCACTTGTCAGAGTAATTCTAGTAGTACAGTGTTTAAAAATACAAGAGTAAACGGATGCTGGTCTATAACTAAGTTACTTCAAAAGAATAAATCACACATTCAGAAAACTAGGCAACTTATCAGTCAAGGGTTTGGTAGCGATAACCCATCCCTTTGGAAACTGATGGAAAGGAAATTAGAGCATAGACCATGGGTCTGGGAGCTAGACAGTGAATACCAAAGCTCACTACAGCCTTAGATCGTCTCTCACACCAAAACAACAAATGCGAGTAAATGGAACAGCAGATAGCAAAATAGAACAGCAAATAAAGAATTGAACATCAAATCTGAAATGGAATGGAACAACAATCGAACAACTAAGTCTCGAGAATCGTAACCAAACTTAATCTATTAACCCAAATGCACTCTTCGCAATCAAATAACAATCTTTCACTCTTAAGGCAAATCAAGCAGAACACACTAATGGAACAGCACTAACTATTGATAAATTCTGGAACAGCACTAGTAAATCATATACGCACACAACACGCTGGAATAGTAATCTGATCAATCTTAATTAACAGGGATATGACTATGCTTCCAAATAGAACAGCATTATTTCTGAATCCAAAAATCATGAAGAACACAACTTCAGATGAAGCTATGACATGAATGTTCAGTACAAAAGCTCTGTAACAGAACAATAAGAATATTCGGTTAAGACTAATAACATGAAATCAACTCTGAAAGGATCAGTAACATAATGCAGAGTCAATACACAATTCTATCTGTAAAAACCTTAATGATTTAATCTTAACAGAGCATGTAATAGCAACTTATAAAGCATATCAAATTACCGAATAACAACAATAAGCAAACCACGCAGAAATCAAATCGTAGTGATACAGAAGCAAGTGTCCTCCGGGGCCGGGCCCTTAGCCTCCAAGGATACACCGCCTTAAGTTAATCCAGACGCAGAAATTAGATAATCACCACGCTTATATTAATGCATAAGACAAAAGTACAATGAACCAGTTCTCAACGAGAGTCGATGATCAAAGTTGATTTTTAACAGAAAATTACATAAGAAGTATATATCTCAAGCTAACAGTGTTGTCCCTTTATATAAAGGTGACGGCGGAGATGTCCAAGTAACAAGATAAATAAAGCAGCGATCCCTCAAGATCAAAGATCCTGAGGGATTCGCCAAACTGTTAATCCTTCCTCTTTTCTTTTCTTCTCCGCCAAGCTGGTGTCTTCTCCTCCTTTTCCAGGCCGATTTGCTTTGATCTGCTTAGCCTTGCTTGCATTCGGTTCCCCTTCAAAGGGACAGCAGTTATCTCGTCTTTATCCTTTCCTTTGGAACGACAACTCCTCGTTTTTACCTTTTCCTGCACAGAAAAAATAACAATTATCAACGGTTAAGTCTTGCATATCAACTCTCATATGTTTTGTTATAATTCTTTATCATTTTCCAAATTCATGATGCAAAAAGGTTTACAAATTCTACTAAAAATCCACTGAAATGATCATCAAAAGCATACCTTTTTAGTACTCCACACACCCTCCTGCTTACCTTGTTTCATGTCCTCATGAAAACATTGTAGTTAACATGCAAGGCAGTGAGAGAATAGGCTGGAGAAGGAATCTCATGCGGAGGCCTACAGCCATGATGAGTGACTAAATAGTCAAAGAACTGACCTGTTTGCCCCTCAGGCATCTCATACAGGGCTTGATATCTGGGTGCAGGGTGCCAAATAATTGGATTGCGAAATCTATATCCTAACCAGGATGGCCCTGCTTTCAAAATGCTCTCACCATAGAGGTTCAAACGGTTCACAGCTAATTCAAAATTCTCATACTTAAATGGTTCCCTGAACAGCGACTGCTTGTGTACTCAATGGAACAGCGATTTCTTGTGCTGTTTGAAACACAGAGAGGGTGATAATCGCAGGATTTCGAAAAAAACACAGAGTATGCAACAAAAAGGGAAAAAAAAAACACAGAGTATGCAACAGAAATGGATTATGAACAGCAAATTGTGTAAAAATAGAAATGTCATGCCGTTAAGCCATGCCATGCCATGTCGTCGTACACTATCTTTCCCGAATAGTGAGCTGACACGTAATTCAGGGAATAATGAGGTTAACCTCCCCCCCCGCAATATGATAGGTTGTCCCAGCCGTCAAATAAAGGAGCAGCACCCGATCTGTAACCGAGTCATAAAGGAACAGCGTATGAAATTATGCCATGTTTAGAAAGACAACGAATTACCGAAATCAAGGCGGAGAGTTGATCGCGTATTACGTAAGAGGCTGCTGTGTTATGATATGAGGCTAGTGGATAGGACGTCTGTCGTATTTGCCAAATCTCAAGTGGTCATGGTCACTTCCTTTGCCATGATTGGTGATAATAAGTGTTCATGCGATGTATAAATCGGGAAATAATATATGATTAGTTCCTAGGATATAAGAAACAAAAGAGTATTAGTATCTTACCCATGGGTGTAACCAAGGTGACTTCAATACCATTAACAGTGCTCTGCTGCCGACAGGTGTCCATAACCTTGGCAGAGTTGTTTTTTCACCCTTGGAACCATGATCCTTTGTGTATACTTAGGAATGTTGTTATGTCAAAGTGTAGACCATTATGCTGGATTGGTGACCAGTTAACCATAATGCCATTCACGAGGAAGGAGCGAAAAGTGGGCAGGTCGGCTCGTGATGAGACCTCCTATTCCAAGGTTCGATTATTTGATATACCTTTTGGACCATATCCCTGGTGTGGTGGCCATAGTGGGAATGTCACTTCACTTCCATCCTCATGATCATGGTAGGCTGGCTCTTGATGAGACCCCCTATCCTGCATTTGACATCTCACATATCATGTTCACATATTTTTTTTTCATAGAGTACTTTTCCTTATTTATACACAAAGGGTGGTTCAACACTCCTTAAGAGTAGGAATGGTGGAAGAAGTCTTATCATCTCAATAGGAAGATATAAGCCCTTTGCTATTATTCCTAAGTAATAATCAAAGAGGGTTAAGGGGATCAGCATGGTAAAGATAACCAATCAAGGCAAAATTAGTAAAACAATGACAACAAAAGATAAGAAATAAGTATGTCCTTCCTTTTGTCCTCTTACCAATGCAGAGCCTTATACATATAGCGATTTATGATTTGCGGATTTCGGTATGTTGTGATTTTATATTCATTGCACAAGTACATAGCTTTATCCTAAAGACTTGAAAGAATATGGGCAAGAAGCATCCTCAATTTAGATCAGCAAAAGGAATAAGCTGTTTCACAAGGAGAGCAAAAGTATGCTAGTGGTGTTCCTTTTGAAAAAGAAACAACGAAGGATGATAGATCGCAAAAATGCAAATGCTGTTCCTTTGAAAAAGGAACAACAAGAATAAAAATACTATAAAAACACTCAAAATGCCGTTCCTTTGAAAAAGGAACAACAGCAACAAAAGAATGATGTTTCTTTGAAAAAAAAGGAACAACAGCAACTAAAAATGTTGTTCCTTTGGAAAAGGAACAGCAAAAGACGCAAAAATGCCGTTCCTTTTGAAAAGGAACAGCAAAGACACGCAAATGCCATTCTTTTAGAAACAGAACGGCAAAAATCAAAATTTTGAGAAAGAGAAAAAAACAGCAAAAAATGACAAGAAAACATTTAGTTCAAACATATGTACAAGAACGACTCAAAGATAAGAACTTATGTACAAATTGTAAAAAGAAATGAATTCCTTAATGAATTACAGGTGAGGAAGATTTCTCTTCCTCTCCTAAAATCTCCATATCAGTGTCTCGGCGTAGCTGCTGGCAGAAGGATTCCCGAGTGAGTGGTTTGCGATAGAGACGAACTCTGTGGCCATTTACTTTGAATGCATATCCAGAACCGTCAATGGTAATTAGAGTAAGGGTTCCGTTGTCATGCACCTTCTGGATTTCGTATGGTCCCAACCATCGAGTCTGAAGTTTCCCAGGGAAGTCCTGTAACTGAGAGTTGTATAACAGAGCCCAGTCTCCCTCGTGGAAGACTTTGTTTTTGATGAGCGCATCATGCCATTTAGCTCGCTGCTGTTGAATCAATGCTGTATTTTGTAGTGCAGAGAGCCTAATTTCGTCCAATTCATTGATTTGCTGTAGTCGATTGATTTTTGCCTCGTTTAGATCTAGGCCAACTTCCTGTGCTGTCTGTAATGTTTGGATTTCGAATTCTATGGGAAAAATGGGTTGTTTTCCAAACACTAATTGATAAGGTGAGTAACCGGTGGTGCTTCTCCATGTTGTTCTATAGGCCCAGAGTGCTTCAGGTAGTCGGGTAGCCCAATCATGCCTATGTGACGCAATGGTTTTCGTTAAGATTGATTCTATTATCTTATTGCTACTTTCTACCTGCCCATTCGCCTGTGGGTGATATGGAGTAGTGATTTTATGCTGGACGTGATAATTGTTGAGTGTTGCAGCTAATCGATTCCCAGCAAATTGTGGTCCTCCATCTATAATTATTTCCCTTGGAAGGCCATAACGTACAAATAAATGGAACAGGAACTGTATGACAAAGTCCTCTGTGGCTCTTGGCAATGCTTCTGCCTCAACCCATTTGGTGACATATTCTGTTGCCACCAAGATATATGTTTTCTGATTTGATGATGGGTTGATGGGTCCAACGAAATCAAGAGCCCATCGCTCAAATGGTTCAATGACTAACTGTGGTTTTAGAGGCATCTCATCAGCTTGACCAGGTCGTCCTGCTCGCTGGCAGCTGTCACAGGCTTGGACAAATTTCTTTGCATCTTTGAAAATCGTAGGCCAGTAATATCCTGTCTGCAATACTTTGTGTCCAGTTCTACGCTCAGCGAAGTGTCCACCACACGGTCCATCGTGACAAGCTTTTAGGATGTCAAAGATTTCGTCTTCTCGAACACATCGCCTGATATGCATGTCTGCCCCTGTGTGAAACAAATAGCCCCCAATCCACGAGAATCGAGCACTCTTCTGAACAATCTGCTTGCGCTCATTAGGGGTTAAGTGTTTTGGTAGTTTACCTACTGTGAGGTAATTGGCAACATCAGCATACCAGGGTGTTTGAACGGCAACAACAAACAGGTGCTCATCCGGAAATCGATCTTCAACTGCTGCTACATCGATTGGTTTTGGTATTCTCGAAAGAAAATCGGCTACATGGTTTTCTTTGCCAGGACGATCCTTGATTGTGATATCGAATTCCTGCAATAAAATCAACCATCTAGTTACTCTAGCATTTGTGACAGGCTTATTTGCTAAATATTTTATGGCAGAATGGTCTGTATACAAGATAACAGGATAGCCTGTAATATAATGTCTAAACTTATTGACAGCATGTATTACAGCTAGGAATTATTTTTCAGTAACAGTGCAATTTAATTCAGCAGGGGATAAATTTTTGCTGATGTAATAGATAGCATATGGTTTTTTATCCTCTTCCTGCCCAAGGACTGCGCCAATGGCTGTATCTGAGGCATCAGATGATATCTGGAACGGTAGGTCCCAGCTTGGTCCTCGAAGGACTGGGGCTGTGGATACGAGCTTCTTTAAATCCTCGAAAGCACGGTCACATTTTTCTGTCCAAAGAAAATCAACGTTACCAGTTAGTGCATATAAAGGAGCAGCAATGTGCGAATAATGTTCTATAAATCATCTATAATAACCAGAAAATCCAAGAAAGCTGCGTACCTCTGTTTGAGTAGTAGGAGTGGGAATGAGCAAAAGTATTTGGATTTTGGCCGGGTCTACCTGAATGCCGGCTGCTGAGACATAATGTCCCAGGATAAGTCCTTCAGTCATCATCAAGAAACATTTTTCGTGGCTTAAGCAAAGCCTGGTAACAATGCAGCGTTGTAGGACTTTTTCTAGGGTGTCTAGAGCCGGATCAAAATCATCTCCATATGGTGTAAAGTCATCCATGTAAACTTCAAGTCCATCATTTATTAAATCTGCAAAAATGCTAAGGATAGCCTTCTGAAATGTGGCAGGAGCATTACATAGGCCAAAAGGTAGAACTCGATAGGCAAATGTTCCCCAGGGACAAGTAAAAGTAGTTTTATCCTGGTCTTCGGGGGCAATCTGAATCTGATTGTATCCACTGAAGCCATCCAGGAAAGAAAAGAATTTATTTCCTGCTAAAGTATCTAATACTTCGTCTATGAATGGGAGAGGAAAATGATCTTTCTGTGTTGCCTTATTTAGTTCCCTATAATCCACACAGATTCTCCATTTTCCATTCTTTTTTGGTACCACCACAAGCGGAGAGACCCATTTACTATCAGAAATAGGATAGATAAAATTGACATCTAAAAGTTTCTGAAGTTCAGCTTTTACTACATCCTTTAGATGAGGATTAAGTCTCCTTTGCGGCTGACGAACAGGTCCGGCATCTTTTTCTATATAAATGTGGTGTGTACATAACTGGGGATCGATTCCTTTCATATCAGGGTAATCCCATGCAAATGCTTCTTGATATTTTGTTAACAGATGGATGAGCTTTGTTTCTTGTTCAGGCGTGAGATTGGCATTGATGTTTAAAGTTTTTCCTGGTTCAATTTCCACAGTTTTACTATTTGCAACAGAAGTAACAGGTATCGTTTGGTCATGCGTATCTTTCAGAGGATCTTCCTCCAATTCATTATCAAATGTTGCTTCTATCATGTGACACTATGTGCGAGATTCAGTTTGACTAATGAAATTATTAATGGCATCATCTTCTGTTTGGTCTTTAAAATCAAGTGCCTCTTGTATAGTTAATGGAGATCTGATGTTATCAGTAAGGTATGATACAGGGTGCTTATTAGTTTTGATTATTGTGACACTTGGCTATGCTGGAGGATATAGAACTAAATTCTTGCTATTCGGTCCTCTGGTTATGGTCATATTTCCCTGCCGGCAGCCAATGTAGGCATCGGCAGTGGCAAGCCAAGGTCTACCTAAAATTAGCGGGTGTCCATCAAGTCGGGTTTTTGGATTAATTATCAGGAAATCGGTTGGATACTCCCAGGAATCCACAGAGACCATGACATCATGTAGAGTACCCTCTGGTCTGACCACAGATCGGTCAGCCAATTCTAACAAAGTAGAGGTGGGTTCTACAGATGTAATGCCGAGCTTTTGGCAAGTAGTAGTTGTTAAAATATTAATTGCAGCTCCTAGATCAACTAAGGCATTAGACAGGGTCTGACCATAAATTTGAACAGTTATAATTGGATTTCCTGGGTCTTCATATTTAATGGGTGTTTCTTTCCCAGATAATAAGTCAGATAAAGTACCGACTACTTGGACTCTTGGATTATTTTTTATATTCCTCTTTGGTTTCTTTATGCACAACTCTTTGATAGTTTTTGCGTATATAGGAATGTCTTGAATGGCTTGGAGGAATGGGATTTTTATGTACAGATTTTGTAATTCTCCCAGAATGTCAAAGTCAGGATATTGTATGGGTCGAGGTATGACTAATCGTTCTGGGAATGGAGGAGAGGATGTGGTTGCTTGGTTATGAGTCTGCTGCTTATTTACATCCTCTTGTTGCAACTGATGTTCTCTTGGTAACTGATCTTCAATATGAACTGTTTTATCTCCCTCAGTTTCAATTATACGTCCAAATCTTAACTGAAGATCATTGCACTCCCTCGGGTCGGGTCCTATTTCTGGTGATTCTATGATTTGGATAGATTGGACCGGTCTGTTATTTGGATTGGGATTGGGTTGGGCTGGGAGTTGCGGTCTCAGGTTAGATTGGGGATTTTGTTGTAATGCTGGCAGAGTAGGTTGAGGGAGCGGAATAGTTCCAGCTGGCTGGTGCATCGGTCTTTGCCAGCTTGTCTGCTAGGGTGAACTTTGTGAAGTAGGGGGAGTCCATTGTGAAGGATATGGGCCATTTTTCCAATATGGTGGAGTGTAAGGGAAATTCGTCCAACCAGATTGGCTTGTTTGATTCAGCCATGGGTTTGAAGAAGGAAACGATTGTGGTGACCAGTTTGAAAATGGGGATTGAGATTGATTTTGCCACATACTATATTGTTGAGCATTATACTGTGGAGGTTGAAAAAAAGAGGTTGAGTCTGGAAACATACCAGATTGTCTCGGCTGCCACTGGCGATGCTGGTTGATCAAGTACACTGATTCTGGTTCTTCTTCCACTTTCTTATATACCGCTTTCAATCCAGGAAGTGAGGGGCAGCTCTCCGTAAGGTGATATTTTGTACAGATGGCGCATGTTTGGACTGTATCCAGTGGACATTCCTTGTGGCTATGTTTTTTTCTGCATCGGGGGCAGAAGATCGCCAAGTTCTGTTCTGCCTCCATCTGCTTCTGTTTAGCCTGCACAATATCAAGTTGTGTAGTTAGTGTCCCCAGAATATCAGTTTTGAAATTTTCTAATAAATTTCCAATTTCTGCACGTGTTACTCCTTCTGTTGATACTTTTTTGTCTCTTGCAAACCGATCATATTCTGTCGGTTTTATTCTTGTGCTGCCTCTCGAACTCCTGATACATAAATCAATGATGTCAGCAAAATTTTCTTGATAAATATCCCCTTTTCCCATGATATTTAATGTTTCAATCCATTGTTCCTTCATGCCCCTTATTAATGCAGTTTTTAACACATTATCAGGTAAAGGTAGCGATGCATAAGGAGATCTTTGTATATTGTACTGAAAACGTTCCACATACTCCTCCAATGTTTCATTCGGTCTAGCTGTCATTTGGAATATTTCGTCTTTTAATTCTCTAGACCTACAGTAATCTTGATATTTTTTTAAGAAGGATTCTTTCATTTGATCCCAATTGTTGATAACCCCGCCACCTAGTCCCATAAACCATCTTAAAGCAGCCCCTTTTAATGTAGAGGGAAATAATTTCAATTTCTGGGGATCGGTGGTGTAATCATACCCCCTGCATAACACATCGAATTCGAATAAAAATGCATCCGGATCTTTTGATGTGAGACCGTGAAATGTAGGGATATGCTGAAGAGGGATAGCTTTCATGGGTGCATTTGCTGCAGAATCCACTATAGGATATTGTAATGTAGAGGTTTGAGCATTTGGCTGGTTCTGAGCCATGGGATAGAATATATGCCAATAACCTTCTGGGATATCTAGGAGGGTATTCCTAGGTTGAGAGGGAATGGTTTTGACAGGGATAGTTTTAATAGCACTTCCCTTATCTGGAATAATGAGAATACCTGATGTCTGAGGAGATTGGATTCCTTCAACAATGATTTTCGTAGCACTCCCCTTATCTAGGCTATTTAATGGCTGATTTGTTCCAATAGGAGATTTTGGTTCCTTGGTTTCCCCTGTTTCTCCTTCTCCTTCACAAAAGTTGCTGAAATTCCCTTCTTGCAATAGTTCTGGAGTAGAATTTTCAATTTCTTGAAAGTCCTGCTCTTCAGTTTGACTATGCACCTCAGCAAAGGCTACAGATGGTGATCCTGTGGCCTGAAGGGAACTAGTAGGCCGTTTAGAAATGATTTTCCTGGGCCCTACTGATGGCTGAGATTCTGTTTTCTTATAGATTTCATCTATGAAGGTCGTTCGGCCAAGGGTCACCGGCCCCTTAGCTTTTTCAGGCTTGGATGGAGGTTTGATATTCTTTTCTGGTCTTTTCTGCTTAGTCATGCACTCAAATGAACTACTAAATTCTATTCAAACAAAGCAAAAACAAATCTGTTAGGAAAGCGGACAGTGGAGCAGGGCTTTTACATACTCCGCACGTAGGTTCTTACCTTCCGTTTTTAAGATCCAATTCTTCCCTAGCAGGTTCATACACTACTCTGAAAAAGACAAATGGCTACACTCTTTCCCCGGCAACGGCGCCAAAATGTAGAGCTATAAAAAGGGTCTCTTTCACCTCTAATTACCTCACATTAATATGTCAATCCAGGAGCGTTTTGTTATTCCAAAGAGTGTCTCAGTCTGAGGCTATCACTTGTCAGAGTAATGCTAGTAGTATAGTGTTTTAAAAATACAAGAGTAAACGGATGCTTGTCTATAACTAAGTTACTTCAAAAGAATAAATCACACATTCAGAAAACTAGGCAGCTTATCAGTCAAGGGTTTGGCAGCGATAACCCATCCCTTTGGAAACTGATGGAAAGGAAATTAGAGCATAGACCATGGGTCTGGGAGCTAGACAGTGAATACCAAAGCTCACTACAGCCTTAGATCGTCTCTCACACCAAAACAACAAATGCGAGTAAATGGAACAGCAGATAGCAAAATAGAACAGCAAATAAAGAATTGAACAGCAAATCTGAAATGGAATGGAACAACAATCGAACAACTAAGTCTCGCGAATCGTAACCAAACTTAATCTATTAACCCAAATGCACTCTTCGCAATCAAATAACAATCTTTCACTCTTAAGGCAAATCAAGCATAACACACTAATGGAACAGCACTAACTATTGATAAATTCTGGAACAGCACTAGTAAATCATATACACACACAAACGCTGGAATAGTAATCTGATCAATCTTAATTAACAGGGATACGACTGTGCTTCCAAATAGAACAGCATTATTTCTGAATCCAACAATCATGAAGAACACAACTTCAGATGAAGCTATGACATGAATGTTCAGTACAAAAGCTCTGTAACAGAACAATAAGAATATTCGGTTAAGACTAATAACATGCAATCAACTCTGAAAGGATCAGTAACATAATGCAGAGTCAATACACAATTCTATCTGTAAAAACCTTAATGATTTAATCTTAACAGAGCATGTAATAGCAACTTATAAAGCATATCAGATTACCGAATAACAATGATAAGCAAACCACGCAGAAATCAAATCGTAGTGATACAGAAGCAAGTGTCCTCCGGGGCCGGGCCCTTAGCCTCCAAGGATACACCGCCTTAAGTTAATCCAGACGCAGAAATGAGATAATCACCACGCTTATATTAATGCATAATACAAAAGTACAATGAACCAGTTCTCAACGAGAGTCGATGATCAAAGTTGATTTTTAACAGAAAATTACATAAGAAGTATATATCTCAAGCTAACAGTGTTGTCCCTTTATATAAAGGTGACGGCGGAGATGTCCAAGTAACAAGATAAATAAATCAGCGATCCCTCAGGATCAAAGATCCTAAGGGATTCGCCAAACTGTTAATCCTTCCTCTTTTCTTTTCTTCTCCGCCGAGCTGGTGTCTTCTCCTCCTTTTTCCGGGCCGATTTGCTTTGATCTGCTTAGCCTTGCTTGCATTCGGTTCCCCTTCAAAGGGACAGCAGTTATCTCGTCTTTATCCTTTCCTTTGGAATGAGAACTCCTCGTTTTTACCTTTTCCTGCACAGAAAAATAACAATTATCAGCGGTTAAGTCTTGCATATCAACTCTCATATGTTTTGTTATAATTATTTATCATTTTCCAAATTCATGATGCAAAAAGGTTTACAAATTCTACTAAAAAGCCACTGAAATGATCATCAAAAGCATACCTTTTTAGTACTCCACACCTACTAAGAATGCAGTGGTCTGAAAACACTTCTTAAAACTCTTTAGGCCCTTAAACTTAACAAAGAACACCTTCTGGACTTATCCCACCACTCACACCAACATAATGGCGATCACGGTGGGACCTTGAGTAAAGTATTCAAAATTAAACACTCATTGTCTAGTATAACTTAAGTAACCTTCTTTAAGCACTACCAAGTGTAATGGTAATCATGATAGGACTTTTTGAATTAGTGAAAAACTAAGTAACTCTTAGGATTCTCATAAAACCTCATCAAACCTTGAAGGATTTAGTTACCAAGCCATAAGAGTGAACTTTGTATGATTTGACACCCTAGCCAAGTGTTAATTCAGATTTAGGACACTCTCATAACCTATAAGACTAGAATAACTCAGAAAAACCCAAAAAACATTTCTGTTTGGCTTCACAATAAGCATGGTGGTGGAACCATCCAATATTTTATCTTCATAAAGCTAAAAAGTTTCCACCTGGCGATTCCATTAGCCCCAGTAGACCTATTACTCATCTAGGTCTCTAGATCTCTTTAGGACTGTGTTAACCATCCTATAAGAAGTTTAGAAGCCTAGTCCCTTACTAGATAAGACATCGTGAGAGGTAAAAACTCCCAAAACCAGTCCCTCAAACCTCAACCTCTCTCATTTTTCAAAAACAGTCTGGCTTCACATAGGATCAACACTAGATCTCATCCAGACCCAAATCCTCATTTAATCGTTGACAATCCCAAGAGAGTTCTGTGGCAGACTTCTAACTCTGGAAAATCAGCTGCTAATAGGAGCCTCTCAAGAACAAATTCCGTCCCTGAAAACCTTGTTGTCTTAGAGGATTCACACTTTGATTTACATCATACAAAGAACATCTTTAGAACCGGATATCAAGGTGATTTAAATAAGACTGATCTTAACTTTGCAGATTTTCAACAGAGCTTTAGTAGAGAATCTTCACCTTCCACTCCTCCTGACTCCCAACTTCTTCATCACTTTAGCCTTTTCCATAACAAATCTGCTCAAAATCAGCTTGCTGGTCCAAGTATTTCTTCCACTCCAATCCATACGACCACTATTCAAAACACTCCATTTCAGCCCTCTTTCACTTGTGTAAATCCACCTCCTGTAAATCCACCTTTATTTCCAGCCATGACAACATGGTATGCCCCCTTAGTGTTACCACAACCTCTACTTCCCTTACCGAATGACTACCAATCCAAAATCCCTCACTTCACTGGAAAAGAGTCTACAACAGCTCAACATCATGTAGATAGGAGGGAAGATGCATTTGATTACATGGAGATAGAAGAAGAAACTATGAAGATGAGGATCTTCTCCCAAATTTTAGGAGGAGATGTAAAGAAATGGTTTAAAAACTTACCTCCTAACAGCATAAATGACTTCCCTACCTTGCATTAAATATTTATCAACAAATGGGAACTCAAAAGGAACCCTCTCCAAATACTAGCAGAGTATAGCAGCCTCAAGAGAAATAAAGGGGAGAGTGTCCATGATTACTCCACTAGGTTCAATAGCGTTTACAACGCTCGCCCACCTCACATGAAACCTCCTCAAGGCATGGCCTTGGTAAGGTATCCTGAAGGCCTTGATGCTGAAATGACTTATGAGTTAAGGGGGGGGGAGATTACTTAACCTTAGAAGACATGCAAAAAGGAGCTTTGAGTGTAGAAGCAAACATAATCGAGAAAAGAAATAGGTTGAGATTAGAGAAGAGGGTAACTTATAATGATGACCTACTACCCTCAGCCTCAACTTCTGACACAAAAATTGACAACCTAGTGAAGGTAATGGAGAGGATGCTTGAAAAGATCAATTTGAATGAGAGAGTGTCACCGAGAGAACCTCAAAATAACCAAAACAGAAATAGAAATCAGAATTATAGAAGAGAAAACAATAAAGACAAACAAAAGGAAAGCGACCAACAGATTATACCCCCCTTCCAACAGAACTACGTAGATAAATACGAGGAAGATAGGGAGTTGGAAAGGTTTGAAGAATCTCACGTAAACTTGATTGGATCAGACAATGGGGAGGATGTTTTCCTCAAAGAAGAAGAACAAGGTTTCTTCTCTGATCACAATACAAACACCTATGAATATTCTGATGACTATAGATTGGGGTTTAAAAATGCAATCATGGAGGTGCACAAACAATATGATCTTAGGAGCAAGGGGAGTGTAGATAATTCAAAAGATAAAAACACTAGCACTGTTGTCAAGAAAAACGCAGAAATTCAGCCCAAAAGGACAACAGATAAAATCAACAGTTTAGCCAAGAAACCAGACTTAAACAAAGACAAAGGTGTCCAGCCAAATGTTGAGCAGAATACCCCTAGCACTTCGACTAGTGGTCTTAATAAAACTATCCCAATTACCATTCCAAACAAGGTTTAGCAAATCAAAAGTGTTGAAAAGAATTCAATTGAAAAGACAGAGGTAAATATGAACAAGTCAATTGTTCCTTTCAGCCTTGAGGGAGAGATCGCTAAGATAAAAATTACCATTCCCCTAA
Source organism: Pinus albicaulis (assembly GCA_034641835.2). Taxonomy (NCBI): domain Eukaryota; kingdom Viridiplantae; phylum Streptophyta; class Pinopsida; order Pinales; family Pinaceae; genus Pinus; species Pinus albicaulis. Next base: position 22,019,846 of record MU968363.1, read on the forward strand.
CTGAACTAGTAACCCAAGAACTGTACAAGAACCAAGTTTTGAAAGATTTTAACTTAGGAAGTGATACTGACACCTTGAACTTGATAGATGACAAACCTGAGCTGTTGTTTGGCCCAGAAGTTGAAGGAAAATACCAAGAAGGGGCTGTCCCTCCCTTCTATGTTAGTTTGAACATACATGAGAAAATTTTACACAATGCCATGTTAGATTCAGGAGCTTCACACAATCTAATGCCCAAGGTAGTAATGGAAATCTTAGGCTTATAAATTACTAAACCATACAAAGATTTGTATTCCTTTGACTCAAGCAGAGTCAAATGTTTGGGTTTAATCAAATATTTATGTGTTAATTTAGCTCAAATCCCTGCTAGGAGTCTAGTAATGGATATAGTTGTAGCTGACATTCCCTTTAAGTATGGCATGCTCTTATCAAGATCTTGGGAAGCCAAACTTCAGGGAAGCCTTCAAATGGACATGTCTTATGCCACCATCCCTGTTTTTAACCAAAACAGAAGACTATACAGGGAATCTCACATGAAGTACATGGTGAGCAACATAGAAAAACCAAACAACTCTCCAATCTATTCTATTCAATCAAGTTTAGATTCCTTTATCTTATGTAACGAAGATGAAATCAACCAACAAGATAAGGAAAACATGTACCAAATCAGTTCACCAGAACAATCAAATCTTCCCTCGAATCAAATTCAAAACATTAACAATCAACAGCAGCAAGAAAATGAAAATGAGTTGAACATACTGTGGAAAATAAACTTTGATGGATCTTGTAATAAAACAAGTGCAGGGGCAGGTGTTTGGATTCAAAATACGAATCAGAGTTTTTCATATAAATTGGATTTTCCATGCACTAACAATATTGCTGAGTATGAAGCACTTCTCCTAGGCTTACAATTGCTTAAACAATTATAAGCCCAAAGGATTTCAATCTTAGGAGATTTTGAGCTTATCATAAAACAAATCAAAGGAGAATACTCAGCTAGAAATCCAAGGCTTAGGGAATATCGGAACGCTGCCCTTGATTTATTGAAAAAATTTGAAAAATATGAACTCATTTTCATCCCGAGAGCACTAAATCATCTAGCAAATGAACTCGCCTTCAATGCCAGCAACTGCCAAATACTTGACCTAAATGAACAGCTCAACGTAAAATTAAAACACAGGCCTGCTGTGCCTGATAATGAAGATCACTGGCAAGTGTTTGACTCTGACAAACACATAGATGATTTCTTGAAATCAGAAAATGATTTCAGCATACCAACACCAGAAACCAGCCATAAAGAAAATCGTTTGTATATTGAACAAATCCCAGAAGTTGAAATGACATATACTGCTGATATAAATCATTATGAGAATCCTTTTGAAGCAAAGATAATTGACAGTATAGACCAAGAATACTTGGAAGTTTTACAATGCAAAAATGATAAAATTCCAAGAGGTCTCACACCCTTATAACACCTTTTTTATTTTAACGATGTAGCCAAAGAACCGAAAATGGAGCCTGTGGAAATGAATGTAGAAGAGCATAACATAGGAAGTCTAGCAGAACCCAAGATGATCAAACTATCCAATACTCTCCCAACTCACATAAAATTGCAATACATAGAGTTGTTTAAAGAGTTTAAAGATGTGTTTTCTTGGGGATACAAAGACTTAAAATCATATGATACCAGCATCATCCGACACAAGATTCCCCTGAAGGAAAATCAAAAGCCTTTTAAACAAAAACTAAGAAGAATAAACCCTCTCTTACTACCTTTAGTTAAGGCAGAAATTGAAAAAATGCATGATTTTGGGATCATAGTACCCATTAGATTTTCAGAATGGGTATCAAACTTAGTTTCTGTCAGAAATAAAATAGGGGAAATCAGGCTCTGTATTGACTTCAGAAATTTAAACAGAGCCTCTTTAAAGAACAACTACCCCTTACCCAAGATGGACCATATACTTCAAAGGGTGGTTGGGTCAAGAAGAATATCCCTCTTAGATGGGTTCTCGGGTTACAACCAGGTGTTAGTGCTCCCAAGTGACCAAATCAAAACTGCTTTTACCACACCTTGGGACACCTTTATGTATGAAAAAATGCCTTTTGGATTAATGAATGCAGGGGCCACCTTCCAAAGGGCCATGGACATAGCCTTTTCTGAATACATTGGCTATTTCATAATCATTTACCTTGATGACATAACTATTTTCTCAAAAACTGATGAGGAACATTTTATTCACTTGAGAAAAGTTTTTGAGAAGTGTAGGAAATTTGGCTTGTCATTGAATCCCAAGAAGACACTCTTTGGTCTCCAAGAAGGTAAACTTCTTGGCCATATAATTTCGGAAGAGGGAATCAAAATATACCCTACAAGGACAGATGGCATATTGAAAATCAGTCATCCACGAAGCCTCAAAGAGCTGCAATCTTTCATTGGAAAGATTAATTTTCTGAGGAGGTTTATTCCTAATCTTGCTGAGCTGTTAAAAAAAATTACAAACATGCTTAAGAAAGATTTCGGTGTAAAATAGACTTTACCAGCTAAACAATCATTCGAACTAGTCAAAAAAGCTCTTACTCAGACACCAGTCCTGATTAGTCCATATTTCAACAAAGACTTTTATATATTTTCTTTTGCATATGAGCATACAATAGCTACAGTTTTACTTCAAAAGAATGACTTGGGGAAATAACAACCAATGTCTTTCTTTAGTAGGGCCTTAAGAGATGCTCCTCTTAAATATAACATCATGGAGAAGCAAGCCTTAGCATTAGTGAAAGCTTTAAAGGACTTTAGGGTCTATATTTTACACTCTCACATAGTTGCTTTTGTTCCACATACTATTGTCAAGGACATTCTAAGTCAAGACCCTGATGGTAAAAGGGGAAATGGATTGCAACTATTCTTGAATATGACTTAGAAATCAGGGCCACCAAACTAGTTAAAGGGCAGGGATTAGCAAAACTTATGGCTGAGTCTAACTTCCAAGCACTAGACATGAACATGGTAGATGTGTTGGAAGAAATAGAAGAATATACTGCTCCTTTTATTGAAGAAACATTTCTAAATTCTTCCTGGTATGCTGACATTATTGATGTGCTTTTATATTTAAATGCCCCACCTTATTTGTCTAAAACAAAAGCTAGATTTTTTAAACAAAAAGCTTTGAGTTTTTGCATCTTGGATGGGGTATGATATTGGAAAAATGTTGTTGGAATTTTGCTTAAATGTTTACTTGAAGATGATGCATGGAAAATCATGCACGAGTTACATGACGGAGAATGTGGAGGACACCTCTACTGGAAGGCCACATAAAACAAAATTCTTAGATCAGGTTACTATTGGCCTACCCTTTTCCCAGACACTCAGAAGTTGGTCATGTCTTGCCACAAGTGCCAAATCTTTGATGGCAAGAGAAAACTCCTTCCCTTACCCTTACATCCTATCAGAGTTGAGGCGCCTTTTCAACAATGGGGGCTAGACTTCATTGGGGAAATCCACCCATCCTCCTCATCTCAACATAAGTGGATCCTCACAACCACTGACTTATTTACCAAGTGGATAGAAGATATACCTTCCAGAAATGATAATGAATCCGTCATTATCAAATTACTTGAAACAAATATCCTATCCAGATTTGGTTGTCCCAGAAAAATCATAACAGACAATGTTGGTGCTTTTAAATCTAAGAATATGGTTGATTTCTGTTACAAATACCACATAACCTTGGGCCATTCCACTGCTTACTATCCCCAAGGAAATGGATTAGCTGAATCTTCAAACAAAATCCTCATCAATATCATTAAAAAACTGTTGGAGCAGAATCAGAAATCATGGCACAGTAAACTGGTTCATGCCTTGTGGGTTGATAGGTTAACTACAAAGAAATCAATAAATATGTCCCCCTATCAGCTAGTTTATGGCATGGATGCAGTTTTTCCCACCTCGTTGGCAGTGCCAGTCATGAAGCTCCTTCAAGAAGTGCAGGTTGAAGAGAATGATATGCAGAGGAGAATCAATCAAACCATCCATTTACAGCAGACCAAAGAAGAATTTTATGAAAGAACACAGTTGTTCTAAGAGAAGATGAAGAAGCTATTTGATAAAAGGACTAAGGCAAACAATTTCCAAGTAGGAAATGTTGTTCTCAAGTGGGATTCAAGGAGAGAAGAGAAGGGAAAAAATGGCAAGTTTGAGAACTTGTGGAAAGGGCCCTATATTATTCATACTGAGAGGGGTCACAATGCATTTTTCCTGAAAAAATTGAATGGAGAAGATCTATATGGAGGTCCTGTCAATGGCAGGATGCTCAAAAATTACTTTTTCCAAGAGTCTTGAGTTTTAAAACATTTTATTTCCATTTTAAATATCATAGTCTAAACATTGCATTCAAAGTTATAAAAATAAAAATACAAAAACAAAGAAAAGAAAGAAACGAGGGCAGACTGTGAAAACAAGAAAGGTATAGCCCCATACCAAAAAAGAGAAACAAATCTGAAAGTGTGCAAGCTCAAACGCCACTCCTGAAGAACACACTTCTAGTTAGTCAAACCATCTAATCTTGACTAATTAGCTTTAAATTTTCTGATGATAGGATAGTGAATTCGATTTTTCAAACTGTCTAATCTTGGCTTATCAGTAGATAGTTTAGGATAGAAATTAAAGGTTGCTCAAAACTTGAACCTAAGTTTCCAAAAGAGAATGACTCAAATCAATTTCAAATTCTGAGTCATAAGATGTAAAATCTGGTTCTAATCAACTCAAAATTTGAACCAGTTAGCAAAGGAAAGACAGCTCAACTAAGAGTCAAAACAGAGCTGCAAAAAAGAGGAAGGAAATGCTTTCAAATTTCAGATCTTAAGCCTTCCATTTGTGTTCTGAATTTTGTGCAAAATAATGTCTATATGCAATTTTTTTTTATGCCATAGACCAGCATCAAGTTAGATTGTTCAATCCTGACTTGAATGCTTTTAAATTTATGTTGTATAAATGTAGAGAATAAAAATCTGTTGGGCAGTTTAATCCCAACTGATAATAGATTAGGTAGAGAATCATATGGACTCAACTGTTTAATCTGAGTCCATGGAGAAATAATGAGTAGAAATAGGTTAGATTTCCTACTTTCAAAAGAATAAAACGTTGTGAAAGAGTTTGCCAATCCAAGTGCACTCTGATGAAGAAAAATGTTAGATCAGTAGAATTGGGTAGGTAGAAAGATTGTATTGATGAAGATCCATTGTTTGTATGGCTGCTAATATGTTTCCAGAACAAAATAATATCATCCACTGAAAGAAAGGTAGCCCAATGGGTCAGGCACTGATCAGCCTCCCAGAGAATGTAAGTCTAAAGTTCCTGATGCCTTCAAGAAGGCACCATCCCAAAGTGGAGCCACTGTTAGCCACCTATAAACTTTGTTATACCAAAAAGTGGCTAAAACTGTTTGGATAGCCTTCAAGAAACAATTTCATTGCTAAAATTGGTGATGCTTAAAGTCTTTTGATAATATCTTATCCTTTGGATAATCGTCACTGCTTTTCCCCTTTTTCAACTCAGAGATTCTTTTGTCATTACATGAAGAAAAACTACTACAAAATCCCATTTTTCCTTCCTTCTACCACAAAACTAACCTTCATTTTTATCCCCATAAATTCTTCTATTTTCATGATTCCCCTTCTTCCATTCATGAAAATAATTTTCCATAGTTTAAAACTCATTTTTTAAACTATAATGAAATCCTCAAACCCCCTTTGAAAATCATTGAAAAACTATAAAAATCACATTTATGATATATTATAGACTTAAGCCCCCTTGGGCTAAGTCTTTAACCCTTCCCCTCCATGCGCCTTGGTGCTAGAACCAAGCGCTGGCCATCTAAGCGCTTATTGCATCGCCCCATGCCGATTAGCCCTTCATCCATAACCTCTGGTCACATGGCTTTCCATGTAACCTGTGGCCCCGCAGACGGGCGCCTAACCATATCAAAAATTTATATTTCAACCCCCGCACTATAAACCTTTGGTTATATTAATTTTCCAGTTTTTTATTATAACCTATAGTTTTTTGCCGGTACAAAGTTTTAGTCATTCTCTACTGTCGATCTGACCTACAGATCGATGGCGCGCAATCCATCACTCCGGTGGTCCCCGCCAGCCACTTACCATTGCAAAACCACGCGGGATTCATCGCACCGCTTTCAAGAGGAAGGTGTTTTTTCCCCAATCGGCAGCGATTCCATTCACCGCCCGACACATGGCCTTAAGCACTGTTCAGAAACCACCACTCATCGTGCATTAAAGATCGAACATGGGCCCAGCGCGATATTGATGTGCGCCGTCCGATCTGAGGACACTCATCGGACGGTGATCGCTCTCCAAAGAAGCCCGACAGTTAACTAGGATATGGCGCGGTCATAAAAGCATCTCCACCGTTGATCTGATCTGCAGATCGACGGCCCATAATCCATCGCCCTGATTCCTCGTCCAGTCAGCATTTCCAGACCTGGGGGTTTATTTTATCTGAATTTTATTAAAAATCTGAAATCCGGGTGCATTCTATAAGGTTTTTGTCGAGGGATCTCAGCCATTGATCGCATGGGCCAATCTCATCTGACGGCCCACGATCGTCCTGAAACTCAAACATGATTTTTGATCATTTTTCGCTGAAACTAAGGTTTTAAACCTTTTTTCTATTTTTTATTATTTTTCTAAATAACGTGACCCCTTCACGTTGTTCAGTCACCTTCGATCCCGACCGTCGATCTCTGTGCGATCGACGACTCTAATTTAATTTCCTCCTTCATTTCCCTTTGACCCCTCTGACCAATCTTGACCGTTGGATGATGCCATCCAACGACCATGCTCCCTCCACACACCTTCTGAAGCAGTTAACCTATACATGAAGGATTTTATAATAGTTGTTTGTATTTTGCAGGGTTTAAATGGTTTTTCTATTTTGTCTGAAGAAAATTCAGAGGCATAGGGTGAAGATCCTCCCGCCTCTGACCCATCAAAGAGAATCATTTTCAGGGTTCAAACTTCACGTTTCATCGGTGTTTCATGAGGCATTGATGCCATATCACCCCTGCGTAGCCTTACACACCAGCAAAAACACCATGAATCGAGCACATTCAGAGAGTATCGCTGTAGAAGACAAAAGCACACCAGAACAGAATATTGAAAACAGATCTTTGGGGATTACGTCTAAAATAGTTTATCAAAAGCCTAATCCCTGATTAAACACAGTTAAAGGAGAAAATATTAAAGAGGTTTATTAGACAGAAAGCCTCCACCGCCACATCTGAGGCAAATTGATTCCTCCCAGCTACCACAGTGCCACCTGTGCCTCAAAGCATTCAAACAGAGGCTGAAGTTATTGATCAGGATCAGATATCTGCCTCATAATGCAGCCAGGGAGTAAAGTCTGCAAACAAAATTAATGACAAAATATTATCAGAATTACTCTGACATCACACAGAGCCTCAAAGGTCAAAAGGAGCTCCCACTGAGCTTAAAACTTTTATGTAAGTCATTTAATACAAAAGACACCTATGTAAGCTTCTTCATTGAGCCTCCAAAGGCCGAGAAGCCATTTAAGTATGTATTAATTATCTTTAGAGATCTTTTATCATATCTCACCTCCTCATTCTTCTATAAATACTACTGCAGAGGATGAGAGAGGGGTTGGTTGATCACTAGTTGTAATTTTGGAACTCTCTGAAATAATACATAGTCTGTTGAAGTTGAAGAACAATTTTAAGTCTTGGAAATCCTGATGATGTTGTTGCATGCTTGTTACTGAGAAGGCTCTATCATTGGATCCATGAGCTTGGCTGTTGGTGAAGTATTCTGAATTGTTTAAATGTTTTCTCCTGTTTTCATTATGTTCCATAATTTCTTACTACAGTAGGTTGAAATTTTTAGCCTAAAAAATGACTCCTGGAAGCACCTTAGGCCTGTTCATCCTTCACTGTTTTATGTTTTCTTCTGCTGAAGTATTTTAGAGTCTTTAATCTCTCTCTTTAGTCTTCATGCTTGTTTATTTCCTTAATAGTTTGGATAGTTGGTTTCAGCATGATTTATGGTTCTCCCTGCTTGTCTGTTGCCACTTAAAAACTGTTATTGAAGTCTCCCTTTGAAGTTTTATGTTTACAGTAAGTCAAGGAGGTATGTTCTGATCTTTCCCTTTGTCCTTAATTAGACAGTTGTCTTAAAGGTTGTTATAGTTGTAATCATAGATGTGTTAGGTGTTTCCTCTTCTATGATTGTAATTATCAATGAATCTTTTATGTTTTCTAATTCATTTAAAATAAAATCTTTGAGGAAATAGGGTGTTCCCCGAATCTTAGGTTTCATTTTAAAAGTTGTTTTGAAATCATTGTTTGCTTAAAGGTGTGATTTGTAGAATTCATGGTTAGCCATGTTTATCAAAAAGCTCTTTATTGTTCAAATTGTGTTTTCGAATCCCCTTTGTTGAGAATTAAACTTCTCTTTCCAAATCATTGATGTCCATCTCATTCCAAAAACCAAAGGATCCTGTGGCCAAGTTAGATTTGCCCTCTTATATCCCATATCCATTGATAAGTTTGTCATGATTTCTTTTTGACTCCATTGCCCAATGAAGTTACTACTTTTTCTTTCTACCTATCTTTCCTAGACCTTTCATGTTCTGCTATATCAACCCAACCAAAAAAACAAACCAACATATGCACTTAATAACTAGTCTAAAATCCATACTCTAAGCACACAAGATAAACCTTTGAAAATAAACATTTGAGAGATCCCGCTCTGAGAACAGGAGGACTAGATCCTGTAACTCTAAAGATTGGTTTTGATTTTGCCTTGTCTTTTGATTTTCCAAACTATAAAAAAATGAGACACCAACAAGAGGACTTCTGAGCATGATTAAGCTTCAAATAAGTTCTAGGGGCCAGCAGCAGTTTCAGGCCTAGCCAGGGTAGCTAGAGGCCTTATTCAAGAATCCAATAGTCAATTTTGGATGTTTCAGACATTATGGAACTAATGGTGAGTTTTTCAGAGCTATAAAATGAATTCTAAAGGCTGGGATGCTTTAGAGAAGTTCCAAGGGTCACCAGGGCCACGATGCTTCAGGGAAGTTTTCAGTGAACCTAGAGCCAGGGGGTGCCACTAGGTGTTGGAGGCGAAACCAGAGCATGAGCCAGAGGCCAATTTATGCAAGTGAATAGTCTATTTTGACTATTTTTGAAATTTTAAATCCATTGAAGGGATTTTCAAAGTCATTTGGAGACTTCTAAAAGTCAAGAAGCCACAGAGAAGTTTGGGGCAGCCGAGGGCCAGCAATGGATGGAGGCCTAGATTAGGGAGCTAAAGCTCATTTTGAGCAAATTATGAGCCTATTTTGGAAGTCTCATATGTGCTGGAGACATTATGTGATGCTTCAGGGATAGAAAAGGGTTTATTAAAGGGTTAGTGCCACAAAGAAGCTTAGGGAAGCTTAAGGCACCGAGAGCAGAAATCAAGTCTAAGGAAGCCTAGTTATTTCTTCAGAGTGATGATATCCATTTCAGGGGTATGATGATATTATAAACCCAATGGTGCAGCCCAAATAACCATTGGAGTTAAGTATTTAGTTGTAAAATAATTTATTCATCATAATCCCAAAGAGCCAAAGTAGTTGACAAAGGCTCAAGGAGAGGTAGCCCACGATATTCGGGTGAACTACTTTATTAAATTTGTTGTTATGTGTTGATGCTTATTTGCTACACTTTATGGTTGTTTCACATGCTTAATATCAATAAAAACAAATGTTCTTAAATAACTTAAACAATTAAAAAAAAAATTACACCTGTTTCAAGTATAAAATTCCGCACAGTCATATATAAGCAAGGTTTTTTATTTTTTCAACTGAGTGGGAGGTGATTGCACATAAGCATTTCAATTTATCCACCCATTTTCAGATCAGGTTGGTATCAGAGCACTAGATTTCTTGCTTGACAGAGCACTAGGTTGCTTGTTTGACATGAAATGTGTTTTAACAGTGCAAAGAATTTATTGTTTGCAAATTGACTGTTGCTTGAGTTTGCTAGAGGTGAAGGGAAAGCTACTGATAGCTAAGTCCTGAAGATGAAAATAAGGAAGAAGGACTGAAGGCATCTTCCTTACCCAAAGGACCTCAAGGCAACCCTTGAAGCACAAGAGGGCTTGTTTTCAAAAGGCTTCTTGAAGAAGACCTTGACTCTACAGCCATGTTGTTCAGAAGCTTTGTCAATTGTTTTTGAAATCTTTGTGAATTTTGTTGAAGTTCTTTAGTTCATTGACATAAATATGACAATTTCATCAAGTGAGGTTTCAAAATCCTCCTCCTTCACAAGATTCTTCGATGCAGAGATGAAGCGATACTTCTATATCATGAAGGATATGGTGAAAATTATATATGAAGATGGAAGAGAAAACACTAGACTTCATGAGAAATTGGTTTCTATGAAGCAAGAGAAAGAAGGAATTCTTCAAAGATTGCATGAGATGGAGATGCATCTCCATCAAGCCCAAGAGGCCTTAACCAAAAACATGTGTGAAGCAGATGTAAAACACTCAAATTTGTCTTCACTTTCCTCTTCAGATGGATGTGTAGGTTCATTTGAAAAGCACACTATAGGTATAGGGTCCAAGTTGATGTTAAAAATGGGCTATGAAGGAAAGGGTCTAGGAAAACATGCACACGGCATGATTGATCATATTATGGTTGAGTAAAGACATAAGAAGTTTGGTATTGGTTATGTTCAATCTTATGGTGAAATCTCTACAACCATGAAGGAAATTGAGAAAACTTCAAAAAGAAATTTTGTCGCAAGTTCTAAACCACAAACATGTCAAGTTTGTTTTCAAGTTGATTGCCATTGTTTGAAGCCTATGTTGCAGCAAGATGTTTGTAGACTTGCAGCTTCTGGTGAGTATGAGAGTTCCGACATCTATCAAGACATGAACACTAATGTTAGTCTTCAAAAGAAAGTTGGAACCTCTACAAGTTCATCTCCTCAAGAAGGTAAAAAATATGGAAATTCAAAGCAACATTTGAGGTATAATTCTTCCCATAGTCAAGTTGATTATATTTCTGATAAGCATGAAAAATCTGCATGCTTGAATGGAAGAAAGAGTAGTTGTTCCTATTGTGGTCTGTGTAACCATGATGTTTCAAAATGTTGGAAGAGGTTGAAGGCATACAAGAAACAGTTGAGGTGAAGGAAACTTGCAAAGAAGGTGCAAAAGACTTGCACACATTGCTAGAAGAGGGAACATTTTGTTGCCCAATGTTGGACATTGCATCCAACTAATCGTCCCAAGAATTTGAAGCAAGAGGATAAAAATACTAGCGAAACTGGAACCAAATATTCCATCATTTATGTGAGAAAAGATGTTTCACATGAAGAATATTTTCAGCAACAAAAATCTCCATGGAAGTGGCTTGGTAAGAAGTGGTTTGACCTCTTAATTTAGTAAGACATACATTCATTTGTACATATGAAAATTTCAGTCATGTATGCATGCATTTATGTTGTAATCTCACGTTTGTTTGAGCCACCTTGGATAGATTATAAAGGACATGATGTTCAACTACCTTCTATAAATTTCTCACCAGAAATTTCTGGATGAGTTCGAGGAAGATAATTCTTGACAGGAGGACAAGAGCATTCAGGAAGGAAAGTGTTGACTACCTTCGAATTAGAGCTGAAAGGCACTAAGCCAAGAAATTCAAAGTCTATGGAGGCTGAAAAGAGAGGGTGGTGTACTCTCATCTACTGAACAGATCAGGTAGTCAGTCTTTTGGGGTCCAAAAGATTCCCAGTGGGGAGGTGTGATCAGATTTGGATCAAGGACCTAAGCGATAGCTCAAATTTCAAAGTGTTTGAAAGCATGTCGAACCTAAGAGAGTGGATATATCTCATTTTTCTGATTATGGCACCATGAACAGTCTGAAAAACCGACACTGTATGCAGAAGTTGTCACAATTTGAAAAGTCCAGCAAACTGCAAATTTTGGCTTTTGACTAGGTTTGACTAGGTTTTTGGAAATTCAAAAAAAGAAGAATATTCCTGGAATATTCCTTGGAATATTCCTTCTGTATGAATTACAGGCTGACACGTGTCACATTTTTATTGATTAGGGTTGGATTTCGGCCAATCATAGGCTGCCATGTGGCCCATGAAAAATAGTGTAAATTTTTTATGGATTAGACCAGAGTCGACCCCGAGACCTCTCGCCTACATACACACGTGTTTAACCATCTCTGCTGTTATCACCCTACTAATTCTCAGGTTGTGGGATGGGGATTTTTGTAGTTAAGAACACTAGGGGTAACCAAGAACCACTTTGGGAATTTAGGATCTAGCCTTCTCGAGCTCCGGAGAGGGATCTCTCCTAAAGATTTAGCTTTGTTTTGGTAAAGGGTTTTTAGGCTAGCTATGAGTGAGAAATAGGACTGATTTTAGAAGTGTGGTAGGAATAAAAAGTATTTCAAGGTAAACCAGATGGATCTACCAGAACATTGGGCAATGGAGTCAACTCTCTAGGCAAGCAGAGCTAGGAAAAAAGACTTAAAGATGCAAATGTACTAAGGGCAGGATAGATGACCTTCTAAGGCTTTGAATAGGCTTTGTTGATGGAATGGGTGAAATCTGAACAAAAGGGAACTTAAGAATCCTTAAGTTACAGAAAGAGGATTGAAGTAGGGGATCAAACTGGGACCTAGAGCAATTAAGAATTCTATGGTTTGGTTATCAAGTAGAAAACATAAAAATGCCAACTAGTTTAAAACAGAGAGCTTTATTATCACTAATTCTGTTTAATTTATCCTTAGTTGATCATTACAGAATAGAAACACATCAAATGAATGTATGTAAAATTTAAAGAATAGCACTGAAAACAGGAAAAAATATGAGACTTATCTTGTCACCACGAGAATCCTTAGTTATGATGTCTCTAATCTTGTTTCTAGATTGCTACTTCGCTAATTGACTCACACCAACTTCAATATGTCTAGCAAAATGACTATAGTAGTCTTGAGAAATTTTATTCCACACTGAATACTTCGAATTATGAAGTATTTATACACAAAAATTGTTTACAAAATATCTCAGAAATTGAGATAATGTTTTAAGGAAAAATAGGAAAGAGAACATAAGAACAACGACAACAGCAAAACAGTATGCAAGTTGTCCTCTTTTACAAGGAAAAATAGAACTGTTTTATCTTATCTAAACTGATTTTTGATGTGTTGTGAGCATTGCTGGCATTAGGTACATATTCTCATGGATAGTGGCTTGTAGAATACTCTTCCTTTTCATCTGCTGCTCTGATACTCTTTATCTCTGCTTTTCACTGTTTCACTGCTGTAATTGAAAAATGACCAGTAGTAACAATTTGATTTTACTGATACACTTTGACCCTGATACACTTTGGCACTGATTTTTCACAATAATGTAAAAGTAAAATATGATTTTCCTGTCCTTTACCTGTGAAATTCACATCAGTTCTATGAATTCTTGCCACTGTTCAGCAGTGGGGATCTTCATATTCTTCAATTTCCTGTAACTTTCATCGGCCTCTGTATATTTGGAAAATTTTGGCTTTACTGTGAACATATGTTTGATTTCATTTTCTGAAAAGAATAGATTTTCAAAATATTGAAGAAGTACTTTGTGGCTTGCAGATCCTTGTGGAAAAGGTTGTTTAGCTTGCTCCTTAGCATGAGCTCTGATTTTCTGATCATAATCCTTCTGTGGCATTAATTTTTCATTTAATGCATGAATGTCTGGTAAACCTGCTTCTGATAATACTTTATATTTGGCCCAAAATCTTGAGATGGCCAAGTTCATATCTTTACACCTGTCTTCCAAATTATTCATCATGTTTCTCTTATTCAAGACTTTTTTAATTTGAAGGATGGCCTCTGTTCTGTTAGCAATTTTCAACTTTTCTAATTCTTATATGTTTTTGCTGTTCAAAAATGCTATGAGTTGAACTACTTCTGGTGGCTTATTTTCAATTTCTTTCTTGGTTTTATCAATTTCTCCATTTGCAGCCTGTAGCAATTCTTTCTGTTCATAAATTATCTGAATAGAAGGCCACTGTGAGTGAATGCCTTCAATGATTTTTGTCCATAAATGATTTTTTATGTATGCAACCTGATCTGTAAGATTCACCTGTTGTTGAAGAATTCTCACTTGTTCTTGTAATCTATCAGCCCTCTGGTCATGCCCTTTGGAAGTAATTAAGGCATCTCTTTTACAAGTTTCCATATTTTTTATGGTGCCTTTCAAACTAAGTATTTCTTTATATTTAATTGACATATCTTACATAGCTCTGATTATTGCAGCTTTTTCCTCTAATGTGTTTACCTGAGAGGTTGATGAAGAAGAGGCAGAGATGTCACGAGAAGTGATTGGCACTGTAGTTTCCAATACTCCTTGTGGTGCTAAGTGTTCTGCCAATGTATATGGAACAGATGTACTTACAGTTGTGATCACTGTAGGAATGACAACCTGTTGAGCTTTTTTCAGTTTTTCATTTTCTTTCATGAAAGCTTCTATTTGGCTTTCCATTTCTTTATCTGGTCTGTCATTTTAAGAACAAGTTTTTTTAGTTCATCATTCTATGTTTTCTGCTGAAGGATTTCTTTGGCCTGAAGATTTTCACTTGGAGGCAATTTTAGCTGTTTTTTTAGGGCAGCTATATCTTCATTTTTCTGTTTGATTAAAGCCTTTGCAAATTCAATGTTAGCTAGATCAGCTCCTGCTTCAATCACCAATTCTTCTAATGCTTTGATCTTCAAGTTATTGGCATATAATGAGGCTTTATCCAATTTCATTTGGGTTTGGAGATTTATCAATGTTTTCTCAAGCTTGATAGAATTCATAGTCTTATTGACTATCTTAGAATATAGCATCTCTGTGTTGCTCCTATGAAATTCTATTTGTTCCAATTCATGGACTACATCTGCATCAACTTCAAGGTATGTTTTTGAATAATCTGCAATAGTTTTTGGATCAGCCACTGTAGGTTTGAGAAATGACATCACCAATTTATTAGAAGAATAATCAAAAGTTAAAAGGAGTCTATCTTTATTCCCAGGATTTTCTTTAAGGAATTTGGAATATGCTTCATTTTTTATTTCTTCATTCTTTTCTTTAATTTGTCTAAACCTGATTTGAATATCTGACTCTGTGTTGTCAGGTTCTTTAGAAGAAGATGGCATATCAACCTTTATTTGTTTATCCACCATGACTGTATCTTTTTGTTGTGCTCCAAGTTGGACATTTTTAAGCTCTTTGCGTGTTTCAGTTACTATCCGTGTTGCTTCATCATCAGTTTCATGACCATTGTTATATTCAATATTGATAGCTTTGTCCCTTTCTTCATTAGTCAATTTACTTTTCTTATTGTAGGGAATTTTGAATCTTTTGTCTTGAATAGTTTCAGCAATGAAACTATCTTCCTTTCTGCTTCTTTTATGAAGAATGTCAGATTATTTGTTCACTGTAACTACCTGTTTTTGATCAACCTACTTATCTCTTCCACTATTTCCCTGCATGCTTTGTGAGTCATCATCAAATAAAGTGTTTGGCTCCCATTCAAGTTTATTGGCATATTTTTCAATTTGGGGTTTGGGATCATGCAAGAAGACAGAAAACTTGCATTTCAATCTCATTATGCTTAAAATACCCTGAGGATCATAATTCCACATAAAAATATATGGGAATTTATATTCTTTTAACTTGACATTGATTTCATTGCTGCCTCTCTATTATTCACAATGAATGGCCCAATTTGATTTTTCAGTTTGAACTGAGTCTTTTTCCTAGAAGCTATGAAATTAACTTCATCTGCGTTCAACAGTTGCCTCAAATATTCTAAAGCAAATATTCTTGTTGTAACAAATCTTGGCAGTTTATATGGGGCCAAGAGTGCACCATATACTCTGATCTCTATTTAACTCTTGTATAAGTACCAATCCCATGTTTTACAGCTCTCAGATAGCTGTAGGATCCTCTTTGTTTCTTCATTAATTCTAGGGGTCTATTCTTTATTCAGTAAATTCATAGCAGGTACTAGAAACAAGTCATTAAAGTCTGCAAAGTTGTATTCCCTGTTCCATTTTCTCAGAATTGATGACCAAAACACAATTGAAATAAAATTTCCTTCTGGATCTACCTTCTGAAATTCAATAGGAAATTTGTCTTCTTGATAATACAAAAAGAGGTGAAGTAGATATGAGGTATATCTAAAGAATCCTTCTTTTGAAAATCTAGACAATTGATAGTGCATGTTTTCTACAATGAACTTGGAAAAATTGTACACAATGGATGGAGACTGGCCGAGACTCAGAGTAGACAGAAAACCTAAGATAGCCACATCAATAAATTCATCACTGGTGTATCTTAGTATGAATGATAGCATGGAGACAATCTGTCTGGTTTCATTTGGAAAATCAAAAGTATCAAATGGAGGATTAAGCTTAGGGATATCAACTCACTTGGGACAAAAGGTCTAGAAGACTTTGAACTTAGAAGCAAAATCAAGTTCTAGGTAATTCTGAGTTAAATTCTCTATTGATAATGAGGCAGCATTAGGGTTAGGGTTCAGTTGCAGCATAGAGTTTATTGATTCAGCATTGATGTAAAATAAGACCTCTCTGTCTTTATTGACAATGCACCTTTGCTCTAGAAGATAATAGGACTGACACAATCTGACAAAATCTAGGGCTGAATGAGTAAGAGGAACAATGTACTTTGTCATATTTCAGACTGGTATATCTTTGTCATATTTCTCTACTGATTTACCAAAACACTAGTTATACATCAAGCAAATTGAAATCTACTGAAGGGTCCAATATTCTGTAGTCAAGGTCAACCAGAGGGCTATTTTCTTGTGAAATAACTGGAGGTTGGACATGCCTGACAACTTCTGTGGAATCAGCAGTGAGTACAGGAGTTGGTTTATCAATTTTAGAAGATTCAGGCTGAGGGATTTTAGTAGAGGCTTTCTTTTGAGGCTTTGGACCTCCTGATTTGGGGGTTACTTGTTTCTTTGTCATTTTTTAATTGAACAGAGAAAGCTTAGACTATTTGCTGAGTTCTTCTGTTGGAAACAAGGGATTTTTGGAGAATATCTCTAGTAAAATAGGGTTCTGAGCAAAGTTTCAGATGAAAAGAGGGTTTTAATGCTCAGAAGAAAGGTTAAGAACAATTCCAGCAATGAAAATGCCCAGGGTTTGCAAAAAACAGAAATGAGGGATTATGGGGAAATTTTGACAGAGTTTCCCCTGTACTTTAGATGTTTTTTGCAATTTCTGTGTGGGAGTTTGAGATAATTACAGGCAATGACTGAAAATTGATACTTTTTCTTTTGAAAATTGAAGCTTTTTTTTTTTTGGTTAAGTTCGACGAAAAATACCTTTAAAAGGTATAATTGAGGTCAAAGACGTTTCACGGTTGTGCACAGTCTTCAATTCTGCTGAATTGGTCTATCAGAGGGTACTTTGGCTCTTCGTGTTTGAATTGCAAGAAAAATGGTTTAAAAATGGTGAAAAGGGCTCTGCACAGGCTCTCAAAGATTAAATGGCGCAAAATGGTGAAAATTCGATGAAAATAGGCTTAGTGGAGGTTTCACAAGTTTAAAGCACGAATAAGTGAAAATGCATTGAAAATTATGTGTTTTTATGAATTAACCATAGTTAAAACCATAGTTAAATCATATTAAATCATAGTTTGGGTGGAAGTGGTTTCGGAATACCACTGGGTGGTATTCGCGCAGCTCCAAAGCGGTAAGCAGTAAATCTCTTTTCAAAGGCGATCCAATTATATCAGGACACGTCGATATAAGATGGTTTCGAAAAACAACCTATATCGCACGTCTTTTCCCAAACTTTGGTCGATTACTTTTTGGGCACGATATGAGATATCGACCGTCAGATCTTTCTTTGGAAAGCGAGCTGTCACAATCAAAAGGTAAGGTGTGGGGAAGGTAAGTCATCAGGTTCATTTTGAGCCACAGGATCTTGGAAATAAATAAAAGATCTACAGTTAAAATTCAACGCGATGGGGGAGGGATGGAATTATATTAATCTGTCGCGTTGATTTTTAGTTGTCAGATCAAATGGATAGATGGGATCAGAGGGCTAACATTAATCCCGTTGGAGAAAGGAATAAGTTTAGTTTATATAAAAAAACTGATTTTTTCAATAGAAAAGGTGATCAGGAGGGATATTCAGGACTTTAACCAAGGTTAGGGACTGTGGTAATGGAATAAGGGGTATGAATTATGGATTTTAACTCAAATTAAGGTTTTAACCTTAGGTTAGGGGGTCGGGTAAGGGGAAAATATACAAGGAAATGGGTTTATGCTTTGAAGTTTAGTTTAAATAAAACTTCGGTATTTTTTCTTAAAACATATATAAAACATGTTTTAAAAGATTTTTCGAATATTTTAATTATATGCTTAATTAAACCAAGTTGATTTAACTACCATACGGGCTGGATTTATATATAAAGGTACATTTTAGCCAAAGGGGGTTATAATGTGGGTTTTTATTAAACATGTGGGAATTATAAACTTCGGCTAAAATTATAATAAGTGGGTTTTTGGGTTTATTATATAAAGGAGTTATTTATAATAGGAAAAGGTTATTTTTTGTAAGGATTTAATACATAAGTTAAAGTTAATATCAAAATAGGACATGGTATACTCAAAACACATAAACATAACAAGTAAAGTGAATTTCAAAAGATAATTTGCATTGATCTTATCACTTTAACTTAAGATATAATGTTATTTTGAGGGCTTAATGTTTTCAAATGATGTAGGAAGTTAATCAAATGGAAATTATAATGCCTTTAAGTAAAAATGGAGTTTTACTTAGGATTATTTATGGGAATGAATGTATGAATGGTAAATGATGTGATTTTGGGGATTAATATAGACATTTACACTTTCAACTGATCAGTCATAGAGCCTTGGGTCCGGTCCCAACAAAAGTCAAGGAAATACCTTGAGCCTTTCTGACTGATAAGTTTAGAATGTTTCATGACTATGGGAAGGGGAAGTTAGTTATTTTGCAACCCATGATGAATGATATTTACATTGAGACTTTTCACCTTCTTCTACCTACCCAGCTTACCATGCTAACATTTTTTCTTCCTTTTTAGTAAGGTACATTTAAGCTATCAACCTTCACAGCATTTATTATTTCTGAAAGCAAGTAAAACTATCTAATTCTACACTTATTTCATCCACGAATCCAAATTAAACTGTTGGATTCACTTTATTTCTCTACCTAACTACTGAATTGTCATGATTAAACTGTATGACAACTCATTATTCTCTATGTATAAAAAGTGAAATTGAAACAATGAAAAGTTAAGATTAAACTGTTTAACTCATCATGGACTATGGAATTTATTGACACTCTACCACAGTCAAAAAGTAAAAAGTAGTGGCATTTATGTTTGCACATTTTCATGTTTTATTCATTTTTCTTTTGGGGTCTTTTATTTTTTCTAAGTCCTTTGATTGTTCTTTTAGGACTTTTTACCCTCTTTTTGATTTTTTTACAAAAATATGTGAATACAACTTGCAGAAGGCAAAGTGTGTACAGATTTACAAGATTATCAACTTTCAAGTCAAAATTATGACCCCTATATTATAGGTTGCTCTTCTTAGAGGTATCTCTACCTCTGAGAAGAGCTGACAATCATGAATAATCAATAACTCCATGCAACCTGGACCAAAAATCAGAAGTGACCCACAGTCTTCACCGCGATCTCAATCAACCCAATGTATGAATCTAGCCATGCGAATGAATGTGTTGGTGTCGAACATGGTAGAGACCACCTGATTACCAGTCAATGATGAGAACCATTAACAGGGACGAGAGAGACCACCAATAATGATGATGGACCTTAATGTACAACAACACAATATACAAGTGTGAATAGATGTGTTGAAATCGAACACTTGCAAAATCATTCGATCAAAGGCAAATGATGTGAACCTGTCATCGAACATGAAGAAATTTCCATTGAGGCATGCAAGCTCCAAGGTATTGAAAGAATTTTCTAAATCACCTTCCTAGATAATGAGTTGAAATCGACATGAACTGATTCGTCAAAGGAGGGCCATAAGAATTCCCACATCATCGACACGAAACAACAGATATCTTAAGATGATAGGAGTGATTCGGGATTATAACAGAGAAGGTCATATATGCTGAAGGTGCTTGACAAAAAGGACTTCTCTTGAACATATTGGTGACATAAATCCAGAGTGTGGCAGCATTTGAATCAAATAGGATTAGAGGTCATGTTGACAAAATTGGTGATCAAATAAGAGGAAAATGGATTTTCCAAACTCATGGAGGAAAAGTGATGAATGTAGGATGTCCCCAACTCGACACGAATTGCAGATGAGTGCCATGTTCAAGAGTGACATGCTGCCCAAAATACACATAAGATGTTCACTTTCAATTTTCCCCTGTTATTGCTAATGAGTACCTATTTATTTTTTATATCTAGCATGAAGAGGATAGCATATGCTGAGCATGTAAGTTCATTCTTTGAATGAATCCATCCTAGTAAGTTTAACGAGCCCTAGGAAGGAGGAACTCGGTCTCCTCATGGTGACAAGTATCTCATCGTTTAATATTTAACGAGTCCAATGAAAGGTAAACTCGGTAACTTTTCAAATTTTAAGGAGAGTGAAAAGAAACAAAAAGGAAACTTCATCATGTTCCTTTTCATAAGTCGTATCTCGAATCCACAAAGGTATAAAACTATGTCTGAGAGAACCTCTTGACCATGTTCGATCAAGGTATTCCTTTTTCATAAATAGTAAATTTCAGCCCGAAAAAGGGGTAAACGTATACTGGGATTACATCAATTCATTCACTTTAATGAGTTTTAAATGACAATTACTCGACAATATTTTCATTTTTCAAGAGTCAGAAAAGACCTGAAAGTTGAGTCCTCCTGGAGGAATGAGTGTTATAAAGGGTAGCAATTGGTTCCAGTGATGGTGGAACTTGTTAGCCCTCCATAATTTGTAATATTGGCAAGAAGAAATGACAAAGGACAGCATCAAACCACTTGGGAGTCCAAGACCTAGCCTTCCTAGACTTAGAGAGGGTTCTCTCTGTTTTTATGAATTAGCTTGATAATTATAAGTGCTAATATTAGGCTAGTTATAGAAATTAGGAGGGTTGTTTGTTTTGATAGATTGGGTGGTTGGACAGATAGAGCTATGAGACTTAATCAATTGGGCTATGGAGTCATAAATGCCGAATTGTGCATCGACTTTTCAAGGGCATTCACAGGGCAAGCTAACTATGCAGACTGGATATTACTGGCAATGTGAATATGAAATGGGAGAAAGTAGCGAGTTCAGTAATAGCTAAAGAGAAGTTAATAATTATTTAATTCAATTTCATAGGAAAACATAGAATAACAAACATAGACAGAATTAAGGTTCTCTCTTAGCAAATATTAATCTAAATTTTTTGTTTTGCAATCATAGAAATTGATGCATAGCATGAAAAGACAGAGGAAAAAACATTAACACAGAGGAAAGAACATCACCATTAACATAGCCCAAGAATCCTGTGAATAGTCTCTTATTATTGATGCCCAGCTCAAACAGTTACAGTGCTCCAATACAATGATCTTCTATATGCAGAATCTAACAAGGTCCAACCCCTAATAATGAAAATTCTAGCAGTATTTAACTAAAACTTGCGTTGGTTTCCCTAATCTACTTTGGAAAACTTAGTTAATTACAAACAAACTGAAATTAGACAAGTGTAGCCATGCAAGGCCTGAGAAAATAAAATTTCTAATGAAACATAGCTTGTAGAATTAATTTTGGTAACTCTTCCAGAATCTAAAAGATTTGATGGCTCTTTGTAAGATCAAAGGTAGGCTTGAAGGTGGCATGTGATGATCCCAAAGAGGAAACGAATGATCGCTCTGACATCTGGCATTGTTTTTCAAAAGATCGATGTTGGGTAATTAAGTCTGGTGCAGTGCTAGCCATTTTTCATGGATTAGTGACTGTGCCAATGAGTTTGCTTCCTTTTCTATTTCTACCATTATAACATAACAAGTTTGAAAAAATTCCTTGCTGGACTCGACCCTTGGTTTCTTTGTTCTACCTGAGTCCTTTCTGTCACGTTTCACCCTTTTTCAAACAAAATAGCGTAAAAACTCATATACCCGGATTTGAAATTCTGTAGATTTTAGTTATGAACTTCATCGCATCCACAGAAATATCGCACCATCACAATATTTACAATTTATGATAAGAGAAAAGGAGTCGGCAATGCTATCTGAAGGGGAGGTGATGTGGCAAGTAAGGTGGGACCAGATCGCATCGCAAATCGCAAATCTTAGGTTTTGTTATAAGCAGCGGAAGGTAAACTCTAAACACGCGAAGTGCGGGGAGAGAGAAGTGACGTGGCAGGTAAGGTGGGATCGATCGCATCGTAAATCGAAAATCTTAGGTTTTACCACACATCGAAGAGTTTTAGAATTTTGGAAATGTGGTAAAGGCTAAAATAAACGAAGTGCGATTTGCACCAGTGGATGATGATGTGGCATGGTGGAGATGCAACCCACTGCTTCGGTGGAGTTTATAAATCGGCGAAAGGTTTCTGTGGTAAGTGCATGAGGTTTCATATTATATGATATGTATTGCAAGTGGCCTGAATTGGGGGGTGGAGCTGTTGTGGTGGGGCCAACCACATCATAAGTTAAACAAAATACATTGTGAGCACTTCAAACGGTAAGTTAAAAAATGTGCGATGCGATATATCGCAAATCAACGATCGCAAGTGTTAAGGTTTTTTTACGATGCGAAAAGTTACAATCTGCGAAATGGGATGGATGGTGGGGGAAAAGGTGATGTATTAGGGAGAATGGCCCCACTTTAATCGCAATTGGGAAAATGGGAAGGCGAAGGTAAAATAATGATATAGCGATCATAATGTAAAGTAGAAATATAAAGTAGAAAGGTGGAAAAGGGTGAATTTTTAATGATTTTAAGGGAAATGAAATAGAAAGGAAGTGTGGCAGGTGAATGGGTCCCACTTCATCGCATATCTCATTTCATTGAATTTACCATTTACCCTTGCGCCCATCCTGAAAAACTTGCGATCTGTGATTGTGATTGAATCTTCGTAGTTGATGATTGCTCAAATCCAACAGTCCTCACTGCTCCCTTGTTGCGGTTTTTTTACTTTGTTTCTTTGGTTGCGCCCATTCGTTTCTTAGTTGTTCATAGAGTAATTGCCCTGCATTCACGACTTGACCTGACCCAAACATGCATGACTTGACATAATCACGTTCAAGACTCTACCCTTGTTGTTTTTCTGCCTTAACTACTTCTATGCTGCCTTTGCTTCCTTTGATTCTAATGTTGCTCCTTTTTTAACTATAAAATTTGGGTATTAATAGTTGAAGAAGGGGTTTTAAAGAAATAAAGTGTATAACTTTAGAACATGGAGGAAATGAGGGGCATAGGGGGTGAATGAAATGGAATGAGGGCGGAAATGATGTTTGATCACCATCACACCTTATCAACAACACTTTCTTCCTTCTTTTATGAAAATAAATGACAACCATGGAATATAATTTTCAGTCATAAAACAATATAAGAAATAATCAGTCACCTGGAGATGCTGTGAAATGCAGGGGTCTAATAGAAATTTTAAAAACATTTAAAGGTCAAGAGGATGGCTAGCAAGACCACTCATCATCACGGTTCCCTAGGAAAGGGTAAAACAATCAAGTGACAACATACGATCGGCCAAGCAGATGGTGACGATGCAATGAGAAAACCAAGGCTCATTTGGCAGAAGAGGTAGATAAAAGGGAAATCATGAGAGGTGTAATGAGAAATTTTTTCAT
Source organism: Pinus albicaulis (assembly GCA_034641835.2). Lineage (NCBI taxonomy): Eukaryota > Viridiplantae > Streptophyta > Pinopsida > Pinales > Pinaceae > Pinus > Pinus albicaulis. The sequence continues at coordinate 22,043,776 of MU968363.1, forward strand.
TTTCTACAAGCTTGAAACATGGTAAACTATGCTTGGAATTGGTTTCAATTTTACACAGGCTTGAAACGGATACAAACTATGCTTGGAATTGGTTTCATTTTTACACAAGCTTCAGACAGAGACACACTATGCTTGTAAAATTTTTTGCATGCCCCCAGCATGGTGACTCAATTCAAGGTACATGCCCCTAAGCTTCATCTCACTTGCCTAGGAAAAACAATCGGGATTTTACGAGATCTAGTCAAAGACTCGAATTGAAAGGGGATTTGTTTCATTTTTTAATGAGCTTGACACAAGAAAATGAACTATGCTCTAGAGAGATTGCTTCATTTTTTAAGGAGCTTGACACAAAACAAGGAACTCTGCTTTGGAGACCTTGTTTAATTTTTAAAGAGCTTGACACAAGAAAAGGAACTTTTCTCTGTAAATCTGATCATGACCCATAAAAGGTCAAGGATTTTGAAGAGGTTCTCATCAGATTGGAAAACAACACTCTGGAAATTAGGGTCCAATGCCCTAAGTGGATGACGCACTGTATCACTGAATAGATCATTAGTAGACACGGGCATGGAACATATCTCATGACTAGATCATAAATCATTACTATGTAACACTATCCATGAAAATATATTAAATAATCTATATTATCTGGATTTATCTCCCATAGCATGTCAACTCTGTTAGGTCTCTTTTGAATTAATGTGGTATAAGTATCTTAAGTCGAAGAAGGTTGAGGGCATGGTGAAGAGAATGTGTGAATTATAAGAAAAGAACAAAATTGAGAAATCTAAGTTTCAAAGGAAAAATGTGGAACAAGCTTGAGAATGAAGACTAAGGAAGTCGTGTGACCTAGATAGGGAAGTTGTTCAATCTAAGTGTAGATAAACACATCAAAATATCTATGTGGGATGCTCGTTATAATGTGCTAGAATACTATCTGAATTCTAGAAATAAGGTTGTGATGAAAAAGAATAGAGTGTAGTGTGAATGAGATCAAAGTTAGTCCCTTGTGAAATAATTGTGTCATTTCAGGACACCTAGAGTCTCCTTCTAGTCGGTTCCGGTAAATCATTTTAGGGGATTGGTGTCTCCTTCTAGTTGGTGCCAGTAAAACATTTCAGGGGATTGGTGTCTCCTTTTGGTTGGTGCTAATAAATCATTTTAGGGGATTGGTATTTTTTTTTTTTATTAAATTAATGTAGTGATAGGTTTGTACCTATAAGAACATTCATATAAATAAGTTTTGTGCTTTTATCCCATAAGGGTTTCTACATATATATGTTGTATTCTCATGTTGTTGATGTGATTGACATTTTATATGCATTGAAATGTTTTGAGTTTTAAATTAGTCATTATACTGGTTCACCCCCCCCCCTCTCAGTATAATCCAGACTTGATGTTAAAAGTATGATGATAACTATAATTTCTCTATTCACTAGTGTATCAAAAAACAATTTCTTGAGCTAGATACCTATTATTTCCCATAGTAATATATAAATAAAAATAGATAATTGACCACATACTTAGGGAAATTTTGAGGGAAAAAATGGGCCTCAAAACAAAAAATGTACTATCAAAATAACTTTTAAAGAACCAATAGGAATCAAGATGATGATCTCATGCCCGGGGGTAAATATTCGGGAGGGAAAAGAAGAAAACTACTTTTTTGAATTGTATTTACGACTTATATCCTTACACATTTACTCAAATGTGAAGTGTAGACACTCTTTGGATGTGAAATTTAGGGTTTCTACACTTCATATTCGAATAAACCTATAAGGAGATAAGCCAAAAATACAATAATAAAAAAAGAAGTTTTCTTTCTTTTTCTTTAAAAATTCAGAGCTTTTATTTTATCATTTTAACTATTATTTTATTATTTTCCTTAGGAGGCCCATTTTAGACCTCAAAATTCCCCTAATGGATAGAACATAGTTAGGTGGGGGTTGTTCCTTTGTCACCCTATATTTGAAGCTTCTAGCCAGCTTCTCTTAATATTGAGTGGAAGTTGAAGTTTGGGTCCCTTCCTTTGAAGTAAATGGGTTGGGCTATGTATCTATTGGCCCCCCTTCCTTCCCTTTATTTTTAATTTTCTCAATGTACGAGGTGACTATGAAAGAAATGCCAAACACACATTTACACAATGGTTCAAATTTCCCATCATAGTAATGATAATATGTAGAATGTCATCATGGTTAGCCATGGTCTTCTCCAAAGCCTAGGTGATTAGATACTTCACCAACTAATAAGTTTTAGTAATTTTAAGAAAAAAATTGTTTCTCTTGTGTGATAATGGACTAGGTCCATGAGGACTTTCTCTAGAATTTGATCTTCAAAGAGGCTCTACCTCTCTTTATACACTTTTGTCTCCAACTTCGCCCCTTCTTGTCGAGCCTTCTATAATATTTTCCATAAAATAGCTTTTCCTCCATAAAGCTTCCCCAATGACACAAGAAGGGTGCTATGGTGGGGATAATAAATAGGTTCTTTCAACCTCAAGGTATTTCCTTTTCCTTCCCCAACCAAATCTTCCACCTCCACATGCAAAAGGGTAATGCCTTCCTAAATCATTCCACAAGATCAATATTATCCCATTAAAATTCTAAAGCAAGAGCATCATCAAATTAAGGCAGTAATGCTCGACCTCTGTCCACCTAGGTTCCTTCTACCACTCGTCGAGGGAAGAAATCTCAAAGAGGGTCGAATTACCTTCCCATAGAGTAGCTTGAGTAAGGGAGGCATGTGTTTTCATCTCACCAACCACCGTATCACATCTCCCCAATAATCTTACTAAATTCCACACCACTATTAGTTGAATAACGTAGAGGGACATTACTATCTCACTCTTTAAGGAAATCTCGCCATGCCTTTTTCCATTGTCCCATGACTCAAAATGGAGGGTTTTGTCCCTTACTAATACCTAGCTTGTATGTTGTCAAACCTAAGTCTTCATTATCCACCATGAATGATACCTCCCTACAATTCCCTCCAACTCCATCATGGAATCAAACCAAATTGTGGGGAGCTCCAACTTCTCCCCATCATTCCCCTGTTCCTCACACCAGGGAAACACTTCACAAGCCATTTGTTGAGATGAATGGAAGGGTTTTTTTATCAAATGTGACAAATGCATGCCATGCATGGGTTGTTGCATCCCCACATATGAACACCCTATTTAAGCGATATATTTTTTATTTTAAGAAGAAAATTACTTACTTTCATGTTAAAATAATTCTCTCTCTTGTTATATATATATACATCGGGTCTGATGATGAAAAATATAGAGTTTTTCACTATTGGGCAAGGTTCAATTCCCAAGTGGGCCTAGCCTAAAGTCGTGGAGGAACCTTGAGGTAGTGGTTGAACATATGGTTATGTACTCAAAGAGATTATATTAAATGGCCCTATGACCCATGCATATATAAGTAGATCAAAGACATCCCATGTCTTCCTTTACATGAAAAATGATTGGGTTTAGCTCAAGTGGTTGGGAGAAATGTTGTTATCCTCCAAAATTAGGTTCAATTTCTACATGTGTCATGTTGAAATCACAATTAGTGTTTCTTTAATGGTTTTAATCCATTTTATCTAAACAAAATAAATGTTATTATCCTCCCCACATGAGTTTAATTCACACATGTGACATGTTGAATTTATAATAAAAAATTTTATAATGATTTCAAACCTTTTTATCTAAACATAATACTATAAAACTGAGTAGTTGAAAATTAACATTTTTATTTATTAAAAAAATCAAAAGCTTTAATAATGACTGATTATAAAACTTAGTAGTTGAAAATTAACATTTTTATTTATTAAAAAAATCAAAAGTTTTAATAATGACTAATTTCGCTTGAAACCCAAAGAAAAATAGAAGAAAGTGAAATTCATTATCTTATGTATTCGGCTGCATTTGCATTTGGATCTATTAGTTAACCAAAAACATTCAATTCTATGAAAGTCCCTTGGCATTGATTGTTAATGGGGTACGACTTGAAAGTAGGCTTTGTATCAGAATGTGGTACAACTTGCTTAAGGAACATTAATTAAAGTGAAATTATTATGATCATTTTGTTTTTGTTAGATGAGCAAGGTTCCCAAAAAGAGAGGAACATGCAAACATAAGAATTATGCTCGATTGGATTTAATATTGAAATGACATATTAAGTAAGTTATGTTTAATTTTCGTTATACCAAATTCCTAATGGGGATGTAAAAAATTGTGACACTTTGAGACAAATGAATGGAAGCACTATAAAACTAGTGCCCTAAATACCTCACATGGATTTTAGGTTGATGAAAGTAACGTCTAGAAAGCAAACATCTAATTAATCATAAAGTGCACATTGCCTCTAAATAAGTGAGAATATAATATTTTTTAATATGTTATCATGCAGTTGTAAATAAGGACATGAATGCCAATCAACTCACCATCTTGGCATTTTTGTCCCTGGCCACATCCACATGGAGCTTTCAATGTAGTGAATATAAGGGGGACAAAAACAGGGCTATGATTGTCAAGCAATTCATTATAAAAAAGTATGCTAGTGGGTTTGTCCCTTCTACCACATCCAAATAGGTCCTTTGTTCTAGATCATAGCATGAAAGTACTTTAGAAACTTTAAATGGATTTAAATTAGATAGTAGTGACCCACTAATGAATCATGGTGGGGAAGGGAAGTACACATAAAAACTTAGAACTATAATGTATATAGGCTCATAATAAATAAATATGCTAGTAGGTTTGTCCCTTTTACCACATCCAAATAGGTCCTTTGTTCTAGATCATAGCATGACAGTACTTTAGAAACTTTAAATAGATTTAAATTAGATAGTAGTGACCCACTAATGAATCATGGTAGGGAAGTACACATAAAATCTTAGGACTGTAATGTATATAGGCCCAGCAGCACATGGGTAGAATCTATAAATATAGCTATAATCATATGGAACAAATCCCCTTGAGATATTCACAATATATAATATATAATAATGAGTAATATATAATAAAAGCTCTGCAACAAATTAATTTAAAATAATAATAACAATTAGTAACGGCTTCAAATGCGATTGAAAAGTAAGCGTTAGAGATACGTGTAAACAATATATTTTTAGGAGTTCGGGATCGTCATACGAATGTTTAAGTTAAAACTATCGATTACAATATAAACCATCTTTTATATGGTTGTTTCTGGAGTTGAAGTGCAACATGCCCGTAAAGAAATGTTAGAAATTGAAGTTAAAAAAAGGGTAAATTGTCTTTTGTTTCTATGGTTGGAGTGTAATATGTTAAGAAGGAAACTATATATATGATTAGGATTGTGTAAGTTTTAATTGAATTTGGACATTTTTTTTTGGATAGCTTTTAGTTTCATAGATGGATGGCTTTTAATTGCAACTTTTTTTTAATAAGATTTAAATTAAATTCATAGAAATATTCTTGGGTTTATATCTGTTTTTTTAACAGAGTTGGGTATTTTATATTATATTCAAAAAAAGAGGAAGTATAGCTTTCGGTACATATTCGTTGAAGGATTTAAGGAAGAAGAGAGCAACAAAATCCTTGCACCTTCTTTTACATCTCATGACTAATGGAAATATTAGAAAGATAACTAGAACTGAGGGTAATATGATATTGAGGCTCCATGGAGTTGACATTCTGCTAATATTGATCGACAGTATTCTCTCCCCGAGGTTGATTTTTGCTGCTGCATTTTGGATTATTTGAGCTTTCTCCGAGATTTTTGCGATGACCTCCCAGATGAAACTGATTGTGTTTTCAAGATGCACACATTTGTTATTGAGCCTTTTGAACTCCTTTCTGTGATCATTAAGCTTGTGGAGTATGCATGTGTTCTCTGAGCAAGTCTGATCCCACAGTCGTTTATGCATATCCTTGATTTGATCAATGAAAACCTTGTGGGACTTGCAATGAGGACACGGGTTAATTTTTTGAGAGTTGCTCAAAGGATCCATTCTTATATTTGAACAGAAGGAGAGAATAAACACAACGACAAAGAGGAGGACTACCTCCCTTGAGAAGAGAATGTGTTGCGCAGTAGTTTGTAGCACAGGGAACAAAATGCAGAGGAGCATATCTGGGAGAGAAGGATACAACTCTGGGAGATAAAAATATCCACAACACAGGAGAAAGCTTGGCGGAAACAAATGTTGGAGATCCCTGAGCGAAAGGGGAATATAAAGAGAAAAGGATGGGATCGTGGGAAGGAAAGGATAAGGATGACAAGGTATCGAAGAGAAGAAGGTCAAAAGGAGCATGATGGCTAAGTTGAAGAAAATCAATAGGGATGGCAAAGAGGATATGAAGGGAGGGGCAGATCCTGATGGAGCCGCGCGCTGAGAGAGAGGCAGATTTTGTGGGGATTATGATGTTGACTAAATCAAGATGGTTGGGAATTCTAATAGTGATGATCCACAACACTAGGAGAAAGTACATTAGGGAGGATTTGAAGGATAATTTAAAGGATGACTTGGATGGAGATTTCATTTCCAATTTTATTTTCTCCCTATGGTCTGTCAACAACGTAATTAGCATATTTATCTATTGTTTTATTATTCTCTCTCATGATGTGGAAGAAGGTGACATTTCCCAAGGAATCCAAATGGGAATGAATTCGAGAGATGAGCTGGCCAAGATCTGCATTCTTTGGCTTTGATTTTTTGACCATCAGTTGCATTAGTATGGAAGAGTCACTAAATATCACTGGATTCAAATGGTAGTTCCTCTTAAGAATTTGAGAGCCCATAAGAAATCCATAGGCTTCTTCTTTATTATTAGTTTCGATGCCAAGGCCCCATTCGAAGGCTATGATGTTTCTCTGATCTTGATCAACTACAAAGCCACCCACTCCAACTCTACCTAGATTTGATTTCGAGGCACCATCAAAGAAAAAACATGGCCTTTTTAGAGTGCTTATCCAAATCAGGAACTCCTTTTATTTTAGTCAAATGTTCCATTATTTGTGATCGCTTGGAGCTTTTCTGAGAGGAGTTTGAAATTGTTGGGTTCTATTTGATGCTAGTCAAATCCATGTTCTTTCTTATTGTTAGAGAATACTGGAATCTAGATTTTTTATTCCTTTTGAGAACAAAAATTCAGCTGCTAAAACCCATGTCTTGGCAAGAATCTTTCTTACATTGAGTTTGATGTTTTGGAATATTTGCTTGTTTCTAGCTAACCAAATGTTCCAAATTAAGAATTATGGTAAACTGGTCCAGAACCTCTTAATAATATTCTTTTCTTTTAAGGAATAAGGATATTTGCTTTCCCAATTATTGTAGAATTCAGAAATACTGAGGTTAAAATTTATTTTAGCTTCAATTGGACTGATGAGCAAGGTCCAACAATCTTTTGTGAATTTTCAACCAATGAATAAATTATTAATGTTTTCTTTTTCCTGAAGGCACAAAGGGCATCTAGAAGGACCTAGAATGCCCTTTTTTTTAGGTTGTCAGTTGTTAGGATTCCTCCCTTTAACATGGTCCAGATAAATATTTTATTTTTTGGGAGACTTTCAATCTTCCAAGCCACTTTCCATAAGTCTCAACATTGAATGTCTCCATGCTCCCTGAGCTTAAGATACCCTGTTTTAAAGTTGTGGTCTTCTCCTGTAGGAATCCACTTGTATGAATCTTGTTGACCCAATCTGATAGGGGCAACACCTTTTAAAATACCCAACAAAGTATCCCATTGAGGTTTAATATCTTGAGGGAAATTTGGTGGTTTCCAGCCTACCCAAAAGTATTCTCTTTGGTTCCAATTTGAAATTTGGTCCAAATAGACAATTTCCTTCTTAATCATCCATGATATTAGGAGCTTAATTCCTTGGTGTTTCGAAATAGGAGGAAGACCCATGATATTGTCCCTCTAGAGATGGGTTTCCTGACCTCCTCTCAGAATTCTAGAGATATCCTCTTTGTCAAGAGGGAGAGAATTTCTTATTAGTTTTCATATTTGAGTGTGGGGCGTGATAGGGATTTTGTCAATGAGAAGAAAATTTCTGGAGTTGCTTAAATATTTTTCCTCGAAAATTTGTTTCCAACAATTAGACTCCCCTGTAATAAATCGCCAAATAATTTTTTCTCCAAATGCAATGTTCATAAGTCCTGGGAGTCGAATGGAAATCCCTCCTTTTTCAAGAGGAGAGGTGACTTAGGTCCATTTGACTAGACTAAATTAATTTTTTAGTCTCATTCTTACCGCCTTGCCATAAAAAACTTATGATGGTGAGTTTAATCTTATTTTGTACACTTGATGGAGCATGTACAATTGTAAATTGATAAAGAGGTAGGTCTGATAAGATAGCGTTGATCAATATGACCCTTCCTGCAAGATTAAACCAAAGAATACCCTAATTCTGAAGTTTCTTTTACATTTTTTCTACTGTGTTGTTCCATATTTTTTCTTTCATATTTTCTTTCATAATTGAAAACCCCAAGTGCTTAAAATGTGTCCAATTTGCTTGAAATGGAACTCCTGATATTTGAGATGTAGGTTGAAGAGTTCTTGTGGGAACATTCCAGCTGTATATATTACTTTTCAAATTGTTCAAGAGGCAGCCATAAACCTCTAGAAATTTATCTAGAATACCCTTGAACCTTCGAGCCACTATGCAAGAGGCACCCCGAAGAACCAAGGTGTCATTCGCAAAAAGAGATTGATTGATGCTTTTGACACCATTCCTAAAGGAGAGGCATGTGATTGATCAGGTGCTCAAAAATATGCTAAAAAATAAAAGTTGTCAGAATGGTGTGGAAATTGAACGACCGTGTATATCTCGTCATCCTGAATCCGGTGCAACTCATTTTGCAAAAAATTGACACCGTATGCTCCCGGAAATGAGTTATGTTCGTTTTCCCAAACTTTCAATTTAAAAAAAAAAATGACAGTTGACTGGGAAAATTTTGGGCCAATGGCAAGCTGCTACATGGCCTTTTCTAGTTGGTCGAAAGTCAAATTTTTTGGGCCTACAACCTGACACGTGGCACATCCTGAATGGTTCTATTATGGACGAATTTGATTGGGTGGTTGGTGGCCAACCACATGATGCCACGTGGCCCAACCGGAGGCCACCACGTGGTAGCATGGGAGCCACCAAAAATTGGTTAAGTCTGAACTGCACCTCGATATATTACCGAATCTCCTTCCAAATAGCGCAATGCCTAACCAAGCGAACTACTATAGTTATTATTAAAATATGGATCTAAAACTTTTTAAAAATGTTAATTCGGCAGAGTTTTGGGGTAAGGGGCTAGGGCTTAGCCCCAACTGCCACATATTATGTCACCATATGACCTATGGCATGAGACCAAGGGCGCGGGGGGCATGACCTAAATTTTTAATTAAAAAAATAATTCGGCACCATAAAATTATGGTTTTAAATTTAGATTTATGGAATTACTGTGCATTTTAAATGTCTGACAATTTCGCCCGAAATTTCACAAATTTGTTGCTTGCAAACTAGTAGAAAATGGCTAATTAATTACTAAAAAAATGACTAAAATTTGCATATAAACGACTATTTTTCGGTTGGTGACCAATAGTAGCTAATTTACAGTATCTTATAACGCGACCATCTTTTAGTCGTATTTAGCTTAGTCATTAACTGGTTATCTCAATTTTGTTGTCTAGTAGTATATTTCGTCATTAATTTGGTCATTAATTTAGTCAATGATTTGGTCATTAATTTATTCATTGATTTGATCATTAATTTGAGTCACTGATTTTTGGTCATTGATTTATTCATTGATTTAATCTTTCATTTGGTCATTAATTGTGACAATTAATGACCAAATATACAATAAAATATATTACTATATGATCACTCTAGAAAACCAATTAATGACCAAAGAAATATGAGCAAAATGTTGGTCGTGTTATAAGATACTGTAAATTAGCTACTAATATTCATATATATGCAAGCTTTAGTCATAGTTTGAAACCAATTAATGACCGAAGAAATATGACTAAATTTTGGTTGTGTTATAAGATACTATAAATTAGCTACTAATAGTCGTATATATGCAAAATTTAGTCGTCATTTGTAATCACAAATTTATCATTTGCAGTAGTCATTTATATTTTTTTGGTAGTTTCATATTCATTATATAAATGACTAATTTAGTAGTTTATATTCATTTCATTTACTTTCATTAATAATCATTATAAATGACTAATTTAGTCATATATTCATTTTATTTGTGTTCATCATTAATCAATATAAATTACTAATTTAGTAGTTTCAAATTTATTTTGTGTTTATTATTAATCAACATAAATTAATTTGTATGATTTAAAAAATGTCATACAATGTGCATGTTTATCTAATATGAAAACACAAAGTTGCATATGTTAATTAGAATAATAAACAATATAAAATGCAACTATAAATAATTTCAACCACATAAGTTATATTATATGAAATGTTAAAGTATTACAATATGGGTTTCCAACTTAATATTGGTTGGACTACAACTTACACACAAAATGATGTTTCAGCACTTTAAAACATTATAATTGTGTTGTCAAGGCATTGCAGGTGAATTCAAAAACTCAGAAGACTTGACCATCAATATTTATATGTGTGTCTTATGTGGGATATTGGCTCTAAGGGTACCACCAGACCAGTTCTCCTCTCTCTCTTTTTGCATTTGTCGCTCCAATGTTATTGCTCCCCTCTTTTTTCAATTCCTGCCTCTTACCATCAATACTAAGTTCATTTTGTGAAAACAAAATAAGATACAATGTAGAGTGTAAGATATGAAAGACAATGAACACTATAATATAAAATAAATTAGACTTTAAATAGTTTATACGACATATACCTCAACATCAGCAATGTCAAAGCCATTTTTCCCCATACAAGTAAGAAACTCAAACAATTTTTCTTCATTCAGGCGATAATTGCCACTATAATGTGGCTAGATAACCTGTATAAACAAAGCAAATAAAATTTCACCATATATAGAAAAGAACACCTTAGTAAATTAGTATTCAAATTTCAAGGAAAGCTTAGGAAAAATCATGTCAACTAAGTTATATGCTAAAAATCTCAAGTTGTAGATAACTTGTGAAAACAAATAATATGAGGTGTGATGTTTAATCCTTGTCATTTTATTCACAACAACATTTCATTTTCTAACGCATGAACTTAGTCAAGTACATAAACAACATGTACTCAAATAACAACATGAAAGTAACCTTTTATGATAGTCATGAAAATATTTTAACACAAATTAGCTATAAGGATTCCAATCAATATAGTGTAATACTAATTTCATCTTCAAGCTTTGGTTTTTGTTTAAATGAACATGATACTAAGTATTTTCAATTTCATAGTTAAAAGACAAAATAAAATCAAAAGAAACATCCAAAATACACTCAAACAATAAAGAGAGGATATCATGGAATAGAAATTGCAATTATAAAAGATTTGTTTACCTGTCCACCAATGTCATGTCTGGCATTCCTAAAACATTTGCTTGCCCAAAATAACCATGAGGTGAAATAATCACAACATTAAAAACCATTGGAATTCCTACTAGAAACTTTTCCAAAGTCAATGGCTCAAGTTGCTAAGCGATCTCTAACAGCGAATGAACCATATCCAAGATGTGATATGCATTGTTTCCCCATTCTTTTTCCAATCACATTTCTTGTAACATGCCCAAAGCAGATTCAAGTAACAATCAAACAAAGACATTGACATTTTTTTTTTTATCTTTTATATATATAAAATTTGAATCTGATTTGTTTATGTTACAACTCTGTCGAGACCACCTACTCTACAGTAAAAAATAGAAAAGGAGCCATTAGTCATACCTACCCATGGTCTCTTGCAGGAATGATAGAAGAATAGGTTGAGCCATTAATTAGAATTGAAAAAATATTGAGGAAAGACAATTCATTATCTAGTTAACCAATTTCACATTGAACCCTATATGGATAATTAGCCCTAAATAAAGTCAGTTTTCTCTATCATATGCCTTGGAAAGATAAAATCACTAACATTGCTTGTAATTTTTTGGTTTGATGTTATAAATTCCTTCTTGGGCTACTCCTATTCCATAATGGATTTGTTTCCGAGGAAGGATGAAAATGTGTTCTAATGACACAGAATCAGCTTAGTGGATTTTGATCCTACATGCACTAATTTTTGCAATGATTTTGTAGATGCAATTACATAGTGATATGGGTCTGAAATAATCTCATTCTTGTCTAATTTTTGGAATTAAAGCTTGAAATGTTGAATTGAAAGCTCCCAAATCCTTCATGTGTATTTTAATTTGTCAACAATTCTTAGTTGCTCTGTTTGAAGGAAGTCATAGAACCCCTAGAAGAATTATATTGTCCTGCGAAGTGGCTGAGGATTCTTATACTTTTGGAAATAGTGCAAAATTGTTTCTAATTCTTCCTTTGATATTTGATCCATCAATGCCTCATTACCCACCTCACCTACAAAACTGGGGAAATATGAAGTCATCTTTAACTATCACTCTTAAATATATTCTATCATCCTCTTTATAAATTCCCTCAAAATGGTCCATTGATGAGAAAATTTCTCCTCGAGATGAGACACCTTCTCATGAGGAAAAGTTCGTTGATATACATCATCTTGAGGAAATTTTTCATTATAATTATGAGATGTTGAAGAGAGAAAATATTGGCTATTTAGTAAAGGATATGCACAAATGTTAGTGATTTGGTACAAGGAAAGACATGAGCAGTAAGAGAATTGTGGATATGCTTATTAAAAAACTATATTTGAGAATGTGCACCATTTTGAAGGAAAGACTATTTTGGATGTAGGCACAAGAAGTTTGACAAAGGCTCCTGCACCCGACCGGGCAGTCCACCTGCTTACCTATGACTACGATCTATGTGCTTCCCAACTTTTCAACTACAGTTGCTCCAATTATCGATCATATTGTGCCTAACGGCACGTCACTATGACTTCAACTAGGCTACTCGATTGCATGTGTGGTGGCTACTAAACCTGCACTAACACAGGTCTAGCTAGCTCTGATAGCAGTCCTCCATCTAGAAACTAATTATGTTGACAGTTGCACTTCTATTGGTCATTTGTGTGTCTTTTCCCTCACGATTTCTCAACAACTAAGTGATGTCGACTAGTCTAGCACATGTTGCTTCCTTCTTAGTGAGTTTCCACCTTATACTTCTTGTGGTTTTTTTTTTCGAGTGTGGGCTTGTGTTCAGGCCACATTTCTTCCACCAATGACTTTCAACAATACCTTCCCACCTCTCCTAGCAAACTACTCTCAAAACTATGTGCTTGTTCGAGGTGATGCTGGTATATCCTTTTCTGCCAACCAAAATGTCGCCCACCCTTTCTTCACGCAGTTTTATTTTCCTATTGGCATCATGGTTTGACCCTTATTTCAACCACTTTGTTTTTGCCATGATTGACACAACCTTGTCACTTGTTGAAATTCAACATTTGCAGTCTTCCCACCTCTATCGCCTGATGAGTATGAATTCTTAAACTCTCTTATATCATTATCCAAAACATTTATTTCCTGGACACGTGATTTTACAATTAAATTTTTTTTTGCAACATAAGTCCTTGTCAAAATTTAATCTCTCATACCAACTGGCATCAAGTCATAACTACAACCTGAAATCGGATATACACTTATTTTTCTATTACTTAGAGATGTGAATGGTGGAATATCTACTAGAGCACTCTTAGCATATGGCAGAGGTTGAGCCCTCCCTCTTATTCCCTTTCCAAGACCTCCCTTAGGACCAAGAGTCAAGTGGCCATCATCAAAATCTCTGTGTGTTGAAGGGCTTAGCATAGACCGGTTTTCAAATTGAGCCCAATCCACAATATGAGAATCTTGACTGGTGAATCCATAGTCACGTGGTTCCATATGGGGTTGTGGCCCTTTAATCCCACCCATATGTGGAAGTGAACCCATTTGTGCACATTCCATGTAAGGTGGCATCATAGGTCCTCTCACACCATGATCAAGTGGTGTCACAAGTCTCCGACCTGCATGTCCCATATTGGCACCTCGAGAGTAGCCTCCCTATCCATGTAGTTCTTGCACAGCATCCTGATGCACTTCCTCTATTTTCTTGTGGCCCTCAACCTTCCACCTTTGTTTCCATCCATTCCTCCTCATATCAATCAGAACCTTCAACATGAACCTCAGCCTAGAAGGAAGCCCTTGGGTATTGGAAATTTTTGTCATCCTATCAAAGTAAGCATCAATATGTTCCTTGGCCTTTGAATGGTCAATCATATGACTAATAGTGTTCATCAGTTTTCACAAAGCTTCAAAATTTTCATCCTCTGCATGTTGAAATTCACCAATTAATTTCCTGATGAATGCATGCATAATTATTTTGGTCAGCATACTTTCTTTATAAATATCACCAATAAACCTTATATTTCCTAGCATTCATTGTTGTGTTGCATCCTTCTTCTCTCGTATTTCTTCTACTAAAAGGATTTTTTCACCATCCTCTTCTTCTTTCTTAGCCTCTACCTCTTCTCTTTCATCTTTTTCAAATTATTCCTGACATTTGTTCAAAATAACTCACTTGAAAACAACCTTCTCATTATCTTCATAAAATTCTGGTAATCTTGTAGCAAGCTGAAAATGGAATTTTGCATACATTTCAAAAAAAGTCAGCTCCATCAAGGCTTTGTCAAATATTTGATATATTATACCATGAAGACATGATGCAGAGTCAATGTTGACTTCTTTGACCTATTCAAAAATTATTTCAAAGTTTTGGGGTGTTAATTTATTAAGGATGGATTTAATTTGTCATTTTTTCAATTGATCCTCATAAAAAACCTTTCCCACTTCATATCGGTTCTCCAATTTATGAATTGTGGGCTGAGAAGGCTATGAAAGAGGAATCAAACCCTTCTGTGAACCAGAATCACATTGCCACCTATCAGCATCAGAATTATTTCTTACTAGTCCAACTTGTGGAAATGGTGCTTGCACATAAGGCCCTCCACGAAGGATGCCATTCATACTCATTTGTGTTGCACAAGTATTTCTTGAAAATCTAGTATTATAATTTTGGCGAAGTTGAAACATAGAAGAGGAACCACTTAGACCTGCATCCATCTGCATATCACAGCTAGCAGCAAAATCATCCACCGGCTTGGCCCATCTATCATCATCCAAACTGGCCATATTTCTCCCACAGCGTTCAAGTAGATAATTCCCACTTGGCTACCTTTCAATACCTCTTGCAGTGCTTGCTAATGCATCAGCCTCTACTACATGACTTGCAAGTGCTTGGGAATTTCCAAGTAATTCAAAAATGTTTGGACAAATTTCAAAATCATTTGGTAGATATTTTCACTAATCCTTGATTGCCAAAAAAAAATTCACTAGAGTACTTTCTGTCTCCTGAACATTTAGTAACTAAAATAGCTACTTGACTCATAGGAGTTGAAATCTCAACTGCATCTTCCCAATAATCCACTTCTTTCAGGACTTACTTCCCAGGCTCTTTTGAGGAAGTCTCACTCTTGACAACATCGGTTACTACTTTGGATGGTTCTGGAAGGTTCACATATTCCTCCTTCTCCTCTTGAACCTTATAAGCATTATATAAATCACCAGTGGCAGTTGCAAAATTTTCCTTACTGAAAAAATATTATTTTTCTTCTTCTTTTGACAACTACCTTGGCAGCATCACCAATATTTGCAACATTATTCTTCACAGAAACATTGGAGGAATTTTTATTCTCCTTTTCTGAAACTGCTACCCAAAATGCTAAAAATTTTGGTGCCTCTAAGCTGGTTCTTGTGTCAGAGAAACCTCTAGAAAGTGCACCAGCTGGAAAAAATGTCCAAAAACGTTATTACAAGAAAAACATGGCCAAAAACCTACAAAAGACATACAATCAAATGACATGAATGATAAATGACAACTAAACAATATGCAACTAATACCATCTACTACTGTCAACACTATTGAATTAATGGGCATATAAATAAAGGGATTTTCTGTACTTTTTATAAGTTCATAAATACTTAGAAATTTACTTCTTTTAGTAGAAAAATTAGATCAGTGATTTGAATATAAATCTGGGTTTAGTGTAGAATTTTTTATATACCAATAAATTTTCATATTTTTTTGTGCTCAAGTTTTGGAAATGTTGTTATTTTTCTATTATCCCTATTTGGGGATATTACATGCTACAATTGGTAAAAGAAAACTCTAGCTATTTGGAATGATAAATCTGAACAATAGTTCTAAATTTGGGACAAGGGTGAGTCTAGTATATGCAAATTGGAAGCATGCATGTGCCCTCACTTTCTCTCTCTATATCATTGCTAGTGTCCAACCATCACTTTTCTCTCTCTTTGTTGCACATAGGAAACTAGGAAGATGTATCTGCTGGAGCATATCATTACATGGTATAAATCAGTCCTATTGATATGCCATCAGTGTTAGAGAGCTAATTGAGCAATAGATAAAAACTATAAATGCTTTCTTTGCAAGGAAAGTGTTCTCCACCAAACCTAGTCTCTCCCTCGGCATCTTAAACTTTCCATTTTCTAGGGGCTTTGTAAAAATATTTGCAACTTGTGAATCCGAAGGAATGTACTCAAGAACCTCCACCCTTGTAGTGTAATTAACTCCACAGTTTATAGAAATCACATAAATTTAGTGCAAAACCCAAGAACACAAGAGAAAGGAGAAATAAACCCTAAGAAAGATCTATTTGATGATAAAAAATAGAGAGCTATGTTTACTTTCCACTTCAAGGGGTCAACCTCCAAGACGAATTCTCCAAATACATACATAATTATTTACAAAAAATTACATATCCTTCTACTTAATATATAACTATCCATAGAAAATCTTATCTATTTATGGTCCCACTTATAATGAGAACCTACTAGCTATTTTGGGCCTTATTAACAAAGTTGATCCTTTTTACAATGAGTGATTGTTAACTAACTATTCAATGGACCTTATGCAGTGAAGGTGGCCTCAAATTTTGATAAATATAAATTATTTCTTCAATGGGCCTTATGTAGTGAAGGTGGACAACTCTAATGTTAGATTTGTTGCCAATATTTTTTATTTACTGACAGCTCTAATAGTAACACCACTGCTTGCTTTCCTTCCTATATATACCATGCTAGCACACCCAAGGGAATGCTATATTTTTTGCCACTTTTCATCAAGCTGAGTATGGAGCCCTCCTTTTAGGCCTCCACTTATTGAAGAAATTAGGGGCCAAAAGAAGAAAGGTTCATGGTGATTCTGAACTAATAATTAGGCAAGTGAATCGGGAATACACTGCAAAACATCCTAGACTTAGAGCCTATATAAATGATGTCATGGATTTATTGAAAACCTTTGAGGAATTCAAACTTATTTTTGTCCCAAGAAACGAAAATATCCAACCTAATGGTTTGGCTTTTACTGCTAGAACATGCCTAACTCCTTATGAAACCAAACAATGCACAACTCAAATCAAATTTAGACCAGTTGTCCCTGATAATGAAAAATATTGGCAAGTGTTTTATGGAGACAAACAAATAGAATACTTTCTACAGTCCAGAAAAAAATTTGAGCTACCAAGTTCGGATTCAGAGTATGAAGATGACTGTTCCATCAAATAAAATCTACCTGATGAAGAAGAAAGCTCTCCAGAGATTGCTGTTATAAATCTGTTAGCTAATAAATCTAAACATAACTCAGAAATTAGTGCATATTTAGGAAAAGAAGACTTAGAAATGCTGTAATCTAACCCTCAAATTTTTCCAAAGGGTCTGGTCCCCTTAGAAGATTTGTTTGATTTCAATTATGTTGCCAAGAAACCAAAGCTAGAGCCTGTTGAAACTAAAGTTGAAGAGTGTAACATAGGCAATGAACTAAAACAAAAAATGATCAAAATGTCTAAAACTTTGCCAGCTCACATCAAACTAAAATACATTGAGTTGTTCAAATAATTTTCTGATGTTTTTGCATGGAGTTATGAGGATCTAAAGTCCTATGACACAAAAATAATTCAGCACAAGATACCCCTCAAAGAAAACCAAAAGCCCTTTAAACAAAAATTGTGCAGAATCAACCCTGTTCAATTACCTTTGGTTGAGAAGGAAATCAAGAAGACGTATGAAGTTGGAATTATTGTCCCTATTAGATATTCAGAGTGGGTCTCTAATCTAGTGTCAGTTAGGAATAAAACATGAGATATTAGGCTTTGTATTGACTTTAGAGACTTAAAAAAAGCCTCATTGAAGGACAACTACCCTTTACCCAAGATGGATCATATTTTGCAAAGGGTAGTTGGTTCTAAAAGAATTTCTTTGCTATATGGCTTCTCAAGATACAACCAGATTTTAGTACATCCTAATGATCAAATCAAGACAGATTTTACCACACCTTGGGGTACTTTCATGTATGTGAAAATGCCCTTTGGTTTAATGAATGTTGGTGCTACATTTCAGAGAGCCATGTACATTTCATTCTCGGAAGAGTTAGGCTACTTCATCATTATTTACCTTGATGATATCACTGTTTTTTCCAAGACAGATGAAGTACACATGGAACACTTGAGAATAGTCTTTAAGAAATGAAGAAAATTTGGGTTATCTTTAAATCCTAAGAAAACAATGTTTGGTCTCCAAGAAGGTAAACTAATTGGACACATTATATCGGAAGAGGGGATAAAGATAGACCCAAAAAGGATTGAGGGTATATTGCAAATCACTCATCCTAGAAACATCAAGGAACTTCGATCTTTCATTGGAAAGATTAATTTATTGAGAAGGTTCATACCCAACTTAGATGAACTCCTTAGAAACATTACAAACATGCTGAAAAAGGAACAAGGAGTTAAATGGACCTTGGAAGCAAAGAAGTATTTTGAGCTGGTAAAACAAGCATTAACCAAAACACCAGTTCTTATAAGTCCTGATTTTTCAAAATATTTTTTCATTTTTTCATTTGCATCAAAACATATGGTGGCTACTGTCCTATTATAGAAAAATCCACAGGGACAAGAGTAGCCAATTGCATTGTTTAGCAAGGCATTGAGAGATGCACCTCTGAAGTACAATATCATGGAGAAACAGGCTTTTTCCTTAGTCAAAGCCTTAAAAGACTTCAGAGTTTACATTTTACATTCTCACATAATTGGCTTTGTCTAAAATTCAGTTGTGAAAGACATTCTAACACAGGACCCAGAGGGCAAGACAGGAAAGTGGATAGTTGTGATACTTGAATATGATTTAGAAATCAAGCCCACTAAACTGATAAAAGGCCAAGGACTAGCAAGATTAATGGTTGAGTCTAATTTTGAAGCTCTTGATATAAACATGATAAACGCATTAGATGAAAAGGAGGAATTTTCAACTCCCATTGTTGAAGATTATTTTATGAATTCCTCCTGGTATGTTGATATTTTATATGTTTTGCTCAATTTGAATACACCTCCTGGTTTGTCTAAGACAAAGGCAATATTTTTAAAGTTAAAAGTTATTAACTACTGCATTTTAGATAAATGTCTATATTTGAAAAATGCTAGTGGTTT
Organism: Pinus albicaulis; assembly: GCA_034641835.2. Classification (NCBI taxonomy): domain Eukaryota; kingdom Viridiplantae; phylum Streptophyta; class Pinopsida; order Pinales; family Pinaceae; genus Pinus; species Pinus albicaulis. Next base: position 22,063,347 of record MU968363.1, read on the forward strand.
ATTGCTTAAATGTTTGTCTAAGAATGATGCAGAGAAAATCAAGCATGAGTTCAACGAAGGAGAATGTGGAGGCCACCTTTATTGGAAGACAACTGCCAACAAAATCCTTAGAGCTGGTTACTATTGGCCCACCCTCTTTCATGATGTCCATAAAATGATTATTGCGTGTCATAAATGCCAACTCTTTGAAGGCAAAATAAAATTGCTTCCTTTACCCTTGCATCCAATCACTTTTGAAGCTCCTTTTCAACAGTGGGGTCTATACTTCATAGGAGAAATCCATCCACCATCATCTGCCCAACATAGATGGATTCTCACTGCAACAGACTACTTTACCAAATGGATAGAAGGCATCCCTTCTAGGCAAGCCAATGACTGTGTCATTATAAAATTCCTTGAAAATCATATGCTATCCAGATTTGGCTGCCCTAGGAAGATTATCACTGACAATGCTGCTACATTTCGATCCAAAAAGATGGTTGAATTCTGTCACAAATATCAGATTACATTGGGCCATTCTACTGCTTATTACCCTCAAGGTAATGGGTCAGAATAATCCTCAAACAAAAGTTTGGTGAACATAATCAAGAAGTTGCTGGAGGAAAATAAGAAATCATGGCACACAAAGCTAGTACATGCACTTTGGGCTGACAGATTAACACTTAAAAAATCAATTGGAATGTCACCCTATTAGCTTGTTTATGGAGTAGATACAATTTTTCCAACTAGCCTAGGAGTGCCAGTCATGAATTTGATCCAAGAAGTACAGTCTAAAGACAATGACATGATCAAAACAATTAATCAGACCATACATCTTCAGCAAACCAGAGAGGAAGTCTACAACAGAGCATTACAAAAGCAAGAAAGCATCAAGAAGATTTTTGATAGAAGGACAAAGGCTAGTGATTTCAGCATTGGTGACAAAGTTTTAAAGTGGGATTCCAGGAGAGAAGATAAGGGAAAGCACGGGAAATTTGATAACTTATGGCTTGGTCCTTATCTCATTCATTCTACTACTGGTAACAATGCCTATTTTCTACAAGAATTGAATGGAGCTGAACTGTTTGGGGGTCCTGTCAATGGCAGGATGCTCTAACATTATTTCTCTTGACCATATTAGTTTGGAATCCTTTTTTATTTTTCTCATTGTGAATATCGTACTCATCATTGCATTCAAAGTTATAAAAAATCAAAAATACAAAAAAAATAGAAAGAGAAAAGAGGGAAAATTGTAAAAACAAAAAAGGTGCAACCCCATACCAAAAAGAGAAACAAAATCTGAAAGTGTGCAAGCTCAAATGCCACTCCTAAGAAATACACTCCTAGTTAGTCATACAACCTAATCATGACTAATTAGTTTTAAATTTACAGCTGATAGGTTAGTGAAATATATTTGCCAAAGAGCTTAATCTTGGCTTAGCAGTTAGGTATATTAGGATAGGAAAATAAAGGTTCAAACAAGCTCAAAATCTGAACCTGTGAGTTTCAAAAAGATGCATGGCTCTAATATGTTTTAATATTGAGCCAAAGACAGAAGAAAACTGGTTCTAATATGCCCAAAACTTGAACCAGAAAAGAATGTAAGATAGCTCAAAAAAAATTCAAAAACAGAGCTAAAGAAAAGAGAAGGATGTTCTTAAACTTTCAGATCTTAAGCCTTCATCATTTTGCTTTAAATTTCTGCAAATTTTACTCTATGTGCAGCTTGTTTTTATGCCATAGACATGCATCAAGTCAAACTTCTTAATCTTGGCTTGACTTCCCTTTCAGCTCTTGGTTTGTGATACATTTGTATTTTCTGCTGTTGTCACTGTCTTTTTAGTTTATGTTGTTCTAGTCTAGCTCTACTGCATAATTGCTCATTTTTTCTGACTTGTCCCATTCTATTGCGTTTCTAACAGTGTCATCATATCTCTTTTTGCCCGACCATGCCTCTTTTTCTCGTGCCCACAACGTTCAACCTTCATCGCTCTTCTAAACATCTGGTTCTGCCTTTTTCTCTGTGTTGGGTCCTTACTCGAGCCTTTCTACCCACATTCATGCTTTCCTTTTTGTTTTACGTTATAATCCTCCTTTTTCTCTCCGAAACAATTTACAAAGGAAAATCCACATACTCCTGGACTTGAAATGCTTTAGGCTTCGGCTTTGATCTTTATTGCATCCACTCTCTTTATCGCACTTCGCATCGCAACTTCTATAACTTGCAAATTCTTATCACATAATCATCGTCAATTGTGATATGCGATATGCGACGGGTCCCACTTGACTTTATCACTACTTCACATTGCAACTAAAATGACTTCTAAGGTTGTGCGATATCTCTCCTGCTCCGATTTTGATATGCGACGCATCACATCGCCTCACCACTTCGTGGTATGCGATGGAATTTGCATCGCCGATGTGCGATATAGCGCTGTGACGCCACGTGCCCCTTCACATCACCACATCGCATCGAAATTTTTCATCCATCCAGTGGCTATCGCATTCGCTTGCGATGTCTGATATGTGATCGGGTCCCACTTAATTCCGATATAATCTTTGTCATCTATCTCCTTTAATCTTATCCATTGATCGCACCGGTCCACCACTGTTCTTTTGGACTTTAGGAAAGCGAGTCCCAGTTCTCAGCACTACGGAGGCACTCCTTGGTACGAAATCATCATCAGGCTTGTGCTACCATAGCGAATGACAACCGTCGATTTGTGGTCAATGCCCGATGGGTGGGTTAACTGCGGAGGCACCCCTTGGGTTAATCATCAGATTGCTTTTGCCCCCGCAGTACCGTTGATCCCATATCAACGTTAATCATGCTCATACGATGTGCACGAGGTTTATCCTTTGCTGCTGCCTTCGCTGGTCCCACACCTTTTATCATTCTGCTCTATAATCATATAACCTTTAAAATATAAAACATTTGTAAAGGTTTATCTTTCCGCTGGTCTTGCATGTATACCGATGCCGCATCTCCGATTAAACAACTGTCGTCAATCCTGTTCGAAATCCAATGGTCTTCATCATATTTCAAATATCAAATTTTATTACCCGACTTAACATGAGTCATAAATACAATATATCTTGCCCTTCCATACTTTGGTTTAAACAAATTTATGAGATTACTTTGGTTAAAACCCAAAGCACCAAAATAATATTATATTCGGGTCCCATAGCATATCCAACTTACCCTTCCGCTTTTCATCAAATCCAACGGTTGATAATTCATCGCACTCCACAACCAATTTATGCGTATATCGAATGGATATCGCATTCCAAGATGCATAAAATTTAACGTGCCTTTTTATTACCATCGGGTACACAACTTTGTTAACCCCTGCGCAACTTCGAGTGCAAACATCGTCTGATATCAATTGTTGATGATCGAATGACTATCACATTCAATTAACCCTGGCGACTTATCACTCAAAAGTCACGCGAAACTGGGAGTTTCGTACCCATGACGTTTCACAGTCTTATTTGATCATGTTCAATTTCAATAAAACCTCTTACCACTCAAAGGCTACGCGAAAACCTTCTGTTGTTTTCCGAAACTACCTTCACTGTTCACTGTGATTCTACTCATAGTTCCGTTGTGCCTTTGACTCCTAATTCCACATCTAATTTCTTTCATTACACCTCCTCAGTATACTTGTTCAAACAAACCATCGATTCATTTCACTGCACTATGACTTCTCCTTTACTCCATCGTTCTGCTTTCACGATATCAACCTATCTTAAAATGCTCTCTGGCATTCATTCCACGCGTGATTTAACCTCTATATTCAATTTATGTGGATATTATCCATCGTTTTCCATTACAGTAAAGACCCCAAATGGGCAACCACAACCCACTGATACATTAAACCATGTGTGACATCTCTGTAACAATTCCATCTGAATCTGATCTACTCCCTTGTCTTGGTGCTGCTCCTTTGTGCTCCTTTGCCATCAATGACAATATTTCCAACAGTATCTCGCTTTGTCATTGATGGCAACACTCCAATTCTTCCTCCAGGACTTCCTCTTCTTTCTTTTTAGAAGACCCTTTCTTCTTTTGCTTGCTTTTCTTCCCCCTTTTGACATCAATGGCAAAGGGTTGCACTTTTCCCAATGTCGTTTCTATCTTTTCATAATACTCTGATCTTGAGGACCTATTCCATGCACTACTCCATTGCTCTAGCTCTTTTGTGACAATTTATTGACTGCTCCCCCCCTAGAATGATGTTTTCTTGACTGATACAGAGTATCACTTGACTTCTGTTTTGATCCTGTTTCTTGTATGTAGCCTTTTTTTTTTTTTGGATTTTTGATCATGTTAGAGAGTAACATCTGCAGACACTACCCCTAGTTTGTCTCTTAGATATTCAAATGGTTCTCTAGCAAGAGGTTTTGTGAATATGTCTATTGTTTTTTCCTTGGTAGGTACATATTCCAACTTTACTAATTTCTGTGCTACTTGTTCTCTGAAGAAGTGGTACTTTATTGGGATGTTCTTTGTTTTTGAATGAAGTAAAACATTTTTTGATATACTTATTTCAGTTGTATTGTCACATTTAATAGAAATGGGTTCATCAATGCTTACCTTCATGTCTTGGAGAGTTTTTTTCATCCACATTACTTGTGTGCAACATGCTGCTGCTGTTATGTATTCTGCTTCTGTTGTAGATAGAGAGATAGAAGTTTGCTTCTTGCTTATCCATGCCACCATACTTTTTCCCAAATAAAATGCACCTCCACTTGTGCTTTTCTTGTCATCCACACAGCTAGACCAATCTGCATCTGTGTATGTTGTCAATGTGAAGCTTTTTCCTTTTGGATACCATAGGCCATACTGTGAAGTTCCTTGTAGATATCTAAATATTCTCTTGATTGCAAGTAAATGGTTTTGTTTTGGCACTGCTTGATATCTTTCCACAAGTCCTAATGCCAACATAATGTCTGGTCTACAAGCAGTTAGGTATAGCAGACTTCCTATCATGGATCTGTAAATTTTTTGATCTACATCTGTTGATCCATCATTAGCACATAGTTTGCATCCAGTGATCATGGGATTTGGCACAGGTTTGTAGTCTTCCATTTGAAACCTTTTCAACATTTCTCTTAAGTATTTTTCTTGTGAAATGAATATTCTTGTGTTCTTTTGTTGATTTTGAAGTCCTAAATAGAAGGTGAGCTCTCCAATCATTGACATCTCAAACTCTGATTTCATTTCTTCAGCAAATCCTTTTGCTAACTCATCTTTGTTGCTTCCAAACATGATTTCATCTACATACACTACTACAATTAAGAGTTCATTTTCACTAGCCTTTATGTACAAATTACTGTCTACTCCTCCTTTCTTGAATCCTTGTTTTTGTAAGTATTTGTCCAGCCATGAATACCATGCATGAGGAGCTTGTTTCAAACCATATAAGGCTTTCTTTAATCTACACACATAGTCATGTTTATCTATTAATGAGAATATTTCAGGTTGTTCCATGTAGACTTCTTCCTCTAGATCTCCATTCAAGAAGGCAAACTTCACATCCATTTGATATACTTTGAAATCATGATAGCATGCAAAGGACAAAAACATTCTGATTGCTTCCATTCTAGCTACAGGGGAAAAGGTTTCATCATAATCAAGACCTTCAATTTGTGAATATCCTTTGCATAAAAGTCTGGCTTTGTTTATGATTACCTACCCTTGTTTATTCATCTTATTCTTGAATATCCATTTTGTGCCATTGACATTTTTCCAAGTGGGTCTTGGAATTAATTCCCAGGTATTGTTCTTCTCAATTTGGTCTAGTTCTTCATTCATAGAATTTACCCAGTTTTTGTCTTTGCTAGCTTCTTTGAACTTCTTAGGCTCTATTTGAGATAGCATGGCTAGGTATACTTCTTCTATCTATTCATCAAGATATCTTCTTGTCTGGACTCCTACACTCTTGTCCCTAATGATTTGATCTTCTAGTTGTTTCTTTTGAGTGTGTCTTGAGTGAAATTTTGAGTTTAATTCAATATCTTCTGTTGTCTTGCTATGTTCATCATTGTCTTGGTTCTCAGCTTCATGATCGTCTGGAGGATTGGCGCAACTTGTGCTTCTTGTTTTGTTTGGTAGATCTTCATCAAATATTACATCAATGCTTTCCACAATTTTGTGCAGTCTTTTGTTGTAGCACCTGTAACCCTTACTCTTGGATGCATATCCTAAAAATATTCCTTTATCAACTCTTGCATCAAACTTCCCCAGTTTTTCATCATTATTTTTTATGAAACACTTGCTTCCAAAGACTCTAAAGTGCTTGATTGATGCTAGTTTACCATGCCATAATTCGTAAGGAGTCTTATCACAATTTGGTCTTAGATGAGCTTTGTTGAGAATGTCAACAACTGTGTGTACTGCTTTTGCCCAGTAGGTTTGGGGAATGTTACTTTCTTGCAACATAGCTCTGGTAATCTATTGTACTGACCTGTTTTGCCTCTCTACCACTCTATTTTGTTGAGGTGTACCTGCAATTGTAAATTGTTCTTTTATCCCATGCTCATTGCATAGGTCTGCAAAATCATAGTCTGTGAATTCACCTCCTCTGTCTGATCTGATGCATTTTATCTTGCATCCTGTTTGATTTTCTACCAATGCCTTGAATATATTGAATTTCTCAATTGATTCAGATTTATATTTGAGAAATGTCACCCACCTCAATCTAGTAAAATCATCTATTATTAGCATGAAATAAGATTCTCCACCAGGTGCATTAGTTCTTGAAGGTCCACACAGGTCCATGTGAACAAGCTGAAGTGGCCTACTTGTAGATAGTTCATCTTTGGTCTTGAAAGATGTGCGGGTCTATTTGCCCAATTGGCAGGATTTACATATGGTATTTGAAGGCTTCTTTATTGTTGGCATATATATGACTGCATTCTTCTTACTTAGAGTGATGATGTGGTCAAAGTTTAGGTGTCCTAGTCTTCTATGCCATAACCATGATTCATCAAGTTTGCTTATGTGGCATGCTTCATTCTCTTCTTCCACTATATAGACATTACTTTCTGTTCTAACACCTTTGATCAAGGTCTTTCCAATGGTGCTTGATCTTACCTCACAATCTTGGGCTCTAAAAAGGACCTCATAGCCTTCATCACACATTTAACTGACGCTTAGCAGATTGGCTTTCAGCCCATACACAAATAGTACATCTTGAGCCTTTCCTCTTCCATTATTCAAACTGATTGAGCCTTTTCCCTTGATTTTCCCTACTTTATCATTGCCAAATGTTACATTTCCATCTTTCTTTTCATCAAAGGTTACAAACTTGCTTTTATCTCCAATCATATGCTTTGAGCAACCACTGTCCAAATACCATTGGCTTTTTTGATCTTGGGCTATTAAATCCAAGTCACACTTATTCAACTTCTTTTTCCACTACAGGAAGCTATTTGTTTAGCACCTTTTCTAAGAAGATGGACCACATTCTTTGAGAGGACATTTGGAATACATGTGTTCGATTTGATGGCATACAAAGCATTTGATTATATTTTTAAATGGATTATGTGAACGAGTGAAATATCCATTGTTCATAAATATCCTTGGGGTTTTAAGCATCAGTATTTGTCCATACGTTCTACACTCCATGGCTTTATGACCGAACCCCTTACAATAAAAAAAATACCCATGGAAACAATTAGTGTACCTGGTGTAGGATTGTCTTCTCCATTTGTTTGCTTGAGCTAGTATTTTCAATTTATGCATATTTTTCTGGTTGAAATCGATTATCTTTTTCTGACAGTATGCAGTAATATGTCCCAGTTTGTGACAGGAAAAACAGGTGATATTTCTCATAGGAGGAAAGAATCTATTTTGACAGCTTCCAAATTTATTCAATTCATATTCAAGATTGTAAGAGCCTTTTTCAGCTGATTGTTTCTTCATTTCATTCTTTATCTCTTGATGTTGCTGCTTGTTTCTATTTGTTTCATCACACATCAAGTTCTTGCTGGCTTCTGCATCTGTAGTTCATTTTTGAGCTGCTTCATTATCCTTTACAAATTTTACAAAAATCATATTCTTGTTACTTTCTACCTTGGACTTACTGGTTTCTCCTTCATATCCTATCCCAACCTTTATGAGAGGAGACCTTTGAGCATTTAGGATCTTGTCCAAATGTTCAGTGCTTATCATTCGAGGAGTGTCTGACAATTCCCTTTGGGTGTTTTCTAGTTTCTTTCTCAGGCATACCACTTCTTCCAATTTCTCTTTCTCCTGATGTTTATATTTAATTTGCTTTAGCAGAATGTCTTCCACCTTCTTAGCTTCTTCAAGTTCTACTTTCAATTGAATGAGATCTTCTGAAGTTGGTTCTTCTTTTACATATTTGAGGAGAATATCTTTCTATTTTCTGCACTTCAGTTTAAGTCTGTCAATTTCCTCCAGGGCACTTCTTAGTTCCCCCTCAAGATCTACCTCACATTCTTCCTCCTCTTCTAAAAGGAATCCTTCTGATTCTTCTTTCGCCATCAACACAAATTCAGAGGTTCTATCATCATTTGAGGATTCATCTAAGTTTTCAGATGCACTGCTATCTTGTTGAGCATAAAATGATCTTCTATTGAATATCTTCCCTTTCTGCCAGTTATTTGTTTTGGTTTTCTCTGTCTCTTGAGTCAGATTCTTTGTTTTCTTATGAGGACACTTATATGAATAGTTCTCAACTCTTCCACAGCTAAATCATTTAAAAGGAATTTTACCTTTATACTTGCCTGAGCCTCTATCCAACTTTCTGACAAATTTGGCTTCTTCTTCATCAGAGCAGGAGCATGTATCTTCTCTTTCCTCTTTGCTCTTCTTTGCCTTAAAGGTTGCCTCCCTCACTTTTGACTTCCTCTGTGAAAGTCTCATATCATAGGTTGTTAAGTTTCCAAGTAATTGGTTCATGGTCAATGTTTCCCAATTAGCTGTTTCTTCTACGGTAGAAACCTTGGGGTTAAAACTGGATGGTAAAGATCTCAATATCTTTTGAACAATTACACATTCTCTAATGGTTTCTCCTATAAATTTCATGTTATTCACAATTTTTGTAACCCTTAAGAATAAGTTGGCAACATCTTCTTCTTCATTCCTTTTTATATTTTCAAATTGAGCTCTATAGACTTGCAGCTTGGCAGCCTTCACCTTTTTATCTCCCTCATGGATACTTTCTAATGTATCCCATATTTCTTTGGAAGCCTTGTTGTGCATTACTTTGATAAATTCTGCGTCACACAAACCACTTAAGAGAGCATTCATGGCTTTTGCATTAGCTACAAAATCTAGTTTGGCATCTTTCTCTAAGTCAGACTCCTTTGGGGCATATCCCAATTCCACAGCAGCCCAAACTTCTATTCATAGATACATTATGTATGTCCTCATTCTTATTTTCTAGAAGACATAGTTTGTGCTAGTAAACAGAGGGGATTTATTTGTTGAGCATCATTCTAGACTAGTCATCTTGGGGACCAAGGATCTCATTCTAGTTGTTAAAATGATACAGAACGAACTTGGCCCTGATACCAATTGTTGAACTCTTGGTTAAACTGGCGGGGGGGGGTGAATCAGTTTAGTGCATTCATGGTCTTGTAAAACTTTCTTTTAAACTTATTTACATCTTCATTTTGTGATCAACTTAATACTCAATGGAACAACAATCTTACTAAGTGAGTAGCGAGTATTAAGCAGATTAAATACAGAATATCAACACATAATCATCATGCACATAGAAAACAGATATAAGTGGAAACCCATAAGGGAGAAAACCACATCTTATTATTGTTGTGATGCAAAGGCAAGCTCCAACTCCCTCTCACCACTGATTTTCTATAGGCTCCAACCTACGAGAGGTTACTACCTCCATTCTGCAAGCTACAACTTGAAAGGAAGCTCCAACTCCCATCTATTTTCTGTAGGCTACAACCTACAGGAGGCTCCTACCTTAGCCAGCTACAACTGGACATGTATCAAGCTACAATTTGATATGGAAGTACCAACTTCCTCACACTACTATGAAAACACATGCTGATTTACCTGGATATCAGCTCTATTATATTCCTTCTTCACTGCTGTCCTCCACCCTTCATATCTGCCTTTATCCCTAGATCTTCACAGCTTCTTTTTCTGCTCCTTCTTCTTACTACTCTTTCTCACTTATTTCTTCATTCTCTCTCGCCTTATGCATATGCTGGTAACATTATTTACAGAGATCACCTCATAACTATTTGCATTCCATAGGGAATTTGAAATGAACTGGTTTGACTCTTTTCCTTCCCCCTTCACATTTTCTTGTTCGGTATATTCAGAATAATATAACAGAATGTATACATTTGTATATTACAGTGGAGTTTTGCTTTTCTTACGGAGACTTGCCTTTGCATTACATACAGTAAAAATAATTAAATCATTTACATTTACAGATACACTAATACATTTCACTCAGCCCTCTCAGCTCTTGGTTTGCCATACATTTGTCTTTTCTGCTGTTGTAATTGTCTTTTCAGTTTCTGCTGTTCTATTCTAGCTCTGCTGCATAACTGCTCATTTTGTCCGACTTGGCCCATTCTATTGCATTTCTAATAGTGTCATCATAACTCCTTTTTCCTAACCATGCCTCTTTTTCTCATGCCCATAGCGTTCAACCTTCACTGATATTCTAAACATCCGGTTCTGCCTTTTTCTTTTTGTCAGGTCCTTACCCAAGCCTTTCTACCCGCGTTCATACTTTCCTTTTTTTCTTACGTTATAATCCTCCTTTTTCTCTCTGAAACTATTTACAAAGGAAAATCCACATACTCCCGGACTTGAAATGATTTAGGCTTTGGCTTTGATCTTTATCGCATCCACTCTCTTTATCGCACTTCGCATCGCAACTTCTATAACTTGTGAATTCTTATCACATAAGCATCGTCGATTGCGATATGCAATATGCAACGGGTCCCACTTGACTTTATCGCTACCTCGCATCGAAACTAACATGACTTTTAAGGTTGTGCGATATCTCTCCTGCTCTGATTGTGATATGAGATGCATCGCATCACCTCACCACTTTGCGGTATGCAATGGACTTTGCATCGCCGATGTGCGATATAGAGATGTGCCACCACAATTCCTTTCGCATCGCCACATCACATTGCAACTTTGCATCAATCCAGCGGCTATCGCATTCACTTGCGATGTCTGATATGCGATCGGGTCCCACTTGATTCCAATATAATCTTTGTTGTCTATCTCCTTTAATCTTATCTGTTGATCGCGCCAGTCCACCACTGTTATTTTGGACTTTATGAAAGCAGGTCCTAGTTATCAGCACTGCGGAGGCACTCCTTGGTACGGAATCATCATCGGGCTTTTGCTACCATAGTGAATGACAACCGTCGATCTGTGGTCAATGCCCGATGGGCGGGTCAACTATAGAGGCACCCCCTTGGGTTAATCATCGGACTGTTTGTGCCCCCACGGTACCGTTGATCCCAGATCAATGTTAACCATGTTCATATGATGTGCACGAGGTTTAGCCTTTGCTGTTGCCTTTGCTACTACCACACCTTTTATCATTCAACTTTATAATCATATAACCTTTAATATATAAGACATTTGTAAAGGTTTATCTTTCTGCTAATATTGCATGTATACTGATGTCGCATCTCCGATTAAACGACTGCCATTGATCCTGTTCGCAATCCAACGATATTCATCATATTACAAATATCAAAGTTTATTACCCGACTTAACATGAGTCATAAATACAATATATATTTCCCTTCCATACTTTGGTTTAAACGAATTTATGAGATTACTTTGGTTAAAATCCAAAGCACCAAAATAATATTATATTCGGGTCCCACAGCATATCCAACATACCCTTCCGCTTTTCATCAAATCCAACGGTTGATAATTCATTGCACTCCACAACCGATTTATGCGTATATTGAACGAATATCGAATTCCAAGATGCATAACATTTAGCGTGCCTTTTTAACACCATCGGGTCCACACCTTTGTTAACCCCTGCACAACTTTGGGTGCGAACACTGTCAGATCTCAATTGTTGATGATCGTATGGCTATCGCGTTAAATTAACCCTGGCGACTTATTGCTCAAAAGTCACGTGAAACTGGCAGTTTCGTGCCCGTGAAGAGTCACAGTCTTATTTGATCTCATTCAATTTCAATAAAACCACTTACCACTCGAAGGCTGGACGAAAACCATCTGTTGTTTTCTGAAACTACCTTCACTATTCACTATGATGCTACTCACGGTTCTGCTGCACCATTGACTCCTAATTCCACATCTAATTTCTTTCGTTACACCTCCTCCATATACTTGTTCAAGCAAACCATCGATTCATTTCACTACACAATGAATTCTCCATTACTCCATCATTCTACTTTCACGATATCAACTAGTCTTCAAACCCTCTCTACCATTCATTGCACGCATGATTTAACCTCTATATTCAATTTCTGTGGATCTTATCCATCGTTTTCCATTATATTAAAGAACCCAAATGGGCAGCCACAACCCACTGATACATTAAACCCTGTGTGACATCTCTGTAACAATTCCATCTAAATCTGATCTGCTCCCTTGTCTTGGTGCTGCTCCTTTGTGCTCCTTTGCCATCAATGACAATATTTCCAACAACCCCTACATTGTAAGAACTACTATATTGGAGCACTATAATTTTGGAGTTGGACATCAATAATCAAAGACCATTTTTAGGATTCTTGAGCTGTGTTAAAATGGTGATGTGTTATTTCTTTGTTCTAAATGTTTCCATTTTTTTCCCTGCTGTGCATCTGTTCATCTAATTGTAAATCAGAATTTTTTAGATTAAGATTTGTTGTCAGAGCACCTTAATTCTATCTACATTTGAAATCTTAATTTTTTCTATTGAATTCTGATTAAAGAATTCTTAACTGCTCTTTAGTCACTACTAAACCTTACTATTTATTTCACCTCATAATTCATATAACTCTAAAGATCCATTTAGATCAGTTAGCTTGCCCTGTGATGCTCTTGATCATTGATATTCCAATCCAGCCTTTGACTCCATATCCCAATGGATTAGTCCCTCAAGACCTACTCATCCAACCACAAAATAAATAAAAAACAACCAATACTACCATCACTATAACTAGCCTAACATATACATTCGTCATATTGAAGATAAATCCAAATCAAAGATAGAGAGAACCCTCTCTGAGTCTAGGAAGGCTAGGTCCTGGACTCCAATGTGGTTTGATGTTGTCCTATATAGTTTTTTCTTTCCAATCTTACAAATTATGGAGAGATAGCATAATGGCGACCATACTGGGGAGTTATTGAAAATCTTAGTATTCATCATAACTCAGAAACCCCAGTCGAAATACTGTGTGTTTTAAGTATTTTCTACATATTGGTTTTTGTGAAAATATTTAGTCTGTTTATGCCTTGGGTATGAATTCTGGCTTCTAGAATAATCTTTAATAGATCCCATCCTAACCCAAATCCTCCTACAATAGTTGATAATCCAAAGAAAATCCTAAGAAAAACTCTCGAATCTGACCCATCCATCTTGCAGCGGAATCCTATTGGGGAAGCATCTACCTCCACTCAAACTTACTCTCAGCTTATCCAACACTTTGATTCCCTTCAAGTTCTAGTAACAGAGCTCACCTCAGCTATTGATGATGCTTATCTTCAACAATTTGTAGAATTATCTTCTCTGATTACAACAACTCCTTATGTTATTTCCAAGTCTTCTTGTTCTCAGTCAAATTTCTCAAGTGTATCTGTAGCTCCTAGAATTTCCTTGAACCTTTCCCACCAAAGTTCCCAAAACTCCATTCATACACCACTCTCCACCTTCCTCCACTTAAACCTCCACCTCCCTTGGTCAAAACTCCTCTTATTAACCCCCCTTGGGTTCCCCCACCACCAATCATGATAGCCTAGTATGATCCATTAGTGCTACCAAAACCTGTGGTGCCTATGCCACATGATTATCAATCCAAGATCCCACATTTTGATAGAATGTTGAAAATGCAACAAGATGATGGAGCTTAGTGAAATGAAGTCTCCTTCACTAAGTGGGCCCGCAGGCTATTTTTGGCGCAAAGTCTATTTTTAGACATATGGAGCATGGTCTAGGAGTTGCAGTATGCTATTCTTGGATGATTGGTCGAGTTGGTAAAAATAGATGGACTTCTATTTTTAGACATACAGGTCGAAGTCTATTTTTAGACTGCCTGTCTAAAAATAGGTCAGTCAAATATTATTAGCCCTTAATAATATTTGGACTCTAAACTTCAGTTTATTCTCTTACAGCACTTCAGTTGGAGCTATGGATGTGGCCCATGCACCTGACAGAAGGATTATGCTATTCCTAGGGGTTTTGTGAGCTCATGCATGGTTGACTTCAGTTAGAACTCAAGTGGCGGAGTTTGGTGGAGTTGATGAGACAGTTGGTGGAGTTGTGTTCGGGTTAACTTAGTTGAACTAGTTATGTTTAGTTTAACTGGCTAATACACTAGAGATGAGTGGGGTGAATTAAATATTATTTAATTCACTAAATATTAACTCATTATTCAACTAAAGAACACATCAGTTGACTGCAGTGCATGGACAGTTCAGTGAAGACCAGTGGAAGAGGTAGATGGAAGGGTGAGTTTGCTATTAGTTGTGACATTAGTTGTGCATGAGATTTGCACAAGCATTGGAGGATATTTCCAATGAGGATTGCGCAGATCAAGCCAAGGAGATTCAAACTTGGATCTCTCATTACACCAACTTGGATTGCGCAGTAGAGGCAGGAAAAACAGTGGATGAGTTTTCAACCCGTGACTTGTTCAAAACTGAGCTAGTTTGTGTGTAACTTTTGGAGATAGTACTGAGTACTTGTGAGGAGTATTGTGATATGTATTGTTACATGTTATCTTCTATTATAATATACAAAATAGCTGGGGTTTTTCATCTATAATATTTCCTCATTACATATTGTGTTTATGTGCGCATGCGACTGTTTCTATTTCCGCATATTGATGATAAATTGTAGAAGAGGTTATGTGTTATGCATGAATTCGAATTAGTGTGTGACCAGGATAATATCAGTGGATAAATCTTCATTATTCAGCAAATTTCTTCATGGTATCAGAGTGAATTGATCATCGGGATCTATTACAATGATTACAATTATTTCGGTAGACAAAGTCTGTAACGGGCCAGGTAGCCTCTGGATCCATCCTTTCTTTGAAAGGTGATATATCTAGTAAATGCCCCTACAGTCAATCTCTGTGCTAGAAATAATTTTTTCTCACAGATCCAGAAGTAGTTGAGTTTTGAGCTTGGAATTCGAATTTTGCAGCAGATTGTTTTCTTGGTGCCGGAGTTGAAATGTCTTTCAACGGTTTGTGACTCGAGTATGCCCTTGAAGGCAGTTCGAATTATGTTGCATGGAAAGACCGGATGGAGGTGGTATTAGATGATAACGGGCTGAAGGAGTTCGTAGATATGGATGTCCAAAAGCCTACTGATCCTGTTGAAGTTGAGGCTTGGCAAAAGAAGATGGCGAAATGTCGAAGGATTCTGTTGGAGGGCGTGAAGGATCACATTGTATCCAGCCTGCATGGAAAAGCTTCTCCATACTTGATGTGAAAAGCGTTGACAAATCTATTCCAGAGCAAGAGCGACCAGAGGAAGCTGGCGCTCAAGGATAAACTTAGAAACATTAAGATGGAGAAAGGCGACAGTATTGCCAATCACCTCACGAAGTTCACTCAATGTAGAGATGAGCTGGGAAGTGTAGGGGTGACTGTCGATGATGAGGAATTGGTGGACCTGGCTCTCCTTGGTCTTCCGAAGAGTTGGCATTCCTATCAGGACTCTGTCAATGGTCGGGAGAAGTTGCCGGGATGGGAGCGACTTTGGTCGGATCTCATGCAAGAGGAGATAAGGGGGACTACCAGGGACGGATCTTCATCAAAGGTATCTGATGAATAAAATTGCGCTTTGGATGCCAAAGCAAAGAAGGGGAAGAGTAAGAAAGCTTCTCAGTCTGGTGCGAAAGGCAAGAAGCAAGACATGTCCAAGGTGAAGTGTTTTCACTGTCACCAGCACGGACACTATGCCACAAATTGTCCGCAGAAGAAGAAAAATAAGAAGGCTGCTGGATCTGCAGCGGGAGAGGCATTGGCCTCCCAGTTTGAACTAGATTTTTCATTGATCGCATGCTTGGTCTCAAGTGTGATGGGATTAGTATGGTTCTTGGACAGTGGTGCGTCATTTCACATGACAGGAGATCGGGATCTGTTTTCAGATCTGGAGGAAAAAAATCTTGGAGTGCACATCGAGATGGGCGATGATGGTAGATCCAGTGTGACCGGTATCGGTACCATTTCCTTTGAGAGGGAGTCTGGTAAACCCTTCGTATTGAAGGAAGTTTTGCATGTTCCAGGATTGATGAAGAATCTGATCTCTGTGGCGATGTTGGAAGACAAGGGGTATGATGTGGTCTTCAGCGAAGGAAAAGCCTTCCTGCGCAGTAAGACAACTGGAGAGACCCGGAAGATAGGGGTTCGAGTCAAGAACCTTTATCAGTTGCAAGTAGATGGTTGTGCAGCAATGGCATGCAAGGTGGAAGCAGTGGTGAGCCGTGATGATGGCGAGCTGTGGCACAGGAGGTTGGGCCACCTTCACCATGGAGCCTTGAAGATACTGCAGCAGATTTATACTGGGCTTCCTAAGGGCACTCTTGCGCAGTCAGATCAGTGCAAGGGGTGTACCTTGGGGAAGTATGTGAAAGCCACCTTTCACGAGAAGGATAGTCGCGCCACGACGATCCTTGAGAGAGTTCACACAGATGTGTGTGGTCCTTTCTCTGTAGCTTCGACAACAAAGCACAAGTACTATGTGATCTTTGTTGATGATTTCTCTCGGAAGTGCTGGATCTTCTTCATGCAGAAGAAGAGCGAGACATTTTCAAAGTTCTGTGAATTCAAGGCGTTGGTTGAGAAGGAATCGGGAAGCATGTGAAGGCTCTTAGGAGCGACAATGGTGGTGAATTCATCTCTACTGAATTCAAGGACTTTTGCAGCGCAGAAGGGATTCGAAGAGAGCTCATCGCACCCCATAACCCACAGCAGAACGGGGTTGCTGAGCGGAAGAACAGAACGATCGTGGGTGCTGCACGGGCGATGTTGCATGATCAGGGCCTACCCCTTCACTTGTGGGCTGAGGCATGCAATAAAACAGTGTATGTGCAGAACCGTTGTCCTCACAAGGTTCTTGGCATGAGTACACCGGAGGAGGCTTATTCTGGCAAGAGGCCTGATATTTCCCATTTGCGGATTTTTGGTTCTCCTGTCCACATGCATGTGACGAAGGATGCGAGAAGGAAGCTGGATCCAACTGCTGAGGTTGGAATATTTGTGGGGTACACTGATACACCTCACAACTACCGGGTGTATTTGTCAGACAGTCGAAAGACTGTTGTGCGACGGGATATAAAATTTCAGGAGGAGAAAGCCATGCAGTGTTCGCTTGAGAGGGAGCTACACTTGCATGCAGAAGAGGAGCTGTTAGTTCCTAAGGAGGAGCTTCCGGATGTGGATCAGCCACAAGAGGAGGTTCAGGAGGTGGAAGAAACCACCCAGGCAGCGCCAACCATCAGAGGGCGCATGCGCACTACAGAAGCTGAGCGACTGGCTCGGGATGCAGAGAATGTTGTAGGACCACCTACAGCACAGCGCAGACAGAGACAGTCACCGGATCGGTACACTGGATACATGGCTCTTGTGAGTCAATGTGTTGTGACGGAGCCATCCTCTTTTGAGGAAGCTGTGGAGGAACCCGCATGGGTTGATGCCATGATCGAAGAGTATGATTCGATCGTCAGGAACAGTGCATGGGAGATTGTCCCAAGACCGGAGGGGAAATCAGTGGTGGGTTCGTGATGGATCTACAAAGTGAAGCAGGCGGCTGACGGGAGTGTGGAGAAGTACAAGGCGAGATTTGTCGCCCGTGGCTTCTCACAGATCGAGGGGATCGATTATGAGGAGACCTTTGCACCTGTCGCAAGGTACTCTTCCATACGGATGATCCTAGCTCTCTCAGCGCAGATGGGGTGGCACATCCATCAGATGGATGTGAAGACTACGTTCCTCAATGGAGTCATTGAGGAGGAGGTGTACATAGAGCAGCCCGAAGGTTTCGAGATCTTCAGCAGTGAGTCGCATGTTTGCCGACTCAAGAGAGCACTGTACGGGTTGAAGCAAGCACCTCGTGCTTGGTACACACGGATAGACATTTATTTCACTGGACTTGGATTCTCCAAGAGTGAGGCAGATCCTAACCTGTACCAGATTATGGTGGAGGGGAAGTTGCTGATCATTGTACTGTATGTAGATGATCTGATTTTGACGGGTGATGAGCTGTTAATACTTTCAAGCAAGGAGGATCTTGCTAGAGAGTTTGAGATGATGGACTTGGGCCTCCTTCATTATTTCCTGGGATTGGAGATTTGGCAGCGCAGTGGTGGACTGTTTGTTTCTCAGGGCAAGTATGCCTGGGAGATACTGGAGGTTCAAGATGCATGGTTGCAAGCCTGTTGATACTCCTCTTCCTAGTGGTTAAAGGAAGGAGGATGCTATTTCAGCGAAGGTAATGGATGCCACTGTCTATCGACAGTTGGTGGGGTCGCTTATGTATCTGGTCAATACACAAACCGTTATATGCTATGCTGTTAACTAGCTTTCACAAGCTATGGTTAAGCCTACCAAGCTCTTCTGGAAGGCAGGCAAGCATGTATTGCGTTATCTTAGTGGCACATCGGGATATGGTCTATGGTACAGACAGGAGGATGGAGCGAAGCTTTCCGGCTTCACTGATGCAGATTGGGCAAGGAGCCCAACGGACCGAAAGAGCACATCTGGAGGAGTTTTCAGCATTGGGTCGACAACAGTTTCCTGGTACAGCAGGAAGCAGAGATCCGTGGCACTTAGTTCAGCAGAGGCCGAGTACATGGCAGCAAGCTTGGCTGCATGCAAGGCTATTTGGATGAGGAAGATCCTCGTCGGATTGTTCGGGTCGCACTTGGAGCCTACTGTGATTTATTGTGATAACCAGAGTTGCATTAAACTCTTGGCTAATCCAATATTTCATGATAGATCCAAACACATCGACATCAGATACCATCATATCAGAGATTGTGTGCAGCGGAGAATCATGTTACTTTCATATATTCCCACGGAGGATCAGGATGCTGACATCTTGACGAAGGCGCTCACCAGGAGAAAATTAGAATTCCACAGAGGCAGGATAGGGGTTGCAGATAATCCATATCTTGTTGAGAGGGAGTGTTGAAAATGCAACAAGATGATGGAGCTTAGTGAAATGAAGTCGCCGTCACTAAGTGGGCCCGCAGGCTATTTTTGGCGCAAAGTCTATTTTTAGACTATGTCTATTTTTAGACATATGGAGCATGGTCTAGGAGTTGCAGTATGCTATTCTTGGATGATTGGTAGAGTTGGTAAAAATAGATGGACCTCTATTTTTAGACATACAGGTCGAAGTCTATTTTTAGACTGCCTGTCTAAAAATAGGTCAGTCAAATATTATTAGCCCTTAATAATATTTGGACTATAAACTTCAGTTTATTCTCTTACAACACTTCAGTTGGAGCTACGGATGTGGCCCATGCATCTGA
Organism: Pinus albicaulis; assembly: GCA_034641835.2. Lineage (NCBI taxonomy): Eukaryota > Viridiplantae > Streptophyta > Pinopsida > Pinales > Pinaceae > Pinus > Pinus albicaulis. Next base: position 22,083,035 of record MU968363.1, read on the forward strand.
AAGAAGGAATTACACTATTCCTAGGGGTTTGGTGAGCTCATGCATGGTTGACTTCAGTTAGAACTCAAGTGGCGGAGTTTGGTGGAGTTTATGAGACAGTTGGTGGAGTTGTGTTCGGGTTAACTTAGTTGAACTAGTTGTATTTAGTTTAACTGGCTAATACACTAGAGATGAGTGGGGTGAATTAAATATTATTTAATTCACTAAATATTAACTCATTATTCAACTAAAGAACACATTAGTTGACTGCAGTGCATGGACAGTTCAGTGAAGACCAGTGGAAGAGGTAGATGGAAGGGTGAGTTTGCTATTAGTTGCGACATTAGTTGTGCATGAGATTTGCACAAGCATTGGAGGAGATTTCCAATGAGGATTGCGCAGATCAAGCCAAGGAGATTCGAACTTGGATCTCTCATTACACCAACTTGGATTGCGTAGTAGAGGCAGGCAAATAGTGGATGAGTTTTGAACCTGTGACTTGTTCAAAACTGAGCTAGTTTGTGTGTAACTTTTGGAGACAGTACTGAGTACTTGTGAGGAGTATTGTACTGAGATTGTTACATGTTCTCTTCTATTATAATATAAAAAATATCTGGGGGTTTTCAGCTATAAGCTTTCCCCATTACATATTGTGTTTATGTGCGCATGCGACTGTTTCTATTTCCGCATATTGATGATAAATTGTAGAAGAGGTTATGTGTTATGCAAGAATTCGAATTAGTCTGTGACCAGGATAATCTCAGTGGATAAATCTTCATTATTCAGCAAATTTCTACATAGAACTGGTCCTGAAAATGCTCAAAAACATGTGGAAAAAATGAATGACTCTTTTGACTACCAAGAGATAGAGGATGAAGCTATGAAATTGAGAATTTTTTCTCAAAGTTTAGCGGGAGAAGTAAAAAAATGGTTTAAAGGCTTGACCACCAATAGTATACAAGACCTCCCTAGCCTTCACCATCTGTTCATCAATAAATGGGAAGTCAAGAAAAGTCCTCTCCAAATCTTGTCAAAATATGAGAACATCAAGAGAAATGTTGGAGTGAGTGTCCAAGATTACTGCATTTGGTTGAATAGTGTATACAATGCTCTCTCTCCTCACATGAAACCCCCCCAAGGTTTAGCCCTAATAAAATTTCCATATGGATTTGACACAGAGATGGCTTATCAGCTGAGAGAGAGAGATCCTCCTACATTAAAAGACATGCAGAGGGGTGCAGTAAGTGTGGAAGCAAATATGATTGCAAAAAGGGCTAGAGTGAGAAATGAGAAGAGAGTCACTATTAGGGAAGAACCTGAAACATCCATGTCTGTTTCTAAGATTGATAGCCTGGTTAGAACCATGAAGAGGATGATGGAGAGGATCAACCTAAATGAGAGAGATGTCCTTAGGGAAAATCAGCCAACTCCTCAAAATAGGAACCAAACTTTAGAGGAAACCCCCCTCAAATAAGACATAGAGAAAAAAGAGGAGATGACCAACAAGTCAAGCCTAGATTCCAAGAAAATTATGCTGATGAACATGAGGGGGTGGTTGAAGAACTAGAAGAAAGTAAAATTAATCTAATGGGAATCAATAATGAATATATTGTTTTCCTCGCTGAAGAAGAACATGATTTATTTTCTTCAACTCAAACTGAAGTAGAATTTGAAGAGTCTGAAGATTATAAACAAGGGTTTGAGAATTCCATAGTGGAGGTGCATAGACAATATAACCTCCGAAGCAATAAAAATTCGGATATTATGAAGAGAAAGAATTCTGAAAACTCTACAAAAAATGCCAGTGAAGTTGATCCCAAGAAAACAACAGAGAGTTCAAAGAAAATTACTAAAATACCTGGAAATAATGATCTAGAAAGCATCACTAGTAGACCAACAGTCAACCCTAGCAAAACTATTCCAGCTAATATCCCTACTACTAGTCAACAATCTGAAGTTGCTGCAAAAATAGTGCCTGAGAAGAATAATTAAAATATGCCAAAAACATAGACACCATTCAACATTGAGAATGAAATTGCCAAAATAAAAATATCTATCCCTCTCACTGAATTGGTGAACCTAGATGTATATAGGTCCCAAGTCCTAAAAGCGCTGAGCATAGGTGAAATTACTGACACTGTCAATATAAATGATGACAAACCTAAACTTTTGTTTGGGCCAAAAGTAGAGGGTAAATTCCAGGAGGGAGTTGTTCCCCCATTTTATCTCAGTTTGAATGTTCACGATAAAATCCTCCATAATGCCATGATAGACTCAGGTGCATCTCATAATCTCATGCCAAAGGAGATTATGGAGAGACTTGGCCTAGAGATAACTAGACCCTACAAAGACCTGTACTCATTTGACTCCAACAAAGTTAAATGTCTAGGCCTCATTAAATATCTTTGTATTACTTTAGCCCAGATACCATCCAAGAGTCTAGTGATGGACATAGTGGTGGCTGACATCCCTTCTAAATATGGTATCATTTTATCATGCTCATGGGGAGCCAAGATTCAAGGCACCCTTCAAATGGATATGTCTTATGCTACCATATCAGTTTTTGGCCAACAAAGGAGATTGTATAGGGAGACTCTAATGAAATGCATGGTGAGAAGTCAAGAAAAGCCTCATAAATACCCCCTGTACTCTATCCATTCTGAGCTTGATTCATTTATCCTTTACAATGATTAAAACATTAATAAATAAATAGCTGGAGAAGAAGAAGACTAGAAGAGATAACAATCAAACCAAATGGAAATTGTGCAACACAAGTCTGAACCTGAACCTTTTTGGAACATGAGTTTTGATGGTTCTTGTGGCAAATCTATCTCAGAAGCAGGGGTGTGGGTATGCAATACTGAAAAAAACCATCCAAAAGGGCATTCTTACAAGCTAAATTTTTAGTGTACCAAAAATATAGTAGAATATGAGGCACTCCTTTTGGGTTTACAACTACTGAAGAAATTAGGAGCCAAAATAATCTATGTTCATGGGGATTCTGAGCTGGTCATTAAACAAATCAAGGGAGAATATTCAACCAAGCATCCCAGATTGAGAGCATACAAGAATGATGCCCTTGACCTCCTGAAAACATTGGAATATTATGACCTTGCTACAATTCCAAGAAATTAGAATACCCTGGCTAATGGGTTACCATTTTCAGCCAACACTTTTCAATTACCTCATCCTAACAAACAATATATAGTGCAGGTTAAACACCACCTAATAGTTCCTGAAAATATGACATATTGGAAACTATTTGGAGATGACAAACAGATTGAGAATTCCTTGCAATCTAAGGGTGAGTTTGAAGATTGCAATTTTGACCTAGACTGTGAATAAGACAACTCCATTAAAGATAAAATGTGCACAGAGGAACCTCCCCATAATTATGATATTAATTTTTCATCAAATAAATATCTACATAGGACAGAGATGCATGAAGATCCAGAAAAGGAAGAATTTGAAGTACTGCAATCCAGAGACAACACCCTGCCGATAGGACTTGTCCCTCTAGAGGAACTATTCAATTTCAATGATATAGCTAGGAAGCCAAAAATGGAATCTAAAAAAGCAAATACCGAGGAGTGAAATCTGGGAAGTGAGCAGGAACCCAAGATGATAAAGTTATCAAATACACTGCCAACACCCATAAAGAATAAATACATTTCTTTGTTCAAAGAGTTTATTGATGTGTTTTCCTGATGTTATGAAGACCTGAAATCTTATGATACTGATATTATCCAACACAAAATTCTAGTCAAGGAGAACCAGAAGCCTTTCAAATAGAAACTACGCAAGATAAATCTTGTACAATTGCCTCTGGTTGAGAAAGAGAACAAGAAAATGTATGATGCCAAGATAATAGTCCCAATTGGATATTCCGAACGGGTTTCCAATATTGTACCTTTAAGAAAGAAGACATGTGAGATCAGGCTCTGCATTGGCTTCAGGAATCTGAAAAAGGCATCACTTAAGGAAAACTACCCCTTACCAAAGATGGATCACATATTGCAAAAGGTAGTGGGTTCCAAAATAATATCTTTGCTAGATGGCTTTTCAAGGTACAATCAAGTGCTATTGGATCCAGATGATCAACATAAAACAACTTTTAATACTCCTTTGGGAACCTTTATCTATGTAAAAATTCCCTTTGGTTTAATAGATGTTGGTGCCACTTTTCAAAGAGCAATGGATATTTCTTTTTCAGAAGAAATTAGTCTTTTCATTGCGATATATCTTTATGATATTACTGTATATTCAAACACTGATGAAGAAAATTTATCCCATTTGAGAAGGGTTCTTGAAAAGTGCAGAAGGTTTGGTCTATCTCTGAATCCTAAGAAATCATTATTTGGTCTTGAAGAAGGAAAGATTCTAGGCCACATCATATCCGAAGAAGGGATCAAGATTGACCCCAGTAGGATTGAGGGCATACTGCAAATCAATCATCCCAGAAACATCAAGGAGCTAAAATCCTTCATTGCAAAGATATTTTTTTTGAGGTGGTTTATACCAAACCTTGAAAAACTCGTGAGGAATATCACCAACATTCTCAAAAGAGATTCAGGAGTCAAGTGGACTAAGGAGACTAAACAATCCTTTGACCTGGTAAATCAGGGACTCACTAAAGCAGTGGTTCTAATCAGCCTTGATTCCACTAAGAATTTCATCATTTTTCCCTTTGCATCAGTGCACACAATTGTTGTTGTATTATTGCAGAAAAATAGAGAGGGACAAGAGCATCCCATATAATTTCCAGCTAGTCTTTAAGAGATGCACCTTTGAAGTACAATATCATGGAGAAGTAGGCTTTTTCCCTTATCAAAGCACTAAAGTATTTCAAAGCTTACATTCTGCATTCACACATCATTGCATTTGTGCCCAATGCAATTTTCAAAGACATCCTAACGCAGGATCCTGATGGAAAAAGAGGCAACTGGATTGTTGTTATCTTGGAGTATGATTTAGAGATCAGACCCACCAAAATTATGGCTAAAACAAATTTTCAAGCATTAGATATTAACATGATTCATTCACTTGATGAACAAGAGGATCTGGTGACTCCACCTATTGAGGAATCATTCCTAAATTCTCCCTGGTACGAAGATATATTATATGTTCTATTTAATTTAAAGGCTCCTCCTGGTTTGTCCAAAACAAAGGCTAGATTCTTGAAATTGAAAAGTGAAAAATTCTTCATCCTAGAAATTTTTTGTACTGGAAAGATTCTAGGGCATATTGCTTAAATGTTTGCTTCAAGAATATGCATATAGGGTCATGAAAGAATTCCATGAAGGGGATTGTGGAGGCCATATCTACTGGAAAACCACTGCTAACAATATCCTTAGGGTTGGTTTCTATTGACCTACTCTCTTCCCAGATATCCACAAAAATGGTAGCTACCTGTCATAAATGCCAAATTTTTGAGGGAAAAAGAAAGTTGCTTCCTATGCCTTTACAACCAATCTATGTTGAAGGTCCTTTCCAACAATGGGGTTTATAATTCATTGGAGAAATCCACCCTTCCTCCTCTGCCCAACATAAATGGATCCTTACTGCTACAGACTATTTTACCAAATGGATAGAGTCCATTCCTTCCAGAACTAATACTGACTCAGTGCATATGAAATTCCTTGAAGCCAACATCCTATCCAGATTTGGTTGTCCTAGGAAAATAATTACATATAATGTTGTTGATTTTAAGTCCAAGAAGATGGTGGATTTTTGTCACAAATATCAAATTTCTTTGGGGCATTCAAAAACTTATTACCTTCAAGGTAATGGACTAGCTGATTCCTCCAACAAAATCCTGGTCAACATCATCAAGAAGTTGCTGGTAGACAATAAGAAATCCTGGCATAACAAATTGGTGGATGCATTGTGGGCTGACAGACTAATAACTAAGAAATCAATTGGCATGTCACCATACCAGTTAGTCTATGGAATGGATGCAATTTTCCCAACATCCTTAGGAGTGCTAGCCATGAAACTCATTCAAGAGGTGCAGGCTGAAGAAAATGATGTAAAAAGGAGAACAAGCCAAACCATTCAGCTGCAACAGTCTAGAGAAGAGGTGTACAACAGAACTCAGGTGGTGCAAGAAAATATGAAGAAGATTTATGACAAAAGAACAAAAGAAAATAATTTCAATATTGGAAATAAAGTGCTAAAATTGGATTCCAGAAGAGAAGATAAAGGTAAGCATGAAAATTTTGACAACCTGTTGAAAGGCCCATACATTATTCATTCTTTCAGAGGAGATAATGTTTTTTTCTTGCAAGAGATGGATGGAATAGAGCTGTTTGGAGGTCCTGCCAATGGCAGGATGCTAAAACATTAATTTTGTTAAAAACTTAGATTAAAATTTCATCATTGTAAATACGATAGCCTTACAATTTTCAATACTCCATTGGACAAGGTTGAAGCCTGAAGTGAAGGCCATAAGCCTAGTCTAGTAAGAAAATATACAAAAAAGGGAAGAAAGAGATCAGTGAAAGTGTTGCAGAGGAGAAGTCTACAAGGCTACTAGTCTTGGTGTTCTTGACACTTTCCTAAATAGAAGAGCCATCCCAGCTGAAGCCACAGTTAGAGTCCTATAATTTGCACTATCACAAGGTGACCGTGTACTTCCTCTTTGCAATTTTTTCATATTGTACATAGATTTCAATATTCAAAATTCTTTTCGAAAGAAAGATAAAAAGAGACAAAAGAAGAAGAAAAGAGGGCATTTAAAAAATGAAAAAGAAATCCCTACCAAAAAAAAAAAAAAAATCTGAAAGTGTTGCAAATCAAAATGCCACTACTATTGAGAAGTGTTTGGGCAATCATATAGTTTAAGCATGATTGTGAAATTTTAAATTTTCTGCTGATAGGTTAGAGAATGAGGACTTTCCAAATTGTTTATTCTTGGTGTATCAGTAGGTAGGTAGAAAATGACATTGGTTCAACAACTTAATCTGAACCAATAGGAGAACTAAGGGATAGGTGATAGGTTAGAAATCCAAAATAAAAATGATGTCAGGGTCTGTAAGTATAAATGCACCCTAAAGGGATAAAAAAATTTAGGAATTGTAAATTGGGTAGGTAGATTTGTTGAGAAAGGATAAATGCAAAGTTCATGCTATATATATGTAGCCTAAAAACTACCAAATTGCTTCTTGTAATCAAACTGAAGAGAAATCAAACTGAAGAGTTCAAATTTTTCTCTAAAGGTCTGAAAGGGGATGATTTTTTCCAAATTCAGGACCTTATGGTATGGTTTTATCCTAAGTCCCTGACCACATTGCATCCCTGACCACATTGCATATCCTTTAAGCCCGCCCCTTTGTTATTCCTCTTGTCCTAAGTTTCATTTTTACTCCCTCGACTCTCATACCCCGAATCCACCTCACTTCACCTGTCCCAACCCATCCACATTAACCATCCCTGCTCACCTCCACATATTATTCACACCCCCTTTTCGTAATCCCGCTCATTTTTGAAGTACCCCTCCGTAATCTGGATGATTTGAACACAAAGGCATTAGAAACTAAAAAGAAGAGTTTAAATCTGGTTGCGTGGGCCCAAATCGCAAATCACAAATGTTAAAGGATGGGCATAAAGGGTAAATGTTAAAGTTAGTGAAGTGTGATATGCGACACTAGTGGGACCTGACCGCAATCGCAAATCGAAACTCTTAAAAGATAACGTGCAAAGGTAAAATGTTAAAACCACGAAGTGCAATGTGCGATGTCAGCTGGGACCCGATCACAATCACAAATCGCAAACTTTAAAGGACAATCATAGAGGTAAGTGTTAAAATCATCGAAGTGCAATGTGCGATATGGGTGGGACACGATCGCACAATGCGCATCTCAAGTTCCAAAATATAAGCACACAAGGTCATAAAAAAAGCTTTGAAGTGTGATTTGCAAAGCAGGTGGGACCCGAGCGCATATCGCAAATCATAAATTTTAAAGTTTACCTCCCGCCGCACAAAATGAAATATGTGATCCATGGGTGGACATGCCTATTCCTTGCCACGTCACCCTGCTCATCACACATCATATAATTTAAGGTTTACATCCCATGGCACATAATAAAATCTGCGATACGCAGGCTGCAGGCAGGCCCACCTGTTTCTTTCCACGTCACGTCTATGTTAACCTTCCTACAACTCTCCGCCATCTCTGCTCACCACCACACATCGTATGGCTCACAATGCCTTTCGGCCTCCCCACATCTACCGAATGTTAACAAAGGGGGGGTGGGGGGCGAAATAGGTGGTATCTAATACCACCTCTTCAGCTACGTCTCACGCTCATCGCTATTCCACACCCCCCTTCTCCAATACCGATTTACCACTCTCACCCACTCCGAAAATCTATTTGTGCCACCCACCAAACCACTGCGCCTTGTTACCATTGCATGTACCATTCATGCCACATTTTCTCTCGCTTGTCCGCTTCACTCAATCACATCCCCTCTCGCTAGGAAATTCATTGCGCCATAAAGGTTTGGGCCGTTATCCAATGGACCCGCGCCACATCCACACCACCACATCTATTTTTTGAAGCCAAATGCCGACATAAATACAGAGTTTACTCTCTATGTTATTGTGAAACTATTGCAGGATTTTAATTTTCAGGTATTATTGGACAAAGTAGGAATTGTGAAAATTTTTGCCGAAGAGCCATTTTTTCATCAAATAAGGGTTGTTATCACTCTAAAAATCGGATTACAGGGCTCCTTTAGATTGTTCAATCATGGTCACTATCCCCTTCTGTCATATCCCTTCCCCAATGCTGATCCATAACCATTTCCCTTTCTCGGTTCCCCCCTTTGTAATCCCATTCTCCATTGCAGGTTGTGAAATAAGAATCATTGAAGATATGCCTCCAAAGCTAGATCAATAGCCTTTTAATCCTATGGTCTACCCACAAGTGGGCCTGAATCACTTGGCTCTAGCAGACAGAGACTACAAAATACATGAGACAGAGTCGGACTCTGATTATTTTGGTGTATATTGTTGGCTTGAGGAAATATTTCTCAGAGGAGCCAATGACATTAGCCTATGGGAGACCCAACTACACCTTTACATCTTTCCAAAAGCCCATAGTTTCCTAGAGTTCATTAGGAAGTGCCAAATATGTTATGACATTAACCAGAGAACCTTAGTCACCCCAACAGGAGAAATCATGTTCGCCATAAATGCCCAATCCATCCAGCAGATGTTGCAGGCCCCCACTCCTGAAAAAGAGGTCCCTTTATTGTATGAAGCCCTCAGAGAATGTTATCAGAAGCTTGAAACTACCATCGGAGCCAAAACTTTGCAACTTTCCATGGCCCTTGATACCCTAATGCCTACAAAGAACCCTCCTTATCCTTTATCTATATTTTCTGATAGGACCAAGCACATTATGTTTGTTTTATCTTATTTATTGGGTTATCACACTAATCAGTGGGTAGATGAAGCTGTGATAGGTTTTTTTTCCACTCTTTCCCCAGATGCTAAACCCACAGTCATGTTCAACTATGCTCAATTTCTTACAGAGGCCATCCATGAACAATTTTTAAGGTTTGATACAAAGGACGTTTTCAAATATTCCTCTGTGTTGGTATATATGTTTGTCCATTTCTAGTCCAGAAGGTTTCAATTTCGGATGAAAAAGCTAAATAAAGATGATAAGCCTCAATCTATCATTTTCGAGACCACCCTACTATTAAAAGATAAGAAGGATTATACATAAAAGGATTTTGTGGATTTGTTTCAGCACCCAGCCATCAACACACTAAAAAATGCAGCAGAGCCCAGGATAAATGAAGAAATTAGGAAAACCATGTAGATAACAGAGCAAGTGAAGACAACAGATTGGTATTTATACCAAAATTACATAGAGATTAGAGTGTATGGAAATGAGCTAGTCCCTTACAAATTGCCAAATTTCCTCTCCATGAGGGTCTTTGCACTCGAATACATAAGGAAAATCATACATGTAGATGAGCCCCACTTTGTTTTTACAAAGAAGAAGTCTCATTTCAAGATCAAGACACAAATTGAGCCTCTCATATGTAATAATAGAGCAACAAAAGAGGAGGCAAAGAAGATACTGAAAGAGATGGGTTTCAACCACAATTTCACTTGGTCTTATTACCTGTAGGGATTATCTCCAAGGAAAGGGTGGAAAAAATATCTACACCCAATGTTCACACACACAGGCCTTCAACTGAGCAGTATTCCAATCAAATATAATGGGTACCCAACACCCTCCAAGAAGAGGAAGAACAAGCGTTCTCCACTCTAGGCGTCTAGACCCCAACACTAGAAGAAAGGAAGAATGAAAAAGGAAACGAAGACAAAGGGAAAGAGAAAGAGAAAGAGACATGGAGAAAAAAGCCAAGAGAGGATTAGTCACCTTTGGTTACTGATACCTCTAGTAAATAATTCAAACAGATATAGGAAGAGGGCCTGAGTTCATACGGATATTGATCAAGGAGGAGAATCAGGGCAGCAAACAATAGTTCATATTGCAAAAACCCCTGGGCCATCTCTACTGGGTGGTCAAACAATGGCCTCCCCTACATCTACAACCACAATGTATGTTGATGAGTTCTTCCAATGCCCTTGAGCTGTTGGCATATTTCTGGATAGTTTTTCCTTTCTTCACTTCCTCACGCAGCGAGACTACTTGGGCTTCTAATTCTTCCCTTTCTCGGTTACTTTCTTCCAACTTCTTTTGAAGTGACTCTTCAATGCATTTGTGTTCTTCAACTTCAATTTTGAGACCTTGAACTTGTTCTTCAAGAGTTTTGGAACGGATCTTCTCCGCCTTGAGATCTTTTATAAGCTTGATTGCTTCCTCATAAAATACTTCTATAGTCCATCGTTCTTCTTCGTTGTTTGATACCTCTTGATTATTGTGCTTGGGTTTATTGTGCTTGGCCATAAACAATACTCTCTCATTGGCTTATTCTTCACTATCATTTTCTTCATCGGATGATGAGCTATCTTCTTTAGAGAGAAAGTTCCTTTTGGATCCTTGATTGTTGAATTTTTTGTGTAACCAGCTCCAAAAATAGAAGAAAAAAGATATCAACGCCTTAGAAATAAGCCACTTCGAGGGAGAAACCTCCAATACATTACATAAATGAACAATTCTTGGATGATCCAATTTACAAAACCTCCTTTCTATATATAGGAGTCCATGGGGCCATAATGTAATCCTAGTGGACCACAATGTAATCCTAGCCGACCTAACAATAATAATTTAAGGGCACAATAATAATAAAATGGGGGTTACAAGGGTACAATAATAACAATAAGGGGGTTACACTAACAACAATAAGGGACTATACTAGTAATATAGGGACCTAACATGCCCCCCTCCTTCAAAAAAGTGTTGTCCTCAACGCTTGAGTAGCTCTGGGTGCTTCTGTATAAAATTCTCATCCTCCCATGTAGAATCTTCAGTGGGTAAGTTCTTCCACTTGATGAGATACTCTGAAATTGATCGATTTCGTAGTTGTCGAGTTCTTTTTTCCATGACTGCTTCAGGTTCCAATATGATTTTTCCTTCCCCATCAAGTTCTGGCAATACTGTTTGAACTGGAAGATTTTCACCTATAACCTTCTTTAAGCATGAAACATGGAAAACTGGATGTACTCGCGAAGAAGCAAGAAGCTCCAATTTGTATGCCATAGTACCAATCTTTTGCAACACCTTGTAAGGACCATAGTACTTTGGCGATAATTTATTATCCTTCTTTTCTTGCTTGAGGGACATTTGTTTGTATGGTTGTAGCCGTAAAAATACCCAATCTCCTACATCAAAACTTCTCTCGCTGCGATGTTGATCTACCCGTTGTTTCATTCGATTTTGTGCCAAATTCAGGTTATCCTTTAAGAGTTGGAGAACTTCTTGTTGATGCTCGATGTGATCTTCCACTGCTTGAACCTTCGAATTTTCCTTAAAGATGATGTGATGGATGGTGGATGATATCCATAAAGTGCCATAAATGGGGTCATTTTTGCTGCAGTATGGAAGGAAGTGTTATACCACCATTCAGCAAGAGGTAACCACTTGACCCATTGTGTTTGTTTATAAGATACAAAACAACGAAGATATCCTTCCAAACATTTATTTACTATCTCAGTTTGACCATCAGATTGAGGATGATAAGATGAGCTATGAGCTAATTGAGTACCCAAACAAGAAAATAACTCCGTCCAAAAAATTTCAGTAAAAATGGGATCTCTGTCGCTCACAATAACCCTTGGGCTTCCATGTAGCTTTTGAATTCTGTCCATAAATGTAGTAGCAACTGTACTTGCTTTAAATGGATGAGATAATACACAAAAGTGTGCATACTTGGTAAGTCTATCAACTACCACCATGATGACACTCTTTCCTTCGGACTTAGGTAAACCTGTGATAAAATCCATCGAAATCTCCTCCCAACGTTGACTTGGAATGGATAAAGGTTGTAGAAGTCCTGGGGTCTTAATTGTTTCCACTTTATTCTGCTGGCAAACCAAAGATTTTGCCACAAAATTTTTAATATCAGATTTAAGGCCATCCCAAAAAAATTCTTTCTTCACCCTGTGGTAAGTTTTTAAAAATCCTGAGTGTCCTCCTAAAGGAGAAGTGTGCAATTCCATAAGAATATTTTGTTTTAGTTGGGAATTCTTACAAAGATATAAGCGATCTTTGTACCATAAGGAATCATTTTTCCAACTAAATGTATGAGATGTACTAGGATCTTGCTACAAATTTTGAATGAGTGTCCATACATCTTTGTCCTTCTTCCATTCATCTCTTGCTTCAGTTATCCAATCTAGTTGGATAATAGAAATGGCACAAAGCAATGCTTCCACCTCTTCATTCATTCTTGAGAGTGCATCTGCAACAACATTAAGCTTTCCTTTTTTGTAGATTATTTCAAAGTCATAACCCAACATCTTTGTGACCCATTTTTGCTGTTCTTCCGACGATAGTCTTTGTTCCAAAAAGTGTTTAAGACTATCATGATCAGTTTTTACCTTGAAGTGTCTTCCCATTAGGTAAGTTCACCATTTCTTTAGTGCATGCAGTATTGCTAACATTTCCTTCTCATAAATAGGTTTCTGTAAATACTTTCCTTTGATTGGACGACTTTCAAAAGCAATGGGTCTTCCTTCCTACATTAAAACCGCACCAATTCCATTTCCTGAGGCATCACATTCCACAATAAAGGTTTTTGTGAAGTCTGGCGTAGCTAAGACCGGTGCTAGGCACATTGCCTCTTTAAGATGTTCAAAGGCCTTAGTTGTTTCAGGAGTCCATGAAAATGCATCTTTCTTCAATAATGTTGTTAGAGGTGCTGCTATTCTTCCATAATTCTTAACAAACTTACGATAATAGCCTGTTAACCCGAGAAATCCTCGCAACTGCTTTATTGTCTTAGGGACTTTCCATTCCTTAATGGCTTTAATTTTGTTAGGGTCTACTTAACACCCTCGTGGGATATAATATGACCCAGATATTCCACCTCTTGTACTCCAAAGAAACATTTGGATGCTTTTGCATATAATTGTTTCTCCTGCAATAGTTTGAGCACTCTGTCAACATGTTCAACATGACCCTTCCAAGACCTGCTGTAGATTAGTATATCATCAAAAAATACTAGCACAAATTTTCTAAGGAAGGGTTTGAAAATGGAATTCATCAACCCTTGAAATGTAGAAGGTGCATTGGTAAGGCCAAAAGGCATGACCAAAAAATTCATAATGACCCTCATGAGTTCAAAATGCTGTTTTTGGAATATCTTCAGTCTTCATTCTAATTTGATGATATCCTGAACAAAGATCCAACTTGGTAAAATAAATTGCTCCATGTAATTCATCCAATAATTCATCAATCACAGGAATGTGAAATTTGTCTTTAATGGTGAGCTTATTGAGCTCCCTATAATCCGGACACATTCGCCATGATCCATCCTTCTTGTGTACCAACACTACAGGAGCAGAGAAAGAACTTTGACTGGGTTGAATTATACCCGCCTCTAACATTTCTGCAATCATACGTTCAATTTCGCTCTTTGGAAGTAAGGATATCTATAAGGCCTGATGTTTGGAGGAACACTTCCTGGAATCAAATGAATAGCATGATCATGATCACGAATAGGTGGGAGTCCTTTGGGAGTTTCAAACACCTTGGAATGATTATCCAAGACTTGTTGGAGATCTGCAGAAATAGATGATTTTGATGTCGGAACTTCTAGTGAGAAGAATTGTGCAATTACGCCTTGTTGTTCTTTCTTTAGAATATTTGTCATGACATTAGAGCTTATTATCCTTCCCAGCTTCCCTTCAATACCCCGTAATTCGACTTCCTTTCCTTCTGAAAAAATTTTCAAGAAAAGTTCTTTAAAATTAAAAGCTACCATCCCCAAAGATTGTAACCATTGTACTCCTAGTACAACATCAGCACCTCCCATAGGAATGGAAAGCATTGGACTAGTCAATACATATTCCCCCATGGTTAGCTTGATATTATGGAATTTTCCAGAGAAATTTATGGTTCCTCCATTTGCAACCATCACTTGAAATTCTGGTGCTGGGTATAGGAAACAATTTAATTCCTTGGCTACCTTACAATGAATAAAATTATGGGTGCTACCTGAATCAATCAACACTATTACCTTTTTCTTCTTGATTTTTCCTTCTATATTGAGAGTTTGAGGAGTGGTTATTCCTGCCAGTGCATTACACGATATGGTCGGATTCATTTCTTCCTCTTCTAGGGTCGGTTCCTGGTGTATATCCTCTTCTTGTTCATTTTCTTCTTCCTCTTCACAATCTATGTAAAATAATTTATTCTCAGCACACTTATGACCTTTAGTGTATTTGCTATCACAACTGTAGCTAAGCCCTTTTTCTCTTTTTTCTTCCAATTTTTGTGGTGTCAATCTTGTAGGTTGTGGAAATCTAGAGGTAGAAACACTTCCTTCTTTATAGAATTGAGTGGTAGGCTTCCTTGTCGCCATAATTTTACATTCAACTTTTCTTGCCAACATGTATGTCTTATCCAATGAATCAGGTTCCAGAACGTGAACTTCATGTTGGATGTTATCCTTTAAAGTGCCTATGAAGAGATCAATCATGTGTTCCTCTGGAATATCAGTTACCCTTATATTCAATTTTTGGAAGTCCTCAATGTGCTGCCCCACTAAAACCTTTTGTTTGAGATTTATCAATTGGCTAAAGAAGGTGTTTCTCTTTGTATCCTCATAATGTGCTATCATTTCCTCCGTAAAAATTGACCAAGTGACAATTTTTTTACGGGAGCAAAGCCATCGATACCATACAAATGTATTTTGTTCTAAATGCAAAGTTGCAATGCGTACCTTTTGTGTGTTTTGTACATTATGGAGATCAAAATATTGCTCCATCTGTAGTATCCATGTTACAGGATCCTTTCCATCAAACTTCCTCATATCCATTTTTGGAATATGGTGGTTCTTCCCGCCAACATTAGAGTTTGTGAAATCACGATTAACATTTATTTTGTTCTCATCATGAGGTTCTTCTACTATCTTTTCACCATTAGGAAACATTTCTTGTATCAACTTTGTCAAACCTTCGATGTCTGCTTTTAGATCATTCTTCATGTTTTTCATGTTGTTTTCCATGTTGTCTTTCATTTCATCCATCTTAGCTTCCATGCCAGCTTCCATGCCATCCATCTTAGCTTCCATGCCTTTCTTCAAACCATCCATCTTCTCTTCCATGCCTTTCTTCAAAACTTCCATTTCATTTTTTGTTGCTCTTTGCGAGAGTGAAATTTGTTGCACTTGCTCTTGTAATTTTGATAGATCATGTTGCAATTCTTCATATTCATGAGTCATAGTAGAGCCTTCTGAAGGCTTAATGGGTGTTGAATTATTTTTACGGGGCATATTTTAGAACCCAATACTGATATCTATTCTACAATATGCCCTTGGAATCAATTCAAATTGATTCTTCAAACAAGACTTATGCAATTCGGAAAAAAAATACACACCTTTTTCTTTCTTTTGAGGAGCTCAATATTGAAATTGAATTATCTCTGTGATTGTAGAACTTCAATATCTAAATTTCGATACCAACATATCCCTTTGAATTATCTTTCGAATGCCACAGGTCTGACCTGATTTGGATTCTCCAAGACAAATTTGTGTCCAATCTCCCACAATGACCTAATTATGGATTGGTTCAGTAGAGCGAACTTGTACGACTTGCCATATGTCACTGTTTCGTCCTTTGTCTCTAAAATTGATAGCCAAGAAAATAAATTCCATGTACTTGTGACCAATTTTTACAGAACTCCAAATCGATGCCCAGAGAGAGAGTTATTGAAATTTTCCCATGATCACCTCTTTGAGATGAAATTCAAGAGCCTAAAAAAGCACTACCTTCCACAGATCATATCTCCAAACATATTTTGAACCAAGATCTGAAATGTTTTGACAAATTTCCTCAGGATTGCATCTTCGCACCATACAAATTTCAGATTCTGAACCTTCGTATAAAAAAATTTATAGCACAAATTCCACGATGACCTGTTTAGGAGCCTGAAAAAAGACCTAACTTCCACAAATCATATCTCCGAAAATATTGTGAACCAATCTCTAAAATTTTTAGAAAATCTTCCTCAGGATTTCGGCTTCGCACTCTAAAAATTTCAGCTTCTGAAACTTTGTAGAAAAAAATTTATAGCGAAAATTCCACGATGACCTGTTTGGAGCAGCGAAACCCTAGAATCCAAAGCTTTGATACCAAATGTTGTGTAACCAGCTACAAAAATAGAAGAAAAGAGATATCAACGCCTTATAAATAAGCCACTTCGAGGGGGAAACCTCCAATACATTATATAAATGAACAATTCTTGGATGATCCAATTTACAAAACCTCCTTTCTATATATTGGAGTCCATGGAGCCATAATGTAATCCTAGTGGGCCACAATGTAATCCTAGCCGACCTAACATTAATAATTTAAGGGCACAATAATAATAAAATGGGGGTTACAAGGGTACAATAATAACAATAAGGGGGTTATACTAACAACAATAAGGGACTATACTAGTAATATAGGGACCTAATAGAATTTATTAAAGCCTTTCTTTCTCTTTGAGTTTCCATTACTTTTGTTTGGACATTTTGCTGCAAAATGCCCAACCTCATTACAGCTGAAACATATCAATGGAAGTTTACCTTTGAATTTTCCCTTACCAATTTGTAGTTTTCTCGTGAAGTAAGCATATTCTTCATCCGAAAGACCTCTTCATCATCTCCTCTCTTTTCTTCACACTCTGTGTGCATGTCTTTTCAATTGAAGGTTGTTTATCCTTATTGGGTTTAGATGCAATGAACGCGATCTTCTAGATGTGAAGTACCCTCTTCTTTCATCAAGTCTCATTTCATATGCTATGAGAACTCCATGTAATTCCTCTTTGCTGAGTTTGTCCAGATTTGCATTGTATTCTAAGATTGATACCTTTGGGTTGAATCTCCCTAGTAACATTCTAAGAATCTTCCATATAATAGTATTCTTGTCAACTGGCTCTCCCAATCCTTCCAGAATATTGGTTATTTCATCAACATATTGGACGTATGCAACAATGTTGCAATATTCTTTCATTATGAGTTGCTCAAATTTTTCTCTATATATTTGAAGCTTTGCTTCTTTGACATTTGCGTCACCTGCATATATATTCTCAAGCTTGTCCCATACATTTTTGGCAGTTTTACAACCCAACACCTTATGATAAGTAGATTCAATAAGTCCACTGATAACAATATTATTTTCTTTCGCATCATTTACCAAATTATTCTTACCTTGTTCATCCGTAGTTGATGTAAATCCATTTTGAATAGTGTCCCATACTTCGTAACCTTGTGCGAAGAGATAGACCTCCATTCTTCCTTTCCAAAGTGCATAATTATTTTCATTGAATAGAGGTACACCAGTCTTGGTATACTCCATGACCTCCTTCCAGCTATTAAATTGCTATTGAAGGAACCAAGCTCCGATACCAATTGTTGGAAATACTGAGAGGGGGGTTGAATCGGTATTTCTTTAAATTAGAGCATTAGTTAATCTTCAATTATTATTAGTGTTTGTAAAATGATAGCAACAAACAAGAGGAACACAAATGCACACAATTTTTAAGGTGGAAATCCACTCCGGGAAAAAAACCACCTAATGCTTTTCTAATAATTATTTTCAACTCCAATTGAAAATAAAGCTCCAACTTCATAGAATCTAGAAAATCATTCTTCTCCAGCTCCCACTAGATGGACGCTCCAACGCCCGAGATTCTTCAGTAGTCGCCAAACCATGCACCAGTAGAAAATGGCCTTACCTTACAATGATATAGAATGATGTAGAAGAAGAAGATATACTAGACCATAAACCCAAATTTGACACAACCACTTCCTTCTTCAACCCTTGGCAGATATACACTAGTACAATTTGTACAATAACGTATTTACAATGACTAAGCACAATGATACCTTTACAATGATTGTATGCAGTGTTGCCCACTTGAAGACTTCATATGATGAACTTCTTGTTGCTGTTATGCACCTTGGTTGCTTCTCTTGTCATGCTACTCTCTGCTGCACCTTTCTTTGCGTTGCTGCCGTAGAAAGTCTGGTCCTTTGCAACCCTTGACAACACATGATCTAGCTTTTTCTTGCCTTCTAGGAGCTCGATGTTGAATCTGGTGTATCTCTGTTATTTCAGATCCTCAATATCTTATTTTTGGTCCTATATTAGTCCTCTAAGTCTTCTTTCCAATGCCATAGGTCTGACCCAATTTGGATTCTCCAAGAGAGAGTTATACCCAATTTCTCACACTGTCCTAATTATGGACTATTTCAGTATAGTGAACTTGTACGGGGTGCCCTACATGCTTCATCGTTTTCTAATTTGTATCTAAAATTGACAGAGGCACCTAAGTCAGCACTAGGCACTATCAGACTGCTCTTGCTGCATCCAATACGATACTCAGAGATGGAGTTATGAAGAATTTACCAAGATCACTTCTTTGAGATGAATTTCAGGAGCCTGCAAAAACCCTTACTTCCACAGATCATATCTCCAAAAATATTGTGCAACTTGTATTGCGCAAATTAATCTGAAATTTTTACCGTGCTCTTCCCTTGGGATTCTCAGCCGCCTCATAAAAATTTCGACTTCTGAGCCTTCATATAAAAAACGTTAGAGCGAAAATTCCACGATGACCTGTTTCAGATGGCCGAATCCCTTACCTAAGGAGGAAATGAAGATCACAATATATATGAATGCTTAAGTTGAGAGGGGCTTCAACAAGTGAATGTGGGAGGGATATTAGGAGATTAAAAAATATTAATTATGACTTCTCAATGACCCATGCCCCAACCCCATGGTGTTTTAGCCCACTAACTAGGGTACAAACTTCAAACATGAATATCTCTCAAACCGTGAAGAATTACATGACGTGCCATATATCAACGGAAACATCTCGACAAGTAGAAACCATAAAAATAATTATTGACCCAGAATATATTAATTTTGTAGGTCAAACTTCCCATTCAGTATTGCTGGGGCCTCTGGTACGTTGGGGTTGACATCAGCACAACCGATCAACAATCTCCCTTTGGCATTGATGGCAACACAAGTACTCCCCCCACGATCATGACACCTCTTCCTACAACATTCTCTCCCATTTTGAAATCAATGGCAAAGGGTAACTCCCCTTGACACACAACCATCTTGCAAACTTGTACACACTTCCTCTCCCCCTGACATAGAACCATCCTGTGGACCTGTACACACTTCCACTCCCCCTTTATATTCTGAAAAAGGAAAATCTAATGAGAACTTGGGAGAATCCCAAGATTCTAGCAAAGATATTCCAATGCTGGTGAATATTTGATATGTGATTCTTTTGGTGCTGCTTGGAATCTTGCTACTTGTCCAACTGCTTGCATAACATCTAGTCAGGAGGAAATGAAGACAAAATAAATTTGATTACATAAATGACAATGAAGACAAGGGTACAACCCCTGTATCTGGAAGTGAAGAAGAAGGTGTTAGCTCCCTGTAATAATAAATATTGGCAAAATTCTGCCGCAGGGAGAAACACCATTTCAACCACTTTGGGATTGTAGGATCTAACCCTCCTGAATCCAGAGAGGGATATCTCCAATAAGTGCAAATATGGATTTATCTTTAAGGTTTTGGGTAATGATATTCGGCTAGTTATGAAGTCTGGAGGTTTTTGTTTGTTTTGGATGGTTGAGCATGATTATTGTTTGAGTGGAAAGTTCTAAAAGGAAAGAGTATCAAAGGTGAGAAGTTGCAAGCAAATAGAACAAGCTTTGGCCAAAAAGATGGATGTTTCACTGGTTTTAGTCCATTGGGCTATGGAGTCATAATAGGGTTTTAATTGAAACAACCAGGTTCAAGAGTGGTCCATGGGGCAAGTCATATATGTCTAAGGATCTCTTTTAAGTTGATTTTATGGAATGAAGTGATACAATAAGAAGGGGAATTAAACAAAAGAAGAACAAAGAGCAGCCCAAGATCTAGTAAGTACTTTGAAACTAGCCAGCTTTTGACATACACTTAAGAGAGACATAAAAGCAACCCAAGATCTGGTAAGTACTTCGAAACTAGCCATATTTTGGTATACTTTCAATAGAAAACATTTAAACACAGAGGGAAACAAGAATGATAACGAAGAATAGTCTAAGATCTGGTAAATACTTTGAAACTAGCCAGCTTTCAACACATTCTTAGGGAAACATTTAGATAGTCTTTGGGGATAAAAATAGGACAAGGATCACCATAACTTCCTTAGTTCATCTCTACTTAACATAAGCTGAAAATAACATTCAAGAATAACAATAAGCTAAGACAATAGGATGAGGGAACCCCAACATTCCTAACTATTCAAACTGAATTAAATCATTCCTAAACAACACAATTTGGAAGAAAACATTTAGATAAAGCTTATCAGTCAGAGAAGGGTACTAATATACAGTAAATCCTAACTCTATGCTTGCTGTTCTTTATCAGAGAATATGGACAAAGTGAAAACAGAAATGAAATAACAATTTACAATAAGAAAAACATCACCGTCGACATAGACCAGGATCCCATAAATCAGCTTGTATTGATGCTTCAAACCAGTTACAGCTTTAAGTCCAGTGTTTCAGGTTAGCAATCATCTTCACTTCTTAGCCTAACTATTCTATCACAAGAAGAGCTTCAAGAGCCTTTGAACACTATTTACAATCATAATTTTCGAGCTTAAGTATATTTCAAAGTTCTGCAACCAACATTTTCTCATCTTCTACAGGAGTATTTATAGAAGAAATGAGGAGGTGGGAGAGGATAACATATCTCCCAACTCAATTAATACAGATTTAATAGCTTCCCGACCTTTAAGGGGCTCAATGGAGAAGTTTACAGATGTTCTGTCTGTATTAATTGTTTTACATTTAAGAATTAAGCTCGATGGGAGCTTTTGTTAACTTTTAAGGCTCTGTTTCAGGATGTAATAACTCTGCTAATATTTTTTGCATTAGTTTCCTTCGGAAGAATTAACTATTCGGCTACACTGAGGAAAATATCTTCTTTCTTATCAATAACTTCGGCCTCTGTTGAATGCTTTGAGATAACAGGTGGCTTTGTGGTAGCTTAGAGGAAGAATTTGCCTCTGTTGTGGTGGTGGAGGCCTTTCTGTCCCAGGATCTTTTAATTTCCCTTTAATTGTGTTTAATTTGATGGATTAGGCTTTTGATAATCGATCTTAGCCGTAATCCTCCAAAACTGTGAAAATAGTCTTCAATCCTCTGTTCTGTTGTGTCTAAGTCTTCAACATTGATACTCTTTGATTTGATTTAATTATACTGTGTCTTGTTGATGTGCAGGTTTTCACAAGGCCCATATGGCATCAATGCCCATGAAGCATTGATGAGACGTGGAGGTGAACCCTGTGAAAGGCTTCCTTTTTATGAATCAAAGGCATGGGAATCGTCATTCTCGGCCTTCGGATTTTATTCAATACAATGGAAAACCCATTAAATCCTGCATAAAACAATAAAAATTTAATAATCCTGCGTTTTTAAGGTTTAACTGCTTCAAATGTTGTGGGGAAGGAGCGTGGCCATTGGATGGCAGCATCCAACGGTGGAGATCTACGCATAATGGTTAAAAGGGAGCAGTGGGAGAAAATGGTGGAAGAATAAGGTTAGGGTCATTGATCTTGCAGAGATCGATGGTCAGAATAAGTCCGGAGGAAATAAAGTGAGGGGGTCACTTTATGAAATTCGGAAGAAAAAAAAAGGAAAAAAGGTGAAATTCCCTTTGGCAGAGGAATTTTGCAAAGGAAATGAAATTGGGGTTATGGGACGATCGTGGGCCGTCGGATGAGATCAGCCCACGAGATGGACGGTGGAGATTTTACGTTAAAAACCTTTGGCGAGGGTGGAGGGTGATAGTGCAAGGCTAGATTAGATCTAAGTCGTTGATTTGTAGAGATCAACAGTGGAAGGAATGCGCGATAAAACATAATGGAAAAGAGGGAAAGTGGTTTCGGGGAGAAAAAAAACTTTTTTCGCGTGGAGAAAAGGCGAGGAGGCGGTTTTGCCTTTTTGAACGTGATATGTGTTCCCACCCAACACATAGGCTTTTCAAAACCACCTATAACGCACGCCCCTCAGGAAATTCTCCTTTGCGCTGAAAGCTATGTGATAAATAATGCCGGTCATTAGATCTAGGGCCTTAGATCTAACGGTGGGGAAGTGAACATGATATGATATAGATGCGCGGACGGAAGTGGAAGGGCAGTTTTATTATGGACTATCCGATTGAGAGATTGACGGTAGAGATCAAATCCAGAGGGAGGCAGGACCCACAGGAGGCAGGCCTGTCGGGTTAAATATGAGCCATTGGATGGAACAAATCGACAGCTAAGATGTGATCTGGGGTATGAACAAAAATAATACAAGGGCGGAGAAGGGTTAATGAGGGCCGTTGATCTGCAAAGATCAACGGTCGGGATTTACCGAAAAACATTATGAAGCGGGGTATAAATAATTTAACCAAAGTCAGGAGACGGATTCTGGACCATCCGATCTGGACACGTGGATGGTCCAGACACAATCGAAGGCATTCGATCAGCAGGGGGAAGAACTTGTATGGCATCGATGCGATTGAGTGATGGCCATCGATCTGCAGATCAGATCGACGGTGGGAAATAAATCGAAGGGTTTTTAAGGCGCAGGGAATTTTAATGATTGGAGCGAATGAGGGCCGTCGGATCCGGGATATGGCAGATAGATCCAATGGCTCACCATTGATCGGGAGATCTCCAATCGGGGAGAGAAAATAGAATGCACCCGATAAAATTTGCGATGCGATAATGCGCGGGCCGTTTGATCGGCTTAAGATCAACGATGGAGATTATTTTAAGTATGGAACCGGCGGAAACCATTTAAAACTTACAAAAACAAAAAATAAAAATAAAAACAAAGGTTTTGACTGTCAGGCGGGTTATATATATGAGGTTGGCGCCTGTCTGTGGGGCCTTTGGATTATATGGAGTGCAATAGGCCCAGGGCTTATGTATACAAAGGCCAATCGCATCGGAAGGTCGGGCTTGTTCTTTCAATCTACCCATTTAGAAATTTTCGATGTGATTAGCGCTTGGGGAATTTTAATTCTTGGTCCCGGGCGTAAGTTATATGGACTAAAGCGGAGAGCGGGGTTTATATAATGGGGCTCAATCTCATCGGAATTTTGATGTAGGATTTTCAATCTACCCATTTACATTAAAAACATTGCTCCGACGAGTTTTAGACCAAAACTTAGGAAAGTGGGTTTATGAACTTTACAAAGGAAAATATTAATCAGGAATGGGTTTATACAATGTTTTAGCACCCGATTTTGGGCACAAGGGTTATATGAAACAATAATATGATCAGGGTTATGTAATAAAGGGCCAATCGCATCGGAGGTCTCAACTTAACAAAAAGACTTGTACACTCTAATTTTTCCGATGCGATTAGCGCCGAAAGGGCTTAGCACTTGGTTCTAGGGCATGGGCACATGTGGGGAAGTGGTTTAAGACTTAGCCCAAAGGGGCTTAAACCCTTAGTACAAAAAAGTGTATTTTTTATGAAATTTTTAGAGTTTTTTGATGGATTTGGGGGTTTCGGCAGAGTTTAAAAAGGAGTTTTAAACTCTGTAAAGTGGATTTTATGAAGAAAAAAGGGAAATGGATGAAAAATAGAGGAAAATGATGGGGGAAAAAGGAAATAAAATGAAGGTTATTTTTGTAGTGGAGGGAGGGGAAAAATGGATTTTGCAGCAGTCTTTTCTCTATGGAATCAGCAGAATTTCTGAGTTTGAAATGGAAACAACAGTGAAGATTTGGATAGAGGGCATGATGTCTTCATGAGTCCTCAAGAGATAACACTTTTTAGAAATAAAATTTGTTCCTTGAAGGCTCTGAAAATGTTTTAGCCACCATTTGATATGACAAATTTTTTAGGTGGCTAACAGTGGCTCCACTTGGGGATGGTGCCTTCTTGAAGGCATCAAGAAATCTAGACTTGCATTCTCTGGGAAGCTGATCAGTGCCTCATCCATTGGACTGCCTTTCTTTACTTGGATGATCTTCCTTGTTCTGAAAAATTTTAGTAGCCATGGAAAACAATGGAACTTCATCAATACAAGCTTTCTACCTACCCAATCCTACTGATCTAACATTTTTTCTTCTTTAGAGAGCACTTGGATTGGAAAACTCTTTCACAACATTTTATTCTTTTGAAAGCAAAAAATATAGTCTATTTCTACTCCTTATTTATCCATGAACTCAGATTAAACATTTGAGTCCATAAGCTTCTCTACCTAATCTACCAATCTGTTAGGATTAAACAGTCTAACAGATTTTATTCTCTAATTTCTAAAACATAAATTTAAAAGCATACAAGTCAGGATTGAACAGTCTAACTTGATACTGATCTATGGCATAAAAAACAAGCTGCACATAGATATTTATTTTGCAGAAAATTAAAACAAAATGGAAGGCTTAAGATTTGGAAGTTTCAAGGCACTTCCTTCATCTTTTTACAGCTCTGTTTTTTCTTCTGTTTAAGCTGTTCTTTCCTTAAAATCTGGTTCAGATTTTGAGCTGATTTGAACCATTTTTACCTATGTTTTTGACTCATGTAATAAACAGTTTTGATTCATCTCTCTTTGGAAACTTAGGTTCATATTTTGAGCTTGTTTGAACCTTTAATTTCTAGCCTAAACTACCTACTGATAAGCCAAGATTAAACTATTTGGAAAATCAAATTCACTATCCTATCAGCAGTAAATTTAAAACTAATTAGTCAAGATTAGGTTGTTTGACTAACTAGAAGTGTGTTTTTCAGGAGTGGCATTTAAGCTTGCACACTTTCAAATTTTTTTCTCTTTTTGTTGGTATGGGGTTGTACCTTTATTGTTTTTACAATCTGCCCTCTTTTCTTTCCTTCACTGTTTTTGTATTTTTTATTTTTCTAACTTTGAATGCAATGATGGATGAAATATTTATAATGAGAAAAAAGATAAAAAGGCTTTCATAACATGACATGAATCAAGAGAAGTAACGCTTAAGCATCCTGCCATTGACAGGACCCACAAACAACTCAGCTCCATTCAACTCTTGTAAGAAAAAGGCATTATTAGCAACAATTGAATGGATGAAGTAAGGGCTAAGCCATAAGTTGTCAAATTTTCCATGCTTTCCCTTGTCTTATCTCCTTGAGTCCCACTTTAAAACTTTATCCCCAACATTGAAATTGCTGGCCTTTGTTCTTCTGTCAAAAAACTTCTTAATGTTGTCTTGCTTCTGCAATGCTTTGTTATAAACATCTTCTCTGGTTTGCTGAAGGTGAATAGTCTGATTTATCCTTTTGATCATGTCATTATCTTCAAACTGAACCTCTTGAATCAATTTCATAACTGGCACACCAAGGTTGGTTGGAAAAATTGCATCAGTGCCATACACAAACTGGTAGGGTGACATGCCAATAGATTTCTTCAAAGTCAATCTGTCAGCCCAAAGTGCATGAACAAGCTTTGTGTGCCAAGAATTTTTGTTGTCTTCCAACAATTCCTTACTTATGTTCACTAAACTCTTGTTTGAGGATTCTGCAAGTCCATTACCTTGAGGGTAATAGGCCGTGCAATGTCCCAATGTTATCTGATATTTGTGATAGAACTCAACCATCTTCTTTGATCCAAATGTTGCTGCATTATCAGTGATGATCTTGGTAGGGCAGCCAAATCTAGAGAGAATATTAGTCTCCATGAACTTTGTAATGACAGAATCATTGGCTTGCCTATAGGGGATGGCTTCTATCCATTTAGTGAAGTAGTCTATGGCAGTGAGAACCTATCTATGTTGATTAGAGGATGGTGGATGGATTTCACCTATGAAGTTAAGTCCCTACTATTGAAAAGGGGCTTCAACAGTGATTGGATGCAGAGGTAAGGGTAGCAGCTTCCTTTTGCCTTCAAAAAGTTGACATTTATGACAGGCAATGATCATCTTATGTACATCAAGAAAAATACTAGGCCAATAGTAACCAGCCCTCAAGATTTTGTTGCCTGTTGTCTTCCAGTATAAATGGCCTCCACACTCCCCTTCATGTAACTTGTTCTTAACCTTCTCTGCATCATACTCAGGCAAACATTTAAGCAATATACCATTTGCATTTTTCCAATAAAGACATTTATCTATAATGCAATAGTTTACATCTTTCAACTTTAGAAACCTTGCCTTTGTTTTTGTCAAACCAGGAGGTGTATTCAAATTAAGCAAAACATAAAGAATATCAGCATACTAAGAGGAATTCATAAAATGGTCTTCAACAATGGGAGTTGAGATTTCCTCTTGATCATCTAAAGCATTAATCATATTAATATCAAGAACTTAAAAATTAGATTCAGCCATTAATCTAGCTAGACCTTGGCCTTTGATGAGTTTAGTGGGCTTTATTTCTAAATCATATTCAAGAATAATAGCAATCCACTTACCTCTCTTACCATCTGGGTCCTTTGTTAGAATGTCTTTCACCACTGAATTTGGGACAAAGGTAATGATGTGGGAGTGCAAGATGTATACTCTGAAGTCTTTTAAAGCTTTAACCAAAGCACACACTTGTTTCTCCATAATGTTATACTTCAAAGGGGCATCCCTCAAAGCCTTGATAAAGAATGCAATAGACTAATCTTGTCCTTGTGGATTTTTCCGTAGAAGGACAGCAGCTATTGTATGTTCTGATGCAAATGAAAAAATATAAAATCTTTTGAAAAATTAGGACCTATTAGAGCCGGTGTTTTGGTTAATGCTTGTTTCACCAGCTCAAAGGACTTCTTTGCTTCCAAGGTCCATTTTACCCCTTTCTCCTTCTTCAACATGTTTGTAATGTTCCTAAGGAGCTCAGCCAAGTTGGGTATGAACCTTCTCAAAAAGTTAATCTTTCCAATGAAAGATTGCAACTCCTTAATGTTTCGATGATGAGAGATTTGCAATATGGCCTCAATCCTCTTTGGATCTATCTTTATACCCTCCTCTAAAATGATGTGCCCAAGAATTTTACCTTCTTGGAGACCGAAAAGTGTTTTCTTAGGGTTCAAAGATATCCCAAACTTTCTGCATCTCTCGAAGACTGTTCTTAAATGTTCTAAGTGCTCTTCATCTATCTTTGAAAAAATAGTAACATCATCAAGGTATATAATGATGAAGTAGCCTAGAAATTCGGAGAATGCTATGTCCATGGCTCTTTGGAAAGTTGCACCAGCATTCATTAGACCAAAGGGCATTTTCACATACATGAAAGTGCCCCATGGTGTAGTAAAGGTTGTCTTTAATTGATCATCAGGGTGAACTAAGATCTGATTGTACCCTGAATAGCCATCCAGCAAAGAAATTATTTTAGACCCTACCACCCTTTGTAAAATATGATCCATCTCAGGTAAAGGGTAGTTGTCTTTCAATGAAGCTTTTTTTAAGTCTCTAAAGTATATACAAAGCCTGATCTCTCATGTTTTCTTCCTAACAGTCACCAGATTAGATACCCACTCAGAACATATAATAGGGACAATAATACCAGCTTCATACATTTTCTTGATTTCCTTCTCAACCAATGGCAGTTGAATAGGGTTTATTCTGCGCAGCTTCAGTTTGAATGGTTTTTGGTTTTCTTTGAGAGGGATTTTGTGCTGTATTATTTCATTGTCATAGGATTTAAGATCTTTGTAACTCCATGCAAAAACATTATAAAATTCCTTGAACAGATCTATGTATTTGAGTTTTATGTGAGCTGGTAAAGTATTAGACAGTTTGATCATCATTATTTTAAGTTCAGTACATATATGGAACTCTTCCACTTCAGTCTCTACAGGCTCCAGTTTTGGCTTCTTGGCCACATCGTTAAAATCAAACAACTCTTCTAAAGGGGCCAGACCCTTAGGCAAACTCTGATCTTTAGAGTGTAGGGTTTCCAACTCCTCCATTTCTAACTCTGCACTTGTCTCTATTTTTTTTTAAATTTTTCTAGACAAAAGATTGATATTAGCAAGCTCAAGAGACAATTCTTCTTCACCAAGAAAATTTTCTTCACTATTGCAGTCTGTTTCATAATCTAAATCTAAACTATGTAGTTTGAATTAATTTCTGAATTGCATGAAGTCTTCTATTTTTTTGTCTTCGTCCAACACCTGCCAATATTTTTCGTTATCAGGAACGGCTGGTCTGAATTTTATCTGAGTTGTGTAGTCTTTGGTTTCATATGGTGTTAAGCATATTCTAGCTGCAAAAGCTAAGTTGTGGGCCACGATATTTCTTTTTCTTGGGACAAAAATTACCTGGTACTCCTCGAAAGTTTTCAAAAGGTCCATGACATCATTTTGATAGGCCCTAAGTCTTGGGAGATTTGCATTATATTCCTCGTTGACTTGCCTAACGATTAACTTAGAATCCCCATATGCCTTAATTCTTTTGGCTCCTAACTTTTTTAACAAATGTAAGCCTAAAAGCAGGGTTTCATATTCCGCTGTGATATTCGAGCACTGGAAGTTTAATCTACAGGAAATGCTTTCTGTGTGAGGAGTAGTTTTGGGTTCATCTTGGGAACTGTCCTCTTCAACTAACGTGCTTTCTGATTGTTTATGAGTATCAACACTTAGTTGAATTTTGTTTAAATCCTTATATTTTTCACTGTGTTGAGGGTTGTTTTCTTGACTATCAAGTTTTAAAAGCAATGGATGCATGATTTGTAGCTCAAGACCTGTGTTTGGTTTGCTAAAGTTTTCAAATGCAGAAAACTGTTTTGACACTTTCGTGTTATGTTCTTCTTCCTCTCTATCGGCCATTAACTCTGTTAAATTCACCTGTTCAGTGAGAGATTCATAATTAAACAAGATAAAAAAATCGAGGCTTGTATTTACAGAATACAAAGGAGAGTTTTGTGGTTTTTCCTAGCTTGTAACCGTGTACTGCATATGGGACTCCCTATAAAGTCTTCTTATCTTATTGAAAACAGGGATGGTCGCATAGGTCATGTCCATATACATAGTTCCTTGTAACTTAGCCCCCCAAGATCTTGATAATAGCATTCCATACTTTGGGGGCACATCAACCACAAAAATATCCATCACTAAGCATTTGGCTGGAATCTGTGCTAAGTTAACGCAAAGGTCTTTGATTAATCCTAAACATTTTACTCTGCTCGAGTAAAAGGAGTAAAGGTCTTTATAAGGTCTGGTGACTTCTAGACCCAGGCTCTGCATTACATATTTTGGCATTAAATTATGAGAAGCCCCAGAATCATGCATAGCGTTGTGCAAAATCTTGTCATGAACATTTAAACTTACATAAAAGGGAGGAACAGGTCCCTCTTGATACTTACCTTCAATCTTTGGACCAAAAATAAGCTCTGGTTGGTCATCGTTAAGATTGACTGTGTCATTATTCTCTTCAATGTTTAAAGCCTTCAAAATTTGGGTCCTATATACATTTTGGACAGCTAACTCAGTCAAGGGAACAGATATTTTAAGAATTTTATTCTTTAAGGTACTTGTCTCAGCCTTATTAGCGGCCACTCTATCAGCAACATCAGCTTGTTGATTTGTTCTATTTACATTTGACAAAATGGTTTTAATAGGAGTACTAGCTGAAGTGTTAGTACTGCTAAGGTCTACACTCTGTTTTGTAACGTTTTGAGTGCCTTTCTCTTTACCTTCATCAGAATTCACAGCTATTGGTTTTTTCTTTTGTTTAACAACTTTAGGCTTATTTACAATGTTGTTTTGTGAAGATTTGTAAGTGGTTTTGGTGTTGGGAGTCTCTTTATTGGTTTTACTTCTAAGGTCATGTTCCCTTTGAGAATCTATGATGACATTTTCCATGTCTTGATAATAACTTTCATCCTCATCTCATTTCTCATCATAAGGTGTGTAAAGACCTTGTTTTATATCATAATGAATCTCAAAGTCATCATTATCTACTCCTAGCATGTTGATATCTCCTTCCTCTTTTATTTCATCTGTTTCCTCAACCTCACTTACATAGTTTTGATGAAAGGGAGGAGTGATATGTTAATCATCTTCTCTAGGTCTATTTGGAGGTTGGTTCCTTCTAAAATTCTGATTCTGGTTCTGGTTTCTGTTTTGAGGAGCAGTTTGGTTTTGACTTGCTTGTGCTCTCTCAAAGATGCTCATTCTCTTCATCATTTCCTCCATCATTTTTTCCATCTTAGAGTTGGAAGTGGAAGGTGTGGATTCTTCTCTGAAGGAAACTCTCTTCTCATTTTTCATTCTTGCTCTCTTCTCCATTAAGTTAACTTCCACAGCAAGAGCTCCTTTTTGCATATCTTCAAGAGTTGCAGGATCTCTCTCTCTCAGCTGATATGCCATCTCAGGGTCAAACCCTTTATGAAAATTGCTTAGAGATGAGCCTTGAAGAGGTTTTAGATCTGGCGAAAGTGCGTTATATACACTACTAAATCTAGTGCAGTAAGCTTGTACACTTTCCCTAGTGTTTCTATGGAGGTTCTTTTAATCAGAAATGAATTGGAGGGGGTTCCTCTTCACTTCCCATTTGTTTAAGAATGTCTGATGGAAGGCTTGGAGATCATTTATACTATGGGGGGCTAAGCCTTTAAACCATTTTCTTACTCCCCCCCCCCCCCAAACTCTGAGAAAATAGTCTTAGTTTGACAGATTCATCATCAATTTCATTTCTGTCAAAGTAGTCATTCATCTTATCCACATGTTGTGATGCAGTTGTAGCATTACTAGCATCATATAATGGAATTTTGGACTGATAATCTTGTGGAAGATTGACTAATGGCACACGAATGACTAAGGGAGCATACCATGCTGCCATGATAGGTGGTGGAGGTGGATTCACAAGAGGTGTATTAACAAGAGAAAAAGTGGGTTGAAGTGGAGTGATTTGAACAGTGGATGTAGGATGAACAGATGTGGATGGACCAGGAATAGATTTCTGAGCTGATCTTGGATGAGAGACACCTAAGTTGAAAAGGAAATGTGAATCAGGTGGTGTTGTTTCTCTATTACCAAGATGTTCACTTGTCTCAGGAGTTGAAAGTGAAGACTCAGAATCTAGCTGATCTAAATCACCAAGAGACCTAGTTCTGAATGGATTTATTAGATTTGCTTGTGATTGTTGTAGAGCTGAAAGATTTTCAGGGACTGAATTAGCTCTCAAGGGTGATCTGAAAATAGTTTAAAATTTTATCTTGGGAGACTTCCTAAGAATACTTTCAGGGTTATCAACTATCTCTTGTGGGTCAGGGTCAGGGTAGGCTCTAGTATGAATCTTTCTAGGAGCCACTATGATATGTTTTTCAGACCCAAATAAACAAGAAAGTTCAACCAAATATGGCAGTCTTTAAGAGTTTAACTAATCTAATTTACACAAATTTTAATCCTACAGTCCTCTAACTGAGTTTAAATGATGCTACAATGATAATGGTTATTCCCAGTGGAGTCTTAAGGTCTGTTAATGATTGTGGAGTCGCCAAGTGGAAGTTTTTAGCTCTTTAGGAGGTAAAAGGTTTTAAGGTCCACCACCATGTTTATTGAATACCAATCTGAAATATTTTTGGGTTTTCTGAGTTATTTTTCAGTCCTATTGGTTGTTAAGAGTGTCCTAAATCCGTTTCAAAACTTAGCTACGGTTATGAGACAAAGATAGTCTACTCTTAGGGCTGAGCTAGCTGATCTTTCAAGGTTAGATAAACTCCTATGAGAATCCTAGGGTTTACCTAGTTTGTTACTAATTCAAACAAGTTTCATCATGATTACCGTTGGTTTGGTAGTGTTTGAAGAGGCTGCTTTTTACTCACTGCATAATTTTCTTGAATCAAGGGTCTTCTGAGGTCTTAAAGGTACCTAGGCCGAAAAAACACTCAAAATTTCCCTAGCGGAGTCGCCAGAAATGTTAGCTCCCTGTAATCAGCAAGATTGGCAAAAGTCCGACCGCAGGGAGAAACATCGTTTCAACCACTTTGGGATTCTAGGATCTATCTCTCCTGAATCCGGAGAGGGATCTCTCCAATAAGTGCAAAGATGGATTTATCTTTAAGGTTTTGGGTAATGATATTAGGCTAGTTATGAAGTCCGGAGGTTTTTTTTTGTTTTGGATGGTTGAGCATGATTATTGTTTGAGTGGAAAGTTCTATCTGGAAATATTTTCAAAGGTGAGAAGTTGCAAGAAAATAGAACAAGCTTTGGCCAAAAAGATGGATGTTTCATTGGTTTTAGTCCATTGGGCTATGGAGTCATAATAGGGTTTTAATTGAAACAACCAGGTTCAAGAGTGGTCCATGGGGCAAGTCATCTATGTCTAAGGATCTCTTTTAAGTTTATTTTATGGAATGAAGTGATACAATAAGAAGGGGAATTAAACAAAAGAAGAACAAAGAGAAGCCCAAGATCTGGTAAGTGCTTTGAAACTAGCCAGCTTTTGACATACACTTAAGAGAGACATAAAAGCAACCCAAGATCTGGTAAGTACTTCGAAACTAGCCAAATTTTGATATAATTTTAGTATAAAACATTTAAATATAGACAGAAACATGAATGATAACGAAGAATGGTCTAAGATCTGGTAAATAATTTGAAACTAGCCAGCTTTCAACACATTCTTAGGGAAACTTTCAGATAGTATTTGGGGATAAAACTAGGACAGGGCTCACCATAACTTCCATAGTTCATCTCTACTTAACATAAGCTAAAAATGACATTCAAGAATAATAATAAGCTAAGACAGTAGGACGAGGGAACGCCATCATTCCTAACTGCTCAAATTGAATTAAATCATTCCTAAACAACACAATTTGGAAGAAAAAATTTAGATAAAGCTTATCAGTCAGAGAAGGGTACTGATATATAGTAAATCCTAACTCTATGCTTGTTTTTCCTTATCAGAGAAGATGGGCAAAGTGAAAAAAGAAATTAAATAACAATTTACAATAAAAAAAACATCACCGTCGACATAGACCAGGATCCCATAAATCAGCTTGTATTGATGCTTCAAACCAGTTACAGCTTTAAGTCCAGTGTTTCAAGTTAGCAATCATCTTCACTTCTCAGCCTAAATATTATATCACAAGCAGAGCTTCAAGAGCCTTTTAACACTATTTACAATCAGAAGTTTCGAGCTCAAGTATATTTCAAAGTTCTGCAACCAACATTTTCTCATCTTCTACAGGATTATTTATAGAAGAAATGAGGAGGTGGGAGAGGATAAAAGATCTCCCAAGTCAATTAATATAGATTTAATAGCTTCTCAGCCTTTGAGGGGCTCAATGGAGAAGTTTATAGATGTTCTATCTGTATTAATTGTTTTACATTTAAGAATTAAGCTCGGTGAGAGCTTTTGTTGACTTTTAAGGCTCTGTTTCAGGATGTAATAACTCTGCTAATATTTTTTGCATTAGTTTCCTTTGGAAGAATTAACTATTCAGCTGCGCTGAGGAAAATATCTTATTTCTGATCAATAAGTTCAGCCTCTGTTGAATTCTTTGAGGTAATAGGTGGCTTTATGGTAGCTGAGAGGAATCAATTTGCCTCTGTTGTGGTGGTGGAGGCCTTTCTGTCTGAGGATATTTTAATTTCCTTTTAATTGTGTTTAATCCAATGGATTAGGCTTTTGATAATTGATCTTAGTCATAATCTTCCAAAACTATGAAAACAGTCTTCAATCCTCTATTCTACTATGTCTAAGTCTTCAACACTGACACTCTTTGATTTGATTTAATTATACTGTGTCTTGTTGATGTGCAGTTTTTCACAGGGCCCATATGGCATCAATGCCCATGAAGCATTGACGAGACATGGAGGTGAACCCTATGAATGACTTCCTTTTTATGAATCAAAGGCATGGGAATCATCATTCCCAACCTTTGGCTTTTCTTCAATACAATGGAAAAACCATTAAATTCAGCATAAAACAATAAAAAATTAATAAATCCTGCGTTTTTAAGGTTTAACTGCTTCAGAGGTTGTGGGTAAGGAGCATGGCCGTTGAATGGCAGAATCCAATGCTGGAGATCTACGCATAGTGGTTAAAAGGGAGCAGTGGGAGAAAATGGTGGAAGAATTAGGTTAGGGCCATTGATCTTGCAGAGATCGACGGTATGAATAAGTTGGGAGGAAATAAAGCGAGGGTGTCACTTTATGAAATTCGGAAAAAAAACAAAGGAAAAAAAGCAAAATTCCCTTTAGCAGAGGAATTTTGAAAAGGAAATGAAATTGGGGCTACGGTATGATCATGGGCCGTCGGATGAGATCGGCCCACGAGATGGACGATGGAGATTTTACGTTAAAAACATTTGGCGAGGGTGGAGGGCGGTAGTGCAAGGCCAGATTAGATCTGAGTCATTGATCTGTAGAGATCAACGGTGGAAGGTGCGCGATAAAACATAATGGAAAAGAGGGAAAGTGGTTTCGGGGAGAAAAATAGTTGTTTCACGTGGAGAAAACGCAGGGAGGTAGTTTTGCCTTTTTGAACGTGATATGCGTTCCCGCCCGACACGTGGCTTTTCAAAACCACCTATATCGCGTGCCCCTTAGGAAATTATCCTTCGCGCTGAACGTTACGTGATAAATAATTTTGGCCGTTAGATCTGGGGCCTTAGGTCTAACGGTGGGGAAGTGAACGCGATATGATATAGATGTGCAGATGGAAGTGGAAGGGTGGTTTTATTATGGACCATCTGATCGAGAGATTGGCGACAGAGATCAAATCCAGAAGGAGGCAGGACCCAGAGGAGGCAGGCCTGTCGGGTTAAATATGAGCAGTTGGATGGAAAAAATCGATGGCTGAGATGTGATCTGGGGTATGAACGAAAATAATGCAAGGGTAGAGAAGGGTTAATGAGGGTCATTGATCTGCAAAGATCAATGGTCGGGATTTGCCGAAAAACATTATGAAGCGGGGTATAAAGAATTTAACCAAAGTCGGGAGATGGATTCTGGACCATTCGATCTGGACACGTGGATGGTCTAGATGCAATCAGAGGTATTCGATCAGCAGGGGGAGGAACTTGTATGGTGTCGACACGATTGAGCACTGGTCGTCGATCTGCAGATCAGATCAACGATGTGAAATAAATCAGAGGGTTTTGAAGGCGGAGGGAAGGTTAATTATCGGAGTGAATGAGAGCCGTCGGATCCAGGATATGGTGGATAGATCCAACGGCTCACGATTGATTGGGAGATCGCCAATCGAGGAGAGAAAATAGAATGTGCCCGATAAAATTTTTGATGCGATAATGCGTGGGCTGTTTGATCGGCTTAAGATCAACAACAGAGATTATTTTAAGTATGGAACTGGCGGAAACCCTTTAAAACTTACGAAAACAAAAAATAAAAATTAAAAAAAAAGGTTTTGGCTGTCGGGCGGGTTATATATATGAGGTTGGCACCCATCTGCAGGGCCTTTGGATTATATGGAGTGCGATAGGCCCAGGGCTTATGTATACAAGGGCCAATCGCATCGGAAGGTTGGGCTTGGTCTTTCAATCTACCCATTTAGAAATTTTCGATGCAATTAGCGCTTGGGGACTTTTAACTCTTGTTCCTGGGTGTAAGTTATATGGAGTAAAGCAGAGAGTGGGGTTTATATAATGGAGCTCAATCGCATCGAAATTTTTGATGCGGGCTTTTCAATCTACCCATTTACATTAAAAACATTGCTTCGGTGAGTTTTAGACCAAAACTTAGGAAAGTGGGTTTATGAACTTTACAAACGAAAATATTAATCAGGAATGGGTTTATACAATGTTTTAGTGCCCGATTGTGGGCACAAGGGTTATATGAAACAATAATATGATCGGGGTTATGTAATAAAGGGCCAATCACATCAGAGGTCTCAACTTAACAAAAAGACTTGTACACTCTGATTTTTCCAATGCAATTAGTGCCGAAAGGGCTTAGCACTTGGTTCTAGGGCACGGGCACATGTGGGGAAGTGGTTTAAGACTTAGCCCAAAGGGGCTTAAACCCTTAGTACAAAAAGTGTATTTTTTATGAAATTTTCAGAGTTTTTTGATGGATTTGGGGGTTTTGGCAGAGTTTAAAAAGGAGTTTTAAACTCCGTAAAGTGGATTTTATGAAGAAAAAATGGGAATGGATGAAAAATAGAGGAAACTGATGGGGAAAAAGGGAATTAAATGAAGGTTAGTTTTGCAGTGGAGGGAGGGGAAAAATGGATATTGCAGCAGTCTTTTCTCTATGGAATCAACAGAATTTTTGAGTTTGAAATGGAAATAGAAATGAAGATTTGGATAGAGGGCATGATGTCTTCATGAGTATTCAAGGGATAACACTTTTTAGCAATAAAATTTGTTCCTTGAAGGCTCCGAAAATGTTTTAGCCACCATTTGATATGACAAATTTTATAGGTGGCTAACAGAAGAAAAGGACTATGCTAATATCCTTTTGAGAGCCATGTAAGATCTTGCTAGAGAGATCAAAGAGATGAGATTGGAAAGAATCAAAGAAAATCCTAAGAGATTTCATCTTGAAGAAAGCTCTGGCATGTCTAACTAGTGGAATTATCAATCAGTGCATCAACCACAAGTTTCCCAACACTCTACCATGCCTACCTTTTTGGCTGTGGGAAATGAAGGGTTTCAAGAGCAAGAATCCCTTGAAAACTATTTTTAAGAATATGAGTCTCAAACTCAGAGATTCAAATATCACTTGAGTTTTCAGGATTTTTGTCACCTCAAGGACAAAATAATACCAAGGCATCAACATAGAGATGGTGGATTCATTCAGAATCATGATTGAAACCACACTATGGGCAGATTATTTTTACCCAACTTTGATGGATCATCCAAGTGTTCTGCCAAATCATGGGTAGAAAAAATTCACATCTACTTTTAGTTGAACAAGGTTCTAGAGATTGAGGTTATCAAGATTGTAGCACTGCACCTTGAAGGTGAATCAAATGACTGGTGGTTCCATGGCTTGTCTACATTGGGTCATGCCAATGTGATTTCTTATTCAGAGTTCACTAGAAGGCTAGTGGAAAGGTTTGACAGAAGAGATCCAGAGGCACCATTCATGAGCCTTGAAAAGTTGAAACAATCAGGTAATACAGAAACTTATATCTCTGAATTCTTAAGACTTTCTATTATGGTTCTTGATTTGTCTGCA
This sequence comes from Pinus albicaulis, assembly GCA_034641835.2. Lineage (NCBI taxonomy): Eukaryota > Viridiplantae > Streptophyta > Pinopsida > Pinales > Pinaceae > Pinus > Pinus albicaulis. The sequence continues at coordinate 22,120,761 of MU968363.1, forward strand.
GTAAGAAGGGGGTGTATATGTTCATCGATAGTCTAGATGAACCTCTTCATGGGTTGGTAAAATCTACCAAGCCCACTACCCTGCATGATGATATTGAAAGGGCTAGAGACCTTCAAGATGCCTTGCCAAAAGAAAAGGAAAACTGTTAGCATAAGCCCTCTTTTCCTTCAAAGGGAAAGGAAGAAAAGGTTAATCCTTCAAAGGAGAGCTCATATAAGAATCCTCTTGCTGAAGATGTCTAGAAAGAATTAAGGAGGATGAAGCTTTGCTTCACTTGCCAAGAATCATGGGCACCTAGACATAGATGTGCAGCTGGAAAGGCACATTACATAGAGGTATTCTTAGATGATGAGGAGGAAGACAAATATGAGCCAACAAGAGGTCACAACACTGACACTGCTTGTTGGGTCGAGGGGTCCTGACCCAGGTTCAGTGTGCAAGGTTTGCCAACAAACCCTTATACTACTGGCCCTTTCAGCAGTGGCCTACTTGCGTAGGTCAAAGTCTCACCCAAAGTAGTATGGGTGGGTGCTGGAACTAAGTTTACACACCTTGAGAAAGGATGGGTAAAGCAAGAAGAGCTGCGCTAGGTCCTGTAATCCCCGATTACCTTGTTCTGCGCAAGGTTAATTAAGTCTCTATTCACATCCACGTGCACTAGATCTATAGTTATACGCTTTTTATAACATCAACACAGCAATACATAAATAGAACATAACAGATCTAGATCAAAGAATGCAGTACACAAATCTTTCGCAGCTTAAAGACAGAAAAAACACAATACAAAAATTATTAGTAATTCACACAAAAGTATCATAGATCCAATTCTCTAACAATATTTTGAATTCATTCATTCATCAATTCTTCCTGACAATTCCCTTCCCAACCTGTGCACACAGCAGCAAGGTCTGCACACAGCTGGACTTGGATCTTCGTACACACAGCCAACAGGAGTCCGTTCCCCAAAACCCAAACAGATAGCTTATCACAATTGGCATCAATATCTCATCATATCCTACCCTTTACAATAAAAAATGCATCTCTATTTATAACAATCTAGCCTTGAATTTCCTATGGTCCACAACCCATGGTTTTCGGACTCCTAGTTTTCCCTTTTACCCAATACAACGCTTTAGGTTCTTTGACCCACCCCAAAACCCCTCCGCTAGATTAAATCTAATCAAAAATATCCAAAATGGACCAGTTTCACATCTTATTAGGAGACCCTATTCCAACAGTCCCCCAACGCAATCTTGTGACTCATCTCGAGTCACTATAGTGGCGTGGCCTCTATTTGCGCATGCAAGGTAGCCAGAGGCCAGACTCTGGGCCGCAGCTCGTTACACAATGTTGACAAGTGTCAGGGAGACAGGGCCTTCTAGAGCCACGGTAACCGTTTCTAATAGCTGGTGGAGGTGCGCAATGGCAGACTGAGCATTTTCGGTGAGCTGGAGTGTGGTGTTGGCCCATGGTTTCAACCATTTTCAGATGACATGCTTGTTTTGGCGAAGGTTCTCAAGCTTGTCCAAGATGGCTAGACACTGCGCGGAGGTGGTGGAGGCTCTAACTTGATCCAGAGTAGCTTCCGCCTGCTATAATTCCTTCTAAATATGCTGAAGCGTAGAATGGTGCTAGAGGGCCGTCCATAGTTGGGTAGTTGTTTTGACCAATTGTGCGCCTCGCGTCAGCTGCTCCTGAATAATATGCGTTGCATTTGTGACCACTGCAATCCATTGGTCCCGTACTTCTGAAGGTATGTCACACTGTTGTTGCATGGCCCGGTCACGGTGGCGAACTTCGTGCAACACTCTGGTGTATAGTCCTTGTAGCTCTGTGTGAGATAGCTACACTAAATCTATTTGGATGTCCCGAGTAGTTGGATCAGGAGTGTTGACTAGGGAAAAGCGAGGGAGTGAACACACATTGCTTCTGCTGGGCGATACTAATTAGTTGCGGAGAAGTCACAGCATGTCGTTGTATCTCAGTGTTCCTTCTTAGCGCAGAACTAGTTTGGACCTGACTGTGATGCTACGGGCGGGGGACTGTAGTACTAGCAGACCTTCTTCTGCTCTATCTTCTAAGGCTCGCTGGCTGGGTCCCTTGGCCCTCCCTGGAGTGCGAAGGTTGGTTGCACAGTACTGGTGCCTCTTTGTTTGTGGCTCGTAGACAATTCTTTCTGCAGGAAGCTAGTACTCATTCCTTTGACTGCACTTAGCATTCCCAGGCTATTTCGGGTAAAATCACCCTAGAGGTTTGTTGGGCTTAAACCTCCACAGAGCAGGGGCATGCTACTTAAGAAGGACTCACACAACCATACATGTTCATGAAAAACTAAATAGAGTAGATTGAGGAAGTTACCCGTAGGTCCTACGGTTGGAGTAGGTCCCGCGGGGGTCTGAGCCTCAGTGGCCTTCTTCCTTCTCGGGGGGGGGGGGGGGAAAGAAGAAACAAGCACGAAAAAGAGGCAGTTTGGCAGAACATATATCTACCTCTAAATGTATTGATGAAGACCACACTTGTAAGTGATAGAGAAACCATAATGAATGTATGTTAATATTCTCATATATGTAAGCGGACACTAACACGTATATTTCGGGAACAAGATGGTACTTCTGTATTATAAATAGCATGTATAGAAATAACGAGTGGAGAGATCACCTGAATCCTTCCACGATCTTCGAGCAGACCGTCGTCTGGATCCGTCCCACCCTTTCCTTGCTAAGATTCCTTTCGAACTGGTGCAAACGAGATGACATATAAAGAGATGAGCATCTCCAGGAAACAAGGGTTTCCTGTAATGAACTGGGAAGTGCAGGAGGCACGAGAATTCAGACTTGGATAGGGAATACCAACAGAGTATAATATCAATAATTTCTCTCTCTCCCTTAGGCCATGCACATGAGGGGCTTTTATACTCCCTCAAAGTAGTTTCAACAGTTGGAAATAGTTGGCCACATGCTGGGGTGGTTGAACTACCAGAGTAACCATCAACCCAGCCTGAAAATAGGGATTTTTTATATATTTTTTAATGATTTTAATGGCATACGCGGAAAAGTGCATGTGGACTCGCGTATACACGCGGAAAAGTCTGGGCATAATCGCGTATGGGGATTTTTACACTATTTTTTAGTGAATTTGTCCAAGTCTGTAGGAATGGGTGCCCAAAGCCATAAAAGCAATCATGAATCATATGAAGGTGAGAAATGATGCTATAACAGATGCCCCCTAATATATGAGGTCAGAAGGGGTACATGATGGCCGAAATGTATTATACACATAGAAAGAACTTCGCAAGGACAAGAGAGGACTTCACCAGATTTCAGCCTGCCAAAAACCAATGAAAGAAAACAGAGAGTCAACTCATGCTGAGGCGGGCATACCCATGCTCAATCAAAAATACATCATATAGAAAGTACTGAATAGATCCAACATGTATACAAGTATAACTGAACTAAAAGTACATAATGAATCATCTGAGCATGGCCCAGAAGTATAAGTCTGAATCAATGTCCAAGTATCACATATAGAAATTTGTTCAAGGATGCTGCAACTGGATGTCTGATCAAACAAGTAATTGAATCTCCAAGTACCAAATCATCAGGGGTGGAACAAACGGTACTATCACGCAACTCGGGAGCCAACATATAGGATGCTTCTGTACTAAACTGCAACATATAAGAGTGGACGACATCAGCGAAGGCGGGCCAGTGCCCATCGAAAGTGACAATGCGGTACAGCCGGGGTCTTTGCTGGTGCTATGGCACAATTCTACACAATGGGAATAAATGAGCTGAAGTCGACCATGTGAGAAATCGTTGGATTACCGGTCAATGATGTATATCGTTAACCAACGAGAGACAACCCACCAATAATGAAAATGAGTGTCAAGGTGCTCCAGTACAATCTAACAAGTGCGAATGAATGAGTTGAAGTCGAACACTTGAAAGAATCTACCAATCAGTTGGCAATGATGAATCCCCACTGTCGATAGCAAAGAGTCTGCCACTGATGACTTCAAACCCTAAGGTACTGACAAAAAGACTCTAGACCTTATTCCCAGAGCAATGAGTCGGACTCGATGGGAAAAGATCTACTAGAAGGAAGGCATTAAGGCATCCCACATCAGTCCAGCATGAGTGTAACCCGCAGGCCAAGATTTGGAAGGAATCAGACGAAGTAGAGTGATGGAACCAAAACCGAAGTACATTTCTGACATGCACAAGATGAAGCTAGCGGACGGAAGAAACCCTCTGAACCAACAAATAATGAAAGGCGCTTAGAGCGGAGATATCCGCAGATAGGGTCAAATGGAAAATCAGGAAGACTCTGCACGCAGTCCCAGAAGTGTGATAATGTATGCGGCCGTCGAACACGGGGAAACCACTCGGTCGGGCCCATAATGATGAATGAACGTCTCTTGCCACCTATGATGATGGAAATAGGGCCGGGGTGCGGCTCTGGCGGTTGCTCTCGAGCAATGTGTCGCGTCGATAAGGAACAATGCCACGCCCGACAGAATTCGTGGAGACCTTCTCAAACCAGCACGAGCAGAAGATCAAAACATCTGATGTGATAGAACATGATACTGACAAGACCGGGAAGGCCGACTGAATAATAAGTCAAGAGACACCGCAGAATGGCCGACTCAGGCTAGACTTCCCTTTGAACAAAAGCACGACTCTGTGATGACCATGGCAGTAAAAAGTGACACTGTATAAGTCTGTCTTGCAGGAGGCAAAACAAACTCTCCATATGATTGGAAGAGATAACCAACCGGGGGAGAACTGACAAGTGAAACATGGTAAAGGCTGAACCTAGGTCAAAACTAAAACCATCCCAAATGTAGGAGATATATATAAGTAAATGTGCTTTGTTCAAGGGCGACAAACTGACTCTGTATTGCCATCAAAACAACAAAGATACATCCCGTTCCCGCTCTTTTTGTTATATTTGATTTTTTTGTCTTTTTCATATAATAAGCCTGAAAAAGAATAAAAGAATGCTATGGTACAATGGATAGAACAAGTATCAAAAAATCAGATGCACTAGTTCCTGGGATTGGAACAATCCTATGCTCAATGCAAGGTGGCGGAAACTGGTAAGCGATACTCAAAGGAACGTTCCATCCATGGGTAAAAGGGTGTCAAGTCGTGATAGCTAAGTGCATACAATGGTTAACTTGTACAGATAGTCAAGGTAAAAATTTGGCTTAAACATCGAGTCCAAATGAAGCCGGCTAAAGGCCAGGATAAACAAGTAGCCAATATGCAATGCAGTAATACAACTTAACGACACCAGGGAGCCTCTAGGGTAATAGCCAGAAAAATGATAGTGAGGAAGAATAAGAATGAAGCTTCAACACATAAGTCATGGCGGGACTAAAGAGGACTCCCGAGCCTACATAAAACGCAGCATGGGCAACAAGTGATAGCGAGGAACTAACTAGGAAGCCCATGTAAAGGAAGGCTCTACCACCAAGTCATGATTAAATAATCGGCGAGTGAAATGGGTGTAATAGTCATGACCTGATGGGATTGACCCTATGGCAAGTGATCAGTATGGAGGCTAGTATGCAAGATGCAACAGAAAGTGATTTCCCTAACCTGTATGCCAGTGAATATCATATACCTGCCGTGACGAGTCGGTAATCATGGATCAAAAACGGGAAAAATCTCAAATTCGCCAAAATGTACCTGAAAACATACCAAACTGGGCACTTCCAAGCATCTGGGTTATGCAGCTTAAGATAGATCGAGAAAATGAGCATAACAAATTTTTGCGAAAATTTTCAACTTTTTAGGCATAAATAGCCAAATTACCTCATATTTGGTTCATTATTGCATTGCTAATTTGGAAAAAAGTGCTCTGGAGCAAAAAAATTCTTTCGTCAAATCAGGAACAACCGATCGTCGAATCGCACCGAATTTTTCAGGTAGGCTCCTCAATCATCTTTGCAAATCATTTTGTTCGTTTGGAAATTAAAATTTAGTGATTTTCACCATTAAAACCCTTGCTAAAAAACTCGGACTTGCGCATACGCGGGTTGGTAATAGGAAAGTCGCGTATACACGCGACTGTGCAAAGAAAAAGTTGCGTATGCGCAGGTCCGAATAAAAAAATGCGTGGCTAATACATGATTTATTGAAATTTGACAGGATGACAATCTCATGGAGGGAGCGTGAACATAGCACAATTGATCAAGAGTTCATGCAAGATCGAGCATCGCAAAATATTCTTCGAAATTGCGGATTGTTCAAATTTTTTAAAATGCCAAATATGAAAAGCAATATTCGGTTGCTAGAAATGCTCGTCAATTACTGGGAACCAGACCAAGATTGCTTTGTTATAGATCAGATGCCAATATGCATTGAAGTGGAAGACATATATTTTATCACTGGACTCTCTCGGAGGGGTGAACCAGTAGACTTGCACGGGAAGCCCCAGGGAGGGCTAACCGTGGAAGATTATGTCCATGTGTATTGCGTAGAGGGTTCCAAGAAAGTTGGAACTCAGATTGCTATTAAATATTTACAGGATTTGCACATGAAAATCCTCCTTTTCACCATTGGCAGAGTGGCAGGATCTGCCTCCCTACATCAGGCGTCCAGGATGCAAATGAGCATAGCAGTAGAATGCTTGACTCATGTGTATGATTGGTGCACAACCCTTTTACTGAACATGAAGCAACATTTGACCTCAATCCGCCAAGAAAAGACCAAACACTTTGGGTATGGTACTATTTTGATGACATTCTTCTTTGAGAAGATACCAGCATTGAGACCCAGAGTTATCTCTATCATCAGTAGCCCACGAGACCCAAGAATTTCTCGTTGGGCGGACATGATGAAGAGATTAGGGGGAAGTGAAGTTCCCTGGACCACTTGGGACGATGAGTTCTTCCTTTGGTGGGAAGAAAAAATCATCGCAGTGGACGACTATCCCTATGCCGGGATGGACTTTCGTGGAGATCCAGATCTAGTTCTTCCACAAGGCACAGCATGGGGCACAGTCGGTAAGTTTGCAAAATTTTTTGACTTATATAAATTTTTTTTTTTGTATTTTTTCAAATATGTATGAAAAAATAAAAATAAACATGTTTTTGATTGGATTCATAATGACTGACAATGTAAACATGATCATGATACAGATATTGGACCAGTGCGACCTGAGGGTTTCCCGCGCCACAAGCGTCGCAGGGGCGAAGCAGATACAGTGGATTCAGATAGGACCCTCCAGGCTGTGCAGAGGAACTTGGAGGGGTTAACCCGCCAAATACCTATGGCTACCGTGGAAGACCTGCCGGAAGCCATCCAGAGACGGGTGGTAGGAGTGCCCCAAGACTGGGTACGACTATTCCGCCGAGTTGCCACCGCGGTCACGTTCTATAGGAACACGACTTCTGGGCAAGGACCTCAGGAGTAGACAGATATTATGTATTAGATGACTGTATATTCTTTTTTGAGACTGAACATGATCGGGCATAAGCCCAAGTTTTGTATGACCTTATGGATCCAAATTTTTTAAAGTTTTTGAACACTCTAATGATATATATACAGCGATATTTGATGTGATGTGATAAATGTATCAAATGTATGATGTTTTTGATGATTAAATTTTATTGTATAGAATGATTAATATGCCAATCTAGTGCCTGATTAGCTAATGAGTCTGCCAACCAATTATCAGCTCGAGGAATATGAATGAAAGTTAAAAATTGAAATGATATTTGTAACAAACGTACCCTCAAGAACAACCGTAATAAAAATGGGTCACGAACCCGATAAGTATTGTTCAACTGCGACACCACCAGCTGAGAGTCCAAGAAAACTACCAACGAATCAACACCCAAAGATATTGCCTCTGAGAGTAGATAAACAATTGCAGTGTATTCTGCTATATTATTGGAAGTAGGACCAATGCAGACCCCTCTTGATACTAACAGCTGACCGGAAGGATAATGAAGCACCCAAGCCGCGGAAGCTAAGTTCCGGGTGTGTCTACTAGCACCATCGGCAAAACCAAAATGACTCATGACATCCAACACAACCTGCCAAAGCAGATCAAAAACATCACCAACTCATCAAAGATCGAAAATCAACCAGATATGTACAAAGAAAAAACTACTATATACAAAAGTAACATGCCAGGCCGAAGCCTAGGCATAATACTTCTTCAAATAGAGCCCATTTCAGGGCTCCAACAACTCGTTCCCTTCGAAATCAACCAAGGTATATGCTCCTTTCTTAAGGACTTTTTTAACGATATAGGGGCCATACCACATAGACTTAAACTTTCCTGCCCCCAGGGCATCCTTTTCTTGGGCATAGACCAAAACAAGGTCGCCTTCCAAAAAGACCCTAGGTTTGACCGCCTTATCGTACTGAACTTTTACACGGTTTTTATGTGCTTCATTCATCGTGGCAGCATCTCGACGCTGCTCATCGAGATGTTCCAAATGAAGAAGTCATTCTGCCAGACTAGAAGTGTCAGGAAGAAGTTCAACAGCTAACTTAAGAGAAGGAATCTCGCATTCAATAGGAAATACGGATTCCACCCCGTGCACTAGCTGAAACGGAGTAAAGCCAGTTGCAGTTTTCACTGACGTCCTGTATGCCCAAAGTGCAAGATATAGCATAATATGCCAGTTGGATCTAGCTTTATCAATTGTTCTTTGAAGAATTGTCTTCAAGGATTTATTCACGGCTTCCACTTGCCCATTGGCTTGAGGATAATATGGAGATGAATGCTCCTGCCGGAAACCCAATTTGAGAGCCAACTCAGCCATCATACTATTCTAAAAATGACTGCCATGATCAGTGACAATCTCTCTAGGAATACCAAAACGAGCAATAACCTGGTTGAAAAGAAAAAGAGCTGCAGTCTCACCATCATTCCAAAAAGTAGGCATAGCCTCGACCCACTTCGTAAAGTAGTCTACTGCTACAATAATGTACTTGTGACCTTTAGCCAAAGGCGGGTTACAAGTAGTATAATCAATACCCCACTTTGTAAAGGGACTGACAGTAATGACTGGAAAAAGCGGAGCTGGATGAGCGCGCATTTTTCGAGTATAGACTTGACACGGATGACACTTTTTGACCGATTCAATACAATCCTTGAAAATCAAGGGCCAAAAGTACCCAGCACGCAAGATTTTTTGGGCTGTAGCAAGCCCAGATAAATGACCCCCACAAGCTCCACTGTGGGAATCATTCAGCACAGCCTCAGCTTCTTCGAGAGTTAAGCAACGTCTCAGGATTGAATCAACCCCTCGACGATATAAAGCATCACCAATAATCAAATAATTCTTGGCCAAGTGATGAAACTTATGACGCTCATCTTTCGAAAAAGTAGAGGGAAACTTCACAGTCTGGAGATACACAATGATATCTCCGTACCAAGGATCCTGTGAAGAGATAAGAAACAAATGTTCATCCGGAAAGGATTCATCATAGATCATCTCTTCCCCACAGGGCAACTCGGAGATCAATTCCGCGAAAACTAATGATTTCTTGGACTTGGAAGACATAAACTCAAGATCAAATTCCTATAAAATCACAATCCATCTATTGTATTTGCCCCCAATCACTCGCCTACTGAGGACAAACTGAAATGGATTGGCTGCTGCCAAAACATAAGTTTTTCGAAGAATAATGTAATGCCGGAGTCGCTGCACAGCATGAACTGCTGCTAAAGCTAACTTTTCTATCGAAGTGTACCGGAGTTCAGGTCCTACCAAGCCTCGACTGAGGTAGTAAATAACATGCTCTGCAAGAGCATCATCCTCCTGAACCAGAACCATACCAATGGTAGATTCTGTTGCTGCCAGATACAAAAGGAAATCCCTGCTATAATCAGGTGGACTCAATAAAGGAGCAGAGGTCAATGCTTTTTTCAAATCATCGAATGAGCGTTGAGCGAAGTCATCCCAAAGAAATGGAACTCCCTTCTTCAACAATCTCATGAATCCCTTTGTAACTTCAGCATAATTTACGATAAATCTCCGAAGAAAATTAGACTTTCCTTGTAGACTTTGAAGCTAATGGATAGAGGACGGGGGAGGCAACCGAAGTATTGCCTCAACCTTGAAGGGATCTACCCTAATCCCTTCCCTAGACACAATGAATCCCAATAGCCAACCGGATGTAACCATGAAAACGCACTTGTTCGGATTCAGTCTAATCTTATAGAAACGACATCTTTCAAATATTTGCCGGAGGTGACCAGGATGATCCATCCTCTTTCGAGAATGAGTAGCTAAATCATCCAAGTATGCCTCAATAATCTTTTTGATGTCGTGAAAGGCATATGACATGGCCCGCTGAAAGGTAGCCCCAGCATTTTTAAGACCAAAAGGCATCTTCTTGTATGCAAAAGTACCCTAGGGACAAATAAAGTCAGTCTTATGTTGATCTTCAGGACGGATAGTAATCTAATTATATCCGGAGAAACCGTCCAGGAAGGAGAAAATCTCATTACCGGCACACTCGTCAATGATCTGATCGATAAATGGTGTGGGGTAATTATCTTTAGGACATGCTTTAATTAGGTCTCTGAAATCAATGCACACTCGAATCGTTCCTTGCTTTTTATCTACGGGAATGGGATTTGAAACCCATTCAGTCAAAGGAATAGGGAAAATGAATCCCACCTTAAGCAGCTTCTCAACTTCAGCTTTGATAGCTGCTGCCTTCCTAGGATTGACCGGACGAAGTTTTTGCCTCACCGGCTTAGCATTTTCATACGTCTTGATATCATGCTGGACAATAGATGGGTCTATTCCAGGCATTTCCTCATAAGACCAAGTGAATACATCCCTATACTCTTTAAAGAGCTCGGTGTAAATTTGAATCTCTTCACGGGAACATTTAGCTTCGATGAAGACATTCTCGATAATATTGGGATCCTTGGAAATGTTCACCGGGATAGTAGGAGAAATCACAGCCATGTTCCCTTCAGCATAAACCTGTGTTGGTGCTAAAGGGTTCAAGACTGGGTGAACAGGACCAAGAGACTGAGGACTTGGAAAACTTGTTTCAACTTTTCTCAAGTCGGAGTAAAGAAATAAAAGACCGATGATGCAAGACATCACAGTCTATTATGCAGTGCTATTTTGGCTTCAGGATGGCCTCTTTCGATGGAAGAGTGGTATCCAAAAATCTGGGCAAAGAAGAACTAAGTGTCCAGCGGAGGACACATCTCCATCCAACTCTTACGGTGAAGGAGCTAGAATGGATTACGCGAGAGTCAACAACGGTGATAGGCAATCTCGGGCTAGAAATAGATACCCATTCCACCACTTGACCTTCGGCTAATGTGCAGGTAGGGGAAGGTAAGGTCAAGGGTCCCAGAAAATAATGATTTAGAAGAACTCCTCTTGAAGAGGAGCCTTGGAGGATGAAATAGCATTCATCCTGAACGTGGAGGTGGAATATCGAAAGTACCCATCGAGGAAGAATACATTCCAACCCCTAAATTCTCAACGGAAACATGGGCGTCAACTTGAGAGATAGATGAGTCAGTAAGACGCATTAGGTCCTACGGGAGGGCAGATCCGTTGATCCGCGTAACAATCACTCTTAGTGGAAACATATAATCGAAAATAATCGGATACGTGGCATCCATCTCATAAATCCAATTTCTCCCCAACAGAAGGTTGTAGTCCAAGCTTGCATCCACTACCTCAACCTCTATATTAACAGTTTTTCCCCCAACACAGATGGGCAAAGATGGGACAATACCATGGGGTCTGTGAGAATGACCATCGAACGCAGTCAGAAGAGTGGTAGATGGAACAGCTTTGGGAGATCCAAGTGTCTTCCAGCATGCGAGAGACATCACGCATGTGGAAGCACCCTCATCGACAACCGTCCGAAAGATGTTACACTTCCGGTACGATGATTTAATATGAAAAGCCATGTGATGAGGAAGTCTCTTCTTAAAATTAGTCATATCAAAAGTAATCAGAAGAGAATTTTTCGGATCAATAGCCCCAATGAGTGAGCAAGCTAGGCGTGGGACAGGTCTGAGTACCTCTAAAGAGGCGGCATAGCACAGGACTGCGGATCTTCCCATAATCGAATACACACGGGGCAGCCTAGCTGGATTAATCATTGATCGCTTAGAAGATGCTTTGGGCATTCGAGGCATAGACTCAACAGTAGGCTTCGTAATGTGAAGCGGCTCAGTAGCATCATGAACTTCCTTAGCGTTCGAAGACTCTTCTCTGCCATAATCACGGGATCTCGTAGCGATATCCACGTGAGCACTCAACATGAAAATGTTCAATGGAATTTCCCCTTCCTGGGTGCCCCCAGAGGAAGCCCCAGGATTTTGGTTCGCGCCAATAACTAATTGCTGCCCTTGGGAAAAGGGTTTGTTAACACAACACGAGACTAGAAGAACCTGTGGGCCTAACAGCATTATCTTGGTCCCCAATTGTGGGAGCGAGTAGATGGTCTCCAGCACATAGCTTACATGGAAACTTCACTTTCATTTTCTCCTTTGGACCCTCACCAACATGCTCGCTGGTTTTATTTGCATTACCCTTCCCGTTCTTGCCCTTCTTCTTGTTATTTCGTCCCTCGAATATGAGCTTTAATCAGCCTCTTCCTTCTCCTCCATTCCTGAATGTGATCAAAAATGTGGGTTGCATCGTCCTGTTTAAAATTAGCTAGGAGTTCAGTCCCAGCATCATATCGGACAGGCAACTGGAAATGATTCAGAAATGTAACAACCAGTTCTCCAAATGTAGCAAAACTGCCCCCAATTATCTCAATATACCATTTGGCAGCGTTTCCAGTTAGGGTGCATTGAAATAATCTCAACCTAATCGAATCATTGATCAGGGAGTTCGAAGAACACCATAAATGGAAAGTAGTAATGTGGTCAGCCGGATCTTCTCCATTCTTACCTTCAAACTTTGGAATGTCTGAAGGAAGTTTGGTGGGAACCGGAGGCCACCCTGGACCATAACGAATCGGATCATTAGTCAACTTCGACAGATCTGGCAAGTTTAACGTTGCCAGAAAAGGTAAGCGAGGTGGAGCCTGAGGATTCCATCCTTGATGGGATGGATTCCCAACATTATGAAAAGAATACCCTGGATTTGATGAGGCACCAGGTTGCCAAAAAGGACTCGTAGAAAAAGGAGAAGAACCTCCTCCCAACGCAGAGTTACCAAAGCCCAGACCAGTTCCCCCCGCTGAAGTATGAAATGAAGAGGAGAGCCCCTGATAGGGGTTCCAAGCATTAGAAAGAGGAGAAAAGGTATGATTCAAGGGAAATAAGTATTCCCTTGATGACCTGCGTAAAACTGATTCCCTGCCCCCGCTGTAGTAAACACGGGGTTCCATCCTGTAAAAGTAGTCGAACTTTGCCCCTCAGACCAAGGGTTGAAACTCTGGGTCTGAGAAGTAAATGGAAAGGACCCTAAAGAAGGATTCAAACTAGGAATGTGTCCAGTTTCGAAGGGGAACCCTTGAAAAGAAGCTGATCCACTAGCCATGGAAGACATGGGTGTAGATCCAGCTGCAGCAGTGGAAAATGAAAAAGAGGGATTCCCACTAGTGGGCATCCCTGAACAGAAGGGACCAGAATGAGAAGCATGTGCTTGGGTGAAACCAGAGCCAAACACAGCAGCACTAGAAGCAATCGAAGATAAAGCAATAGTGCCCCCTCCTTCAACAGAAGCAGGAGTCTGAATGCCTGTAGCACTCACAGCAGAAGCCGCGTTCCCAGTCGTGGCCATCGAAAGTTAAGAATGATACGGAAGATCTTCCGGTCTCTCTGACTCAGGTCCGATGTATTGAAAAATGAACGGATAATCAGGAGGAAGAGGAGATGGACCTGACGCAGGAGGTTCAGGTACTTCTTCAATTTGAAAATCTTCTTCCTGAGGAAATAAAACTCGCGAGGTGAGCGGAACGCTCCTCTCGGAGATCGGCTGCAGTCCCGGCTATGACAACCGGATCTTTTTTGGAGGATCTCTACCTTTGCGTGACGTGCAGGTGACCACTCACCTGCTAAATCACTCCTACACCTTCTTGAAAAAGGCTCTGGACCCTCGGGAGATAACCCCTGGATTCTCCTCAATTGACGAGGCACTTGATCAGCCACTTTTATAGATTTTTAAATTAGACTCAAAAAAGTGAAAAGCTAGGAGAGCTAGGAGCAAAGAGCACTCACTATAAGAAAAATCCCTGAGATACAATCAAGCAAACAACCTTCAAGTATTTCCACTCCGGTTGATGAGGACCGGACACAAAAATACAGGAAAGTGAAATATAGGACCTCCCGAAAGAAGTCTGGGATAATTATGGCCCAGAACAACTAGCAACGGTATCAGAAACAGTTATGCCGACCTCCAAATGACAGCCTTTTCCGGCTCAAGAACCCAAGCTTCGCAAGGGCACCCCCCAGAAGTACTGCTGAAAGTGATGCGGCGTCTGCCTCAGGTACCACGGGTATTCCCCCCCCGCAGTCACCTGTGTGGAACCTAGGAGTGGAAACTATGGGCACCAGTCCGTGTCAGAAGCCGGCGGAACGGTCTTGAGGTCAGATTCAGCTAATCAGAGAGGGGGTATCCCTGTTCTCAGCCTTCACTTCCCCTTGCGCTTGAATCTCTGGAGGAGAGCTTTCCCAGTCCACCTAACGGAGTTGGATTTCGCTCAATTAATCAACTTTTATGTTTTGTTTGAGTGGCCTTGGAGAGTTAACTCTCCACTCACCTAATCCAAGGCCCTACAACCTAGCTAGTTGGTGTATGACACATAGAAAACTTGCTAGTTGATTTTAAATTATATCGCTTATTTTAATGGGCTGTTATGTTAAGTCACAAGGATGCGGAAATGAAACTTATGATGTTTTGACACAGAAAGAAATTAATAAAAACCAAACTACATGCAAATGCAGTTATTTTCTTTCGATGAAAAGCAACTTCTACACGGGTTCTACGAGATTAAAAATTGTATTTTTTATTTTCAGATAGCAAACTCACACTCACAAAAACTATGAAAGTGACTAAATGTTTAAATGCACCTAATGCAAATCACTACAAGCATGCAAATCCTAAGATGAAAAATCTCCTAAAGCAGAGTGAAATTTCCCAAAATTCCTTCAGCTTTAACTCTCCTTGGTTGTCCAGAAAGCTAGTTCCTGAAATCAAGAACTCTTAATATGAAGACACCAAAGAACGCTTAAAAATAAGAGGAAGAAATGAATGACAACTCCCTTCCAAAATCAAGCCAAAATCCGAAGGCGAGAAACCTCGACAAAGCTTCAAAATATACAAAGAAACGAAAACAAAAATGTGAAAAAAAAAGCAAACAACAAAGCAAAATGTTTTTTGAGCTTTTGAGTTTTATAAAAGAGTTCGAAAAGACCAATTGAAACTATAAAATCCCAAGCCAATCAACACTGAATTTCAAGAAAAAACTTCCAAAATGCTCCAAATCTTATAGGGCTAACTAGTAGCAAGATCAATACGAGCAAAAGAAGACAAGAAAACTCAGCCACTCAGCCTAGAATAATAGTGCAACCTTGTCGCAAACAAAAACTCCAAAGAACCAAGAAAGACTCTTCAAAAGTTGCATCAAGACCTAGCCAACTGAACTCAAGAAAACCAATCAAGAAACGGGCAAAAATCGTAGTGCCAAGAAAAACACAAATATAGGAAAGAGTAAATGAGCAGGAGCTCTCTGTTCTGATGAAGTAAAACAGCCAAGAATGCCCAGAAAGCTATCTTGGTACTCAAACCAGAAGTGCCAGCACAAGAAACAACACTTTGCCAAAAAGACTAGTTTTCAATCAAACGAAAGAGAGAAAATACCAAAGACCACTTTCTTCACAATCCAGAGGGTACAAAGACACTGCAGGAACAGGTCTCCACAGACAGAAAGGACTAAAAAGCCAAAGAATCCAAAATTTCAAAATCTGCCTAGGTATACGCTACTTCACAGTTTAGCAACAAGCGTGCATACGCGACTGTGCTAAAGGAAACACGCGTATACGCGAGTCCCTTTAGACAAACTTGCGTGTATACGCGACTGTGTGCAGAAAAAAGCGCGTATATAAAGGCAAATAGTGAAAAAAAAAAGGATCAAGCCTGGATAAGAAACCAAGACTTCAATCTGACTGAGAAAGAGTAAACTAGACTGCAAATGAAAGTTAAAACTGTTGGAAACCTATCAAACAACTGAAACCACCCAACAGGGGAATCACAAGAATGCGATCCCCAGCGGAGTCGCCAGTTCTGTTTCGGGGAAAATCACCCTAGAGGTTTGTTGGGTTTAAACCTCCACAGAGTAGGGGCATGCTACTTAAGAAGGACTCACACAACCATACATGTTCATGAAAAACTAAATAGAGTAGATCGAGGAAGTTACCCGTAGGTCCTGCGGTTGAAGCAGATCCCGCGGGGTCCAAACCCCCAGCAACCCTTCTTCCTTCTTAACCTAAAAGACAAGAAGAAACAAGAACGAAGAACTGGTTGTACAGCATATATCTACTCTAAATGTTAGTGAAATCCATATGAAACATTAGATAAACCATAATGAATGCTTAAATAAAAATATTCTCATATATGCAAGCGGACACTAACACGTATATTTCGGGAACAAGATGGTTCTTCTGTATTATAAATAGCATGTACAGAAATAACGAGTGGAGAGATCACCTGAATCCTTCCATGATCTTCGAGCAGACCGTCGTCTGGATCCGTCCCACCCTTGCCTCGCTAAGATTCCTTCCGAACTGGTGCATACGAGATGACATATAAAGAGATGAGCATCTCCAGGAAACAAGGGTTTCCTGTAATGAGCTGGGAAGTGCAGGAGGCACGGGAATTTAGACTTGGATAGGGAATACCAACAGAGTATAATATCAATAAATTCTCTCTCTCCCTTAGGCCATACACATGAGGTGCTTTTATACTCCCTCAAAGTAGTTTCAACAGTTGGAAACAGTTGGCCACGTGCTGGGGTGGTTGAACCACCAGAGTAACCATCAACCCAGCCTGAAAATAGGGAATTTTTATATATTTTTTAATGATTTTAATGACATACGCGGAAAAGTGCACGTGGACTCGCGTATACACGCGGAAAAGTCTGGGCATAATCACGTATGGGGATTTTTACACTGTTTTTTAGTGAATTTGTCCAAGTCTGTAGGAATGGGTGCCCAAAGCCATAAAAGCAATCATGAATCATATGATGGTGAGAAATGATGCTATAACACAGGCTCTCCTAAGATGATATCTGTAGTTACTGAGCAACCTGGGACCGGATCATTCGGTGGGTTAGGTTCCATCCGAGCAACAAGAAAACGGGCATCCCAGAGAATGTTAATGAGCGCAAAAAACCAATACACAGATAGCAGGAGCATGTTGTACGGTGAATAAATAGCCTTGTGTGAGGTGATCCAGCCAACCGCACACCACCCAGAGCTATTTAATGGTGGAGTAGCCTATTCGTGAGACTGACCATCGATCAGGTGGATCAATCTTACCATAAATGGCTGCATTGATGATATTTTGCCTATTTTAAGTACTTGTAAGATTCCTTTTTTATCAAATCGGGATGTGCTGACGGGCATCCTTCGTGCCTAAGGTCATTTCCATGGAATGTCAAACCACGGATGACGCCTGCATGTCGTTCGCGTACCCTGAATGAAGGTCGATGCAAGGTGTGTCTACAAGTTGGCCATCAGTCTTTTCGAGCCATGCGCTTCGCCCTTAGCCAAGACATCCCTACACGATAGGGCTACGTCACGCATTCTCGTGCCATCTATTACTTGAGGCGTCCACAAATTCTCCAAATTACACATGGGTCCAGGCAGGTCCATAACCCAACGCATGCCTAGGTCAACGGTACCCCAACAAGCCTATCCGTGCAAGGTTTGATCGCACCCTTGAGTGTTGTATGTCAGCAAGTATCTGCATAGGTCGACTGACCTCGGAGCCCATCTAGCAACTGGGGTCCCTATGCGCAGGATCACCCTTCTCCAATACTTCTCCTGAGTGAAGACTACCTATCCTTACATAGGTGCTTCGCGCAGTGTTAGTGACAGTGCCCCTAGCCTGTGTTCTGTGGGAATCTTATGTTCAACAGTCTTATGACTATCATCTGCGTCCTCCTAGCAGGGCAGGTTTCTTTCCATGGTAGAGATGCGATGAAAATTCCTGACGGTCTGAAGACATCGAAGTGTTGAAACCTCGTGCAATCGGCCTTGCCAATTTTCTAGCTCCTCATCAGAGTCAGAAAAACATTCACTGTGTTACACCATTTTTTGGTCATCTAACCTATTATCATTAGATGAACCCAAGTACACCATGTAAGACCAATTTTACCCCAAGTAAAATTGCTTTCACTATGTGAAATAACTTAGTAAAACACCTTTATTAAGTTGTTTATGGTCTAAACAGAAAACCCCAAAAGGAAATAATAAACAAATCTATATTTTTTTATATTTCCTGGTCATATTTAACCCAAAACAAGGAAATCAATTAAATAAATCCTTATTTATTTGATTATTTCCTAGGAATAAGTTATTTAAATCCTTATTTAAATAATATTCCTAGTTAAATTTGACTAAATCATTTATAGATAATTAAATAAATCATTATTTATTTTATTATATTTCCACCATTTCTTTAAAAAAATAAATACATCATTTATTTATTTATTATTTATAAATAAATGGATTAACCCAAGTCAAAGATCCTTTTCCCTCCAACAAATATAATAAAATATTCCTAAAGGGTGGTTCTAGAATTTGATTAATAATATTTTATTCATGCACCAAGTTCTAGACCGCCCTAATATTTTGTTATAAATATAAGGGCTTTCCCATCCATTAGTCACCTTTTCATTGTATTAGATCACTCTGGATCTATACTCTTGGTCTTACTTTGAGCCATTATCATTGTCACATTCTCCATCATTTGCTTTGTGAGCTCCTTTTTAGTTCTATGTTTGTTTGGGTTTCCTACACCAACAAGAGAGAGAAATTTTAGATCTGAAATGTTGAGGACTTTCAAGAACCCATCCCATTGAGGAGAATTGGAAACACCTTTCTTTTTTTCCTCTCAGGTGCCCTCTTTTAATATAAAAAATTCTTTCAAATACATTGTTCTTGTCTTGTCCATTGGATGCATGGAGCCACATTTTATTTTTACTGCTTAATGTCTTTTATGCTTAGATCTGGATTTGTGCAGCATTATTTTGATTGACTAACTGTAGACTTAAAGATATTGGCAGCCACAATTGATGTTAGGGCTATTTGTTATGCGTAGCTAAAGTGATATTTTCCGACGAAAGATTCATACTAACAACTGGTGACTCCACACGGGTTTTCTTTTGTGACCACTGTCGTTTTATATATTCCTGCATATCCAGCTATTTCAGAACCTAGGGTTTCTCTTCAGTTTTCTTTTTTTCCTATTTTTATGGTGTTTTTCACCTCTAAAACCCTTAAACATTAAAATTTTTAACTTCTGTGTGTTTCTGGCCCTATTGCGCAGGTGACAGACATCAGTCGCAACTGAGACGACAATTTTTTCTGAAATCTGCCGCCGAGAGTGCCGAAAGTGCAGGTCACACTTTTTGGCCAAAAACTACGTCCTGGAGCTTCAGGTAGTGGAAAACAGCCCCAAAAACTGCGACATGAGTGAAAAACAGGTCAAAAATTGCGACCTGGACTTTTTTCTGGAATTTTTCTGAAAATTTTCTAGGTTTTTTCTGAACCTCTGTTAGGGTTGTCTGACCTCTGTCTTCGCCTGTTTAGACCTATTCTTGCTCTGTTTTACTCAACTAAGTGGGAATCTAGCCCCCTAGAGCTTCAGTACCCTCCACTTTTTGTGGAAGAGTTTTAGCTGCTGTAAGTGTCTAAATTTTCAGAGTTTCAGCCATTTCTGATACCTCATCTTCATATCCCTTTAAGATCAGCTACTTTTCCTTTCAAATCACCTCATATAGTTTTGTTTGGGTTTGCCTCTAGGGTCACCTCCTTGTCCCTTCTTCCTTTAGCTGATTCCCCCTTTTGTTGCAACAACCTTGCCTCTGCCTCTTTGTTGTTTTCTGCACCTCTTTTCAGCAGATTTCTCTTTTAGATCCCTATCCCTCCCAACCTTAGATCTATTGACCTCTTCTTAGTGTGTTTTGATTATATTTTTTCCCTCTTTTATACTAGTTTTGAGAGACCCGCCTTCTTGGGTTAGATCAATGCATTTTTAGCTGTTAATTTTCTGTTATTTCAGCCTTATTTACTGTTCTCTGTAGATTTATTTTCAGTTACGCAACACACTTTTTCTTTTACTCTCAAAACATATGGGTTTAAAAAATTAAAATTAACACACGCCACACATTGACCCTAAGTGAAGAAGAGCCTGGTTAACACCGCCCGGTAAAGAATTTAAAATCAATTGACACTGCACCTCTCTGCTCTTGTTTTGACATTGAACTCTCTTGATTCTGCACCTCCCTGCCTTTGTCAGTTTTTCTTCTTCCCTTTGTGTCGTCATCTTTGCGCCCCCAAGGCATATATCCCAGAGACTTCTTGGCCTTCACCCTCAGTTTCCGGTTGGTCGACCTACTCCTTCCCACTGTCGTCGAGTTAGTCCCCCTTCGATTCTGCACTCTGAATCCTCTTCTAATTCTTTGGATTCTCCCCCTACTTCTGGTTCCCCCCCTGTTACCTTCACCATGTCTGGTCCAGGGCCTAACGCTAGCGGCATCCCCGACCATAATGCTGGGAATGTTACTAGCGGAACCGCCACGGGAACTACCTCGACTACTCCCTTGCTTCCCTTCATGGTAGACCTCTGTCTCCCCGATTTCAATCATTTGATCAATGATCCTATCTGCCACAACGTTAGTTGGCCTGCTATGCCAACCAAGCTCCCCTCCTACATTCCCAAGTTCGAAGGCCTTGCTAGAGAGGATCCCTCCAACCATATCGGATCTTTAAACATGTGGCGTTCATCCCATTCCATTATTGATGATTCCATCCATCTTAGATTGTTCCAACGCACACTTACAAGCGAAGCTTCTAAGTGGTATGTTGATCAGCTCACTTCCTCTCATACCACTTTTGCGACTCTTGCCCGGGCTTTTTTATCTTACTTCCATCTTCCCCTTCATTATGACACTGGTATCGAACTTTTGACTTCTTTCCATCAATCATCTGTGACCTACATATCCGATCATGTCCAGGAATGGCAGAGAAGAAAGAGCCTATGTCAATCTCCTACCTTCGAAGACCGTGTCTACATGGACTGGTTCCTTAGATCTCTCTTGCCCCCTATCGGGAAAGATGTTGCATCAAATTTTCCTCAAACCGAAGAAGCTGCCCTCCAAATGGCGTTAAAATATGACCTGATCTATGCTCAGACGGGTTACGTTTATACTGTTCTACCTGATCTCCCTAGACCCGGTGATGCCAATGCACCGGGGGCACCTCATGCTGCCGATGGTATCGTTGGAGCTATCTCTCATACATGCGCCCAACCTCCCATGGGTTATGGTTTTCTTGGGGGAGAGGCAACACCTCCCGCTCTTTTTCCCCTCCCGGTAGCACTTCTCTAGGATACGACATGCCCCCTCTTTTGGCCCAACCTCCTACTTACCACACTGTTATTCAACCCCCTTATTATCCGTATCCACAGCTTGGTGCTCCAGCTCCTCCAACATCAGCACCTCCGCCTCCCTTGCCTTCTCAACCCCCACAACAGTAGTCACCGCCCCCTCAAGAGCAGGTGGATGCATAACAGGGATTTCTGGCTACCCAACCACCTGACAGATAGGTGGCCACTCAACCTTCCCCTTCTGGTTCCTTCGATTACCAGATTCTCATGATGAACTCTGATCAACCTTTACATGTCGACCTTAACCTTCAAACTCGATCTTGTCAATACCCCAAGCCTCCTGCTCCGTCTGTCCCCAAGTCACCTTCTTCAGGTTCTACAGAGCCTCTTTCGACATCTAATGGTCCCTTGCATATCCCTCAGCCCAAAGTTGAGGTTCATACCAAGATTCCTAAGGGCCCATTACGTCGAAATGCTGCTTTTGGTCGAGCTGCTCATTCGTATAGCATAGTAGATGATTTGGCGCAATCTCCTGCTGCCATTTCAACAAAGGAACTCCCCCAGTCGTGTCCTTCTCAAAGGAAGGCTCTACTATCCGCCATGGGAATTGTAGATTCTGCTAATGACCAATTGATTTTTTTCGACGCCCGTCAATCAGAAAATCCTCCCCTTCCTGCTTCCGTAGCTTTCCAAATCCCAGTCAAAATCCGGAATGCTCACGTTTCTTGGTATATTATTGATGAGGGGGCATCCACCTGTGTAATGTATGCTTCGGTTTGGAAACAACTCGAATCTCCTAAGCTGGCCCCTTCCACAATCACCATTCGTGCATGGGACGGCCATGCCTCCCAGCCCATTGGCCTATTCCGTAATTGTCCTATCACCCTTGCGGGAAAGACTATTTGCGTTGATGTTGAAGTTATCGACACCCCTCTTGACTATAACATTCCTTTGGGGCGTAGCTACACCGATGCCATGTCTTTCTTCCCATCCGCCGTCCACCACAAGATGTTTTTCCCTCATAATGGGAATATTTTCACCATTGACCAATTGTCATATCATGAACCAAAATCTTAGACCTCCCCTGAGTCCACCATCTCTGCTATCACCAATAAGCAAACTGTTGATTCTTTGACCAGTGTTTCCCCTGGCATCTACAAAGAATCCTCCTTTCTCGGAACCTTCCTGGGTCCTCCCCCTCCTCCTGTCTCTGATCCCAGCTTAGCGAATATTTTCATGATGCAATCGTCTCGGGCTGACCTTAAACACCCCGCTTCGGCTAGTCATCAACCTCAGCCTCAACCTCGCCCACTGAAACCTGCTCCTAGCCCTTTGCCTCAGCCAGCCAGACCTCTTCCTTCTGACCCTTCTCCTACAGCTAGTACCCATGAGCCCCTCTATCCTCTTGGGTCGGTTCCACCAGGTCTCAACCATCTTGGAGCCATCCCTCCTAGCCATTACCCCACTGGTCAGCTACCTTTCCTTGCTCCCCCTCCCAGAGCCTATTCGGTTCCCATCATGGCCACCCTCTCCCTCCCCAATTTGACCCTGAGCATACCCGTCTGGTACCTTGACCCTCCAGCCACTACCCTGCTTGGTCTACCCAAACATTATCTTTCTTTGACCTCATTTCAACTGGTCCCCATGACTTCTCCCACTGCAACAGTGCCTCAATCACCTCAACAG
Organism: Pinus albicaulis; assembly: GCA_034641835.2. Lineage (NCBI taxonomy): Eukaryota > Viridiplantae > Streptophyta > Pinopsida > Pinales > Pinaceae > Pinus > Pinus albicaulis. Next base: position 22,144,027 of record MU968363.1, read on the forward strand.
GAACCACCTCCTATTGCGACCGCTTCAGGTAAGAATGACAAAGCTTGCAGGGGGGCATCAAAGAACAAGGCTACCCTGACAAACCCTGCCCCTCCTCAGCCTCCTAAGCATACCATCCAGTGTGCTTTGTGTGATGTTGTTGGTCATGCCACCCATACCTCTCCTAAATTTCCTAATCTCAAGCCCACGGTTAATGTCACGTTCCCTAATTCGACGATCCTGGAAGCCTTTGCTCCTTCCACGACCGTGGCCAAGAACCCCAAGACTATTCACACCAACCACCCCTGTGCTTTGTGTGATCTCCATGGCCATTACACCCACCTTTGTTCCCGCCTCAAGGACTTCCACCTCTCCCCTATTTGTGCATTTTGCTTCGACAGAACTACTAGACATGACGGCTCCCATTGGCATTCCCCCTCCTGATGTCAAGATGACAGAGCCTTCATCCACCATATTTTACCTATCATCATCCATGATACCTGCGGGGAACATTCCCTCTGAATCCTCCCCTGTTTTTTCGTTTGACCTTCCTTCAAGGATCACCCTGGGCTCAACATCGGTAGATCCTTTATCTGCTTACTCTTCTATCACCCCTTGTGACGATGCGCATGTGAACCTATCTTCTCATGATGATGAGTCAGGTAGCTTCGCCGCGTCAAGTGGTCTTTCTTCCACGAGTCACCCCATCTTCTATCACGATGACGACATTATGGAAAAAATCCCCACCCTCGACTTTATCTATTCCCCCTTACATCGAACCCATGCGTTCGCACCACATACACCTCGTGGCCATTACATTGAAACCCCATGTTTGGGTAAGGGGGCACCCATATTTGAGAGACCAGGAGAAGCAATTCTCCACAACTCTCTTAGTGTATCTAGTCATGTCGACTTTAGTACCATTATTCTTCCACATTTAGATGAACCTCTAGCGTCCCATATCACTTCAAATCACTCTAGGGATGATACACCTTATCGTTCCTTCATCTTACATCAGCAACCCAGTCTCTTAGACATTGTTGTTGACCAACCTATGGGTTTTCTAGGAGAGCATCAGTTCATTATCTCCAAATCCTCTCTTTGGGATAGTGACATCAGGTATTCCAACCCAAAAACTTAAAGTCCATTTGATTCATATATGAAGTACTAAAAGAGATTGGTAATCCTCCATTTCCTTTCTCATACTGCATAACCATAACGAAAACAAATGGCGCACCACATCATTAAAATGTGTTTATATTCCCTTTTATACATTTTGGCATGACCACAACATGCTTGGGGGCACCTATACCCCTCAACCATAACCCTCCTCAAAATCAGATTTTCTCACTTACAACACTTTTCCTTGGGGCACCGCTTTGCCTCCATATTCATTCTTGTTCGTGTCGATTTCCGTCATGAGATACCCTATTGTACTCATGTTTTTTATGGTCCCCCATTGGAACTTTACTGTGTGGCAGCACCATCGAGTCACCCTTGTTTAGAGCATCTGATTTGAGTCATCATCGCAGTCATGGAGTCTATCTCGAGTCCCTTTGTCCGCCATAGTCATCCATCCTTCATTGCTTGGTCCCTCTCTTGTGTTGCACATTATGGCCTTCAGTACCATTGTCCCGTATCCCTCATGATATTGTGTCAGTCGCTGCCAAGCCATTCATGCCCTTTATGCTCTAACAAAGGATGTCGTCCATCCACTACTCAGTATCCCCCATTTCATCATCATCATTAGTGACCGTCTGTTAGTTGCTCTACTATTTTCTCTCGTGCCTTAGTTGGGGATCCCTTATTGCCTCACCTATGGTGGACCTCCTTCTATCGACATCAACTCATTTGCTCTAGAAGTCAGGTCTAGAAGGCGGTGTACCTTGGTTCGAGCTCCTTTCAGCATGATCGTGATCCGTATACTTGATGGTCTAGTGATGCAGCAACAGCTATTGGTGATTCCCGGGTGTGTGTGAGATGTCTCAACCCTCATGAGGGGGTGGCCCTACAGGTATCCCCCCACATGCCCAGATGACTTCTTCATTTCAGCCTTTGATGCAGCTCCTTACATTTGATGATGTCGGCCTTAGCCACTTGAAACGCCTTTTCTATTTGCATGTATCAGTCAGATTTTGTGAGCCCTTCCCCATGTATAGGGGGCATTTGGGTTGTATTTTTATCTCATGTACTAAAATATTATTGTATAAGTCCTCGCTGTTATTCCAGGCACATCATGTATGTGGGATTCATCATTCTATTTTTCTGGTTCGTATTTATGCCAGCATGTACTTTATAGTTTGGTCCCTTGTTTACTGGACATACTATTCTTTTGTACTTTGTCTCGGCGGGCATAGGTATGCCTCCCCTGCCACCTTTAGCACAGGTACCACTTCATAAAATAGAGACTTATTGCACATGTAAGTCTCGTCTCCTCAGGGTCTAGTCCTTTAGCACATTAGACTACCTTACATTTCTCTCTCTAACTTCCCTCTTGATGTCTAGTGATTGAGTTCTTACAACGTACTTCAGTCATACGATTTGCTCCTAACACTCGTACGCTGGGGGGAAATCTGTTACACCATTTTTTGGTCATCTAACTTATTATCATTATATGAAACCAAGTACACCATGTAAGTCCAATTTTACCCTAAGTAAAATTTCTTTCACTATGTGAAATAACCGATAGAAACACCCTATTGTTTATCACAAACAGAACTGTAAAGGAAATAATAAACAAATCTATATTTGTTTATATTTCCTGGTCATATTTAACCCAAAACAAGGAAATCAATTAAATAAATCTTTAATTATTTGATTATTTCCTAGGAATAAGTTATTTAAATCCCTATTTAAATAATATTCCTAGTTAAATTTGACTAAATCATTTATAAATAATTAAATAAATAATTATTTATTTAATTATATTCCCACCATTTCCTTAAAATAATAAATAAATCATTTATTTATTTATTATTTATAAATAAAGGAATTGACCCAAGTCAAAAATCCTTTTCCTCCAACAAATATAATAAAATATTCCTAAAGGGTGGTTCTAGAATTTGATTAATAATATTTTATTCATGCACCAAGTTCTAGACCGCCCTAATATTTTGTTATAAATAGAAGGGTTTTCCCATCCATTAGTCACCTTTTCATTATATTAGATCACTCTGGATCTATACTCTTGGTCTGACTTTGAGCCATTATCATTGTCACATTCTCCATCATTTGCTTTGTGAGCTCCCTTTGAGTTCTATGTTTGTCTGGGTTTCCTACACCAACAAGAGAGAGAAATTTTAGATCTGAAATGCTGAGGACTTTCAAGAACCCATCCCATTGAGGAGAATCAGAAACAACTTTCTTGTTTTCCTCTCAGGTGCCCTCTTTTAATATAAAAAATTCTTTCAAATACATTGTTCTTGTCTTGTCCATTAGATGCATGGAGCCACATTTTATTTTTACTGCTTAATGTCTTTTATGCTTAGATCTGGATTTGTGCAACATTATTTGGATCGACTAACTGCAGACTTAAAGATATTGGCAGCCACAATTGATGTTAGGGCTATCTTTTATGCGTAGCTAAAGTGATATTTTCCGATGAAAGATTCATACTAACACACTGTCCTTTTCCCAGCAGAGCATTCCTTCATCCGTGGGGTTAACCCAATCGTCATACTGCACAATTAATTTATAAATGTGATATAATTCCTCTTCCTCATAGGCTGGCTCTATATAATACACACCTTCTGCTGGATCTAGTGGTACTATGACACGCATACCTTTTCTTTCAAACACCATGCTACGCTTCTTGAGATTGATGATACCCCCCATGTCAATTGCCCAATCCAGTCCAAGGAGCGCAGGGTAGGGATCCGCATCTTCCACAATTTCTATTACTTCAAAGTCAGCTAGGACCCTTACCCCTGCGATGTCAACCATGACTTTTGGTAACCTCCCTAGAGGGATGATTTTTTGTTGATTGGCCATTCGCAGCTAGATGGTGGACTATTCTAATTTAGGCTCTCCCATTTGTTTCCATGTCTATTTTGGTAATACATTCACATTGGACCCTAGATCTAAGATAACCTGATCCATCTCATAGTCACCAATCTGCACAATCAATCCCATCTCTCTTCCGGTGCACTTCTTATAGCTGTATAGTTTGTGTACATCCTTGATCTCAGGGATCAAATTGGACCGAGCAGCGCAGGTATTCAGTAGTGCTCTAAGATTTCCTACAGCTTGCGGATTTTGTAGTAGCTTCAGACATGCCTTTAAAAAGGGCTCAACCCCTTCCTCTATCTGAGGTTGCATCGATGGCTGCGCGGGGGCTGCCAGTGGTGTTTGTTATTTGGAAGGCACTCCTTCCTAAGAGGCAAGCTCCTCTTTTTCTCCCTGGGTGACCAGCCCGCTATGTGTCATGAATTTTACATAGGGATCCACCTTTCTTAGCTTGGTTTTAACTCTTTGTACATTCTGTGTAGGGGTGGCTTGCTTTTCCTACATCTTGGCTACTAAAATTATGCATTCCTCTACCTCATGGTCCAAATACCTACAATATTTGCACGATGGCCTGGTGGGATTTGGGCATTCTCTGGCAAAGTGCCCTATTTCTCCACAGTTATAACAGATTAGCTGCCCACGTCCTCGGCCTGCGCTTCCCCCCCGACCTCCTCTGCCTCGGGCTGGCGATCCTCCAAAGTGCGCAGAAAGTCTCGGCGACGTAGGGTCTGATTTTACCCTATATAATTCCCACAATCCATCATTAAGTCATAAGTATGACAGTTATGCTCATCATGTCCCACTGATCGGTAGAATTGGCACCATTTTTGCTTTAATTCTGGGACATACGCACCTAACCGATGGAAATGGTTCATATCATGTAGTCCGGCTACTCGAAAATCATCACACCATAGCATAGGTTCGCTTGAACCTGGTCGTAATAGGACGGGTTCCCTACTTGCCAATGGGCATACCAGACTAGGTCCTCCTACTTGCATGCAATCCGTCAGCAGAGGGCACTAGTCCTTCTTATGGCTAGACACCCAACATTGTATGCACCAGAGATCTGTGCAACCATCCTTTCCTTGCTCTTTTCGCAAGTTATGTATCTCCATATTCATAGCCCCAAGTTGTTCCTGGATTTTTTGTACATCTGCTGATGTATCCTCTCAGGGGGCAGCCTCCAATTTCATAGTGACTTCCACAGCCTTCTCCTGCAACTCAAAGGTCTGATGACTCATTGGTGTGCGCAGGTGAGGTAATAACATAGCGATGAACCATTCCACATGTTATCTATCATCATATTCGAATCCTCCTTCCCTGATTGCTTTCTTCAATCGTTGACCAGCCTCCCATACTGACTTAGATGCACCTTGTTTGAAGTCCTTCACTTCTGCTACCAACTGGGAATAAGATTTTAGCTTCCTGAACTAGTGCTTCAAAGCGTCCTTGATATCTTGAATAGATGAGCTCCCATTCTGGGCAATATACCCCATATACCAGTCCAGGGCCCTATCCTCGAATGCCAACGATAGCTGCGCCTTTTTTACCGTATCACTCGCCACATTCTACGTAGTCCATATAGAGTCTGCAACGAACCAAAACTGGTCCATATCCTCATCTCCTACCACCTTGAAGGTAGGTATTTTCATATGCATAGCCATATCACTGTCTAGGGGGGTGGTGGTATAGGTGAATTCTTACCTTTGCGCGGCTTAGGTGGCGATGTAGCCGGGGGATCTTATGCAGCTGGTTCTTGTAACAGATTATAGGTGGATCTCCCTCTGTCAAGGTTGGTCTGATATTATTTATCACTGCATGTCGCACTCCCGTAAAGATATGAGGTCATTCAGTTAGTATGAGTACACAGAATGTTATTTTCGCACAGTATTTTCTTGATCAGCAAGGGTAACGTCCTCAGAAATTTTCCTCGAAACCCTTTGAATAATCGTCATTCGGCCTCAGAGTATGATACAAACTGATCAATGGCAAATTCTATCACAAATCCTCCCAGCACACTATCCACCTAGTGATCCACCATGTGTGTGATAGTATTATCATTTTTTTCCAGCTGCTCAAATAGCTCTGGGGTCCACTGAGTGACTCGCTCATCCTTCCAACACTTTTGGAATTCCACAAGTTTGGCCTGCCACTCCTGGAGTTTAATCGCAAAGGTTACAAAGAATATTTCGTAGCTTTTAGTAAGGATGTACCTAATTTTCCACCTTTTCGCCATTAACTTCTCACTGTGATTTTCTTTTACTGCGAACTCCTGGATCTATCTTTCGAACCAGTCTTCGATCTCTTTTCTTTCAGGTTTCCAGTATTTTCTTTTCATTACCCGATTCCTCTCTCATACTTTTTCCGATCCTGGCAACGGAACCATTTTTTGGGTCGAGGGGTCCTGACCCAGGTTCGGTATGCAAGGTTTGCCAACAAACCCCTATACTACTGGCCCTTTCGGTAGTGACCTACTTGTGCAGGTCAAAGTCTCACTCTAAGTAGTATGGGTGGGTGCTGTAATGAAGTTTCCACACCCTGAGAAAGGATGGGTAAAGCAAGAAGAGCTGCGCTAGGTCCTGTAATCCCCGATTACCTTGTTCTGCGCAAGGTTAATTAAGTATCTATTCGCATCCACGTGCACTAGATCTATAGTTGTACGCTTTTTATAACATCTACACAGCAGTACATAAACAGAACATAACAGATCTAGATCCAAGAATGCAGTACATAGATCTTTCGTAGCTTAAAGACAGAAAATGCACAATACAACAATTATCAGTAATTCACACAAAAGTACTCACAGATCCAGTTCTCTAACAATATTTCGCATTCATTCATTCATCAATTCTTCCTTACAATTCCCTTCCCAACCTGCGCACATAGCAACAGGGTCCGCACACGACTGGACTTCGATCTCCACACACATAGCCAGCAGGAGTTCGTTCCCTAAAAGCCAAACAGATAGCTTAAATCACAATTCGCATCAATATCTCATCATATCCTACCCTTTACAATACAAAATGCATCTCTATTTATAACAATCTAGCCTCGACTTTCCTATGGTCCGCAACCCATGGTTTTCAGACACCTAGTTTTCCTTTTACCCAATACAATGTTTTCGGGGCTTTGACCCACCCCAAAATCCCTCCGCTAGATTAAATCTAATCAAAAATATCCAAAATGGACTAGTTTCGAAGCTTGTTAGGAGACCTTGTTCCAACACTACTGGAGGAGAACCAACACCATCAGGAGCTGGGAATGGATCATTTGCTCCTATTGGAGGGGCTATTGCATCTTTGAGAGTGTTGGTGTCCCGTGTTTTGATAGTTTGGCAAATCAAAAGACAAGGCAACATCAGAACCAATATTTAGAGTTCCAGGATCTAGTCCTCCTGTTCTCAGAGAGGGATCTCTCAAATTTTTATTTGCAAAGGTTTATATTGTGTGCTTAGAGTATGGATTTTAGACTAGTTATTAAGTGTGGGTGTTTTTTTGTTTGTTTGGTTGGATTGATACAACAAAACATGAAAGGCCTAGGAAAGATATATAGAATGGAGGAACATCTGGTTCATTGGGCAATGGATTCAAAAAGAGGTCATAACATACTTATCAGTGGATATGGGATATCAGAGGGAAAATCTAACTTGGCCACAAGATCCTTTAGTTTTTGGAATGAGATGGACATCAATGATTTTAAAAGAGAAGTTTAATTCTCAACAAAGGGAATTTGAAAATACAATTTGAACAATAAAGGTCTTTTTGATAGACAGGGCTAACCATGAATTCTACAAATCACGCCTTTAAGAAAACAATGATTTCAAAACAACTTTTAAAATGAAATCTAAGATTCGGGGAACACCCTATTTCCTCAAAGATTTTATTTCAAATGACTTAGAAAACATAAAAGATTCACTGATAACTGCAGTCATAGAAGAGGGAACACCTAACACATCTATGATTACAACTATAAAGACCTTTGAGACAACTGTTTAAGTAAGGAAAAAGGGAAAGATCAAAACAGACCTCCTTGACTCACTGTAAACAGAAAACTTCAAAGGGAGACTTCAATAACAGTTTTAAAGTGGCAGCAGACAAGCAGGGAGAACCATAAATCATGCTGAAACCAACTATTCGAACTATTAAGGAAATAAACAAGCATGAAGACTAAATAGAGAGATTAAAGACTCTAAAATACTTCAGCAGAAGAAAACATAAAACAATGAAGGATGAACAGGTCTAGGGTGCTTCCAAGAGTCATTTCTTAGCCTAAAACTTTCAACCTACTGTATTAAGAAATTGTGGAACATAATGAAAACAGGGGAAAACATTAAACAGTTCAAAATACTTCACCAACAGCCAAGCTCATGGATCCAATGATAAATACTTCACAGTGACAAGCATGCAAAAACATCATCAAGGCATCCAAGACTTCAATTTCTTCTTCAACTTCAACAGACTATGTATTATTTCAGAGAGTTCCAATATTACAACTAGTGATCAACCAGCCCCTCACTCATCTTCTTCAGAATTATATATAGAAGAATGAGGAGGTGAGATCTGATAAAAGATCTCAAAAACTAATTAATATAGACTTAAATGGATTCTTGGCCTTTGGGGGCTCAATGAAGCAACTTACATACATATCCTCTGTATTAAATGATTTACATTAAAGATTAAGCTCACTGGGAGCTTTCGTTGACCTTTGAGGCTCTGTGTGATGTCGAAGTTACTCTGCTGATATTTTGTCATTAGTTTGTCTACAAAATTTATTCTTTGGCTGCGTTGTGAGATAGATGTCTGATTCTGATCAATAACTTCAGCCTTTGATTGAATACTTTGAGGCACAGGTGGCATTTCGGTAGCTGGGAGGAATCAATTTGCCTCAGATGTGGCGGTGGAGGCTTTCTGTTTGATGATCCTTTATAATTTTTCTTTAAACTGTGTTTAGTCAGGGGGATTAGGCTTCTGATAACCCGTCTTAGCTTTAATTGCCACAAATCTATCTTCAAACTTCTGTCCTGGTACATTTTTGCCTTCGACACTGATACTCTCTGAATGTGCTTGATTCATGTGTTTTTTTCTGGTGTGCAGGGTTGCGCAGGGATGATATCGCATCAATGCCTCATGGATCTTTGATGAAACATGAATTTGAAACCCTGCAAAGGATTCTCTTTGATGGATCAGAGGCGGGAAGATAGTCACCCTCTACTTCTGAATTTCTTCAGTCATGGCGGAAAAAACCATTAACCCTGCAAAATATGAACAAATATTATAAAATCCATGCATGTATAGGTTTACTGCTTCAGAAGGCACGTGGACGAAGCATGGTCATTGGATGGCGTCATCCAATGGTCGAGATTGATCAGGTGAATTGAAGGGAAGGCGGAAGAATGATTTAAATCAGAGCCATCGATCGAGCAGAGATCAACGGTCAGGATCGAAGGTGACTGTATGGAAAACAAAATGGAGATCCACCCCAATTAAACTCTGTCGCATGGATGCTGATGTGGCGATGGGACCACTGGCACTGATGTGGATGGGGGGAAATGGGTGATGGAATGTGGGTCGTTGATTTGCAGATAAGATTAACAGCGGAGATATTTTAAATGTCGTGCCATAGCCTGGTTAACTGTCGGGCTTCTTTGGTGAGCGATCGTCGTCCGATGGGCAGCCTCAGATCGGAGAGTGGACGTCAATATCGCACTGGGTCCACGCCCAATCTTTAACGTGTGATGGATGGTGGTTTTATGAGCAGTGCCCAGGCCACGCATCAAGCGGTGTATGGAATCACTACGAAATGAAAAATACCGCCCCGCTCTCAAAAGCGGTGCGATGGATACTACGTGGTTTTTTGCAACGGTGAATGGATGGTGGGGACCACCGGGGTGATGGACTACGCACCATCAATATGCAGATCAGATCGACGATGGGGATTGACTGAAACTTTGAACCGGCGGACAGTTATAATATAATAAAACCGACAAGTTTAATATAACCAAAGGTTTAAACTTTGGGCAAACATATATATAATATGGTTAGGCGCCCCTCTGCGGGGCCGTGGGTTATATAGGAAACCATATGACCGGGGGTTAAAAAGGGGGGGCTAATCGCAATTGAAGAACATGATAAGCGCTTAGAAGACTAGCGCTCGGTCCTGGCACCTGGGTGTATGGAGGGGGGGGTTAAAGACTTAGCCCAAGGGGGCTTAAGTCCATAATATGAAAATGTGTGTTTAGGCATTTTTCTATGTTTTTCAAAGGAGTTGGTGGGTTTCGATAAGGCTAAGAAATGGTCTTAGACCTTATGAAAGGGGTTTTGATGAAGGGAAAAGGGGAGAAAACATGAAACTAAAATATTTCATGGGAGAAGAAAAGAAAATATGAGGTTAGTGTTGGAAAAAGGGGGAAAAGGACAATGGTTCTTGCAGCAGTATTCTTCCTTGGGAATCAGCAAGATTTTTAGAGTTTTTCAAGACAAGAAAAATAGTGAAGATTTAGACAGAGGCATGAGGCCTTCAAGAGTCTTCAAGAGCCAACACTTTTTATCAATAAAAATTTGTTCCTTGAAGGCTCCAAAAAGTTTTAGCCACCTTTTGCTATACAAATTTTATAGGTGGCTAACAGTGGCTCCACTTGGGGATGGTGCCTTTTTTGAAGGCATCAAGAACCTCAGATTTGCATTCTCTGGGAGGCTGACCTATGCCTCATCCATTGGGCTGCCCTTCCTTTGCTAGGATGATCTTGCTTTGAAAACATATTAGTAGCCATAAAAAAAATAATGGATTTACATCAATTCAAGCTTTCTACCTACCCAATCCTACTGATCTAACATTTTTTCTTCATCAGAGTGCACTTGGATTGCCAAACTCTTATCACAAAATTTTATTCTTTTGAAAGCATAAAACTAATCTAATTCTATTCCTTATTCCTCCCTGAACTCAGATTAAACAGTTGAGTTCAGATGCTTCTCTACCTATTCTACTATCTGTTGGGATTAAACTGTCCAATAGACTTTATTCTCTAAATTCTACAACAAAAATTAAAAAACAGTCAGGTCGAGATTAAGCTGTTTGACTTGCTGTGATCTACGGCATAAAAACAAGCTGCACATAGACATTTATTTTGCAGAAAATTTACAACAAAAATTGGAAGGCCTGAGATATGAATTTTGAAATCATTTCCTTCTTCTTTATATAGCTATGTTTTGACTTTTGTTTTGAGCTGTTCTTTCTTTGTCAACTGGTTCAGATTTTGAGCATGTTTGAACCTTTAATTTCTATCCTAAACTACCTACTGATAAGCCAAGATTAAACAGTTTGGAAAATCGAGTTCACTATCCTATCAGCAAAAAATTTAAAGCTAGTTAGTCAAGATTAGGCTGTTTGACTAACTAGAAGTGTATTTTCCAGGAGTGGCATTTTAAGCTTGCACACTTTCATATTTGTTTCTCTTTTTTGGTATGGGGCTATACCTTTCTTGTTTTTTACAATCTGCCCTCTTTTCTTTCTTTTCTTTGTTTTTGTATTTTTGATTTTTTTTTTTTCAACTTTGAATGCAATGTCTAGACTATGATATTTATAATGAAAAATAAAATGCTTTAAACTCAAGACTCTTTGCAGAAGTAATGCTTGAGCATCCTGCCATTGACAGGACCTCCATATAAGTCTTCTCCATTCAATTCTTTCAGGAAAAATGCATTGTGACCCCTCTCAGCATGAATAATATAGGGCCCTTTCCACAAGTTCTCAAACTTGCCATGTTTTCCCTTCTCTTCTCTTCTTGAATCCCATTTAAGAATAAAATTTCCAATTTGGAAATTGCTTGCCTTAGTCCTCTTATCAAATAGCTTCTTCATATTCTCTTGGACTAACTGTGTTCTTTCATAAACTTCTTCTCTGGTCTGCTGCAAATGGATGGTTTGATTGATTTTCCTTTGCATATCATTCTCTTCAACCTGCAATTATTGAAGGAGCTTCATGACTGGCACTCCCAACGAGGTGGGAAAAACTGCGTCCATGCCATAAACTAGCTGATACGGGGACATATTTATTGATTTCTTTGTAGTTAACCTATCAGCCCATAAGGTGTGAACCAGTTTACTGTGCCATGATTTCTGATTTTGTTCCAACAGCTTTTTAATGATATTGATGAGGCTCTTGTTGGAAGATTCAACTAATCCATTTCCTTGGGGATAGTAAGCACTGGAATGGCCCAAGTTTATGTGGTATTTGTAATAGAATTCAACCATCTTTTTAGATTTAAAAGCAGCAGCATTGTCTGTTATGATTTTTATGGGACAACCAAATCTGGATAGGATATTTGTTTCAAGAAACTTGATAATGACAGAGTCGTTGGAATTTCTGGAGGGTATAGATTCTATCCACTTGGTAAATAAGTCAGTGGCCGTGAGGATCCACTTATGTTGAGCTAAGGAGGATGGGTGGATTTCCCCAATGAAGTCCAACCCCCATTATTGAAAAGGTGCCCCAACTCTGATAGGATGTAAGGGTAAGGGAAGGATTTTTCTCTTGCCATCAAATATTTGACACTTATGGCAAGACATGACCAACTTCTGAGTGTCTGGGAAAAGGGTAGGCCAATAGTAACTTGATCTAAGATTTTTTTTTGCTGTGGCCTTCCAGTAGAGGTCTCCTCCACATTCTCCGTCATGCAACTCATGCATGATTTTCCCTGCATCATCTTCAAGTAAACATTTAAGTAAAATTCCAACAACATTTTTCCAATATAATACCCCATCTAAGATGCAAAAACCCAAAGCTTTTTGTTTCAAGAATCTAGCTTTAGTTTTAGACAAATAAGGAGGGGCATTTAAATATAAAAGCACATAAATAATGTCAGCATACCAAGGAGAATTCATAAATGTTTCTTCAATAAAAGGATCAGTAAATTCTTCTATTTCTTCCAACACATCTACTATATTCATGTCTAGTGCTTGGAAGTTAGACTCAGCCATAAGTATTGCTAATCCTTGCCCTTTAACTAGTTTGGTGGGCCTAATCTCTAAGTCATACTCAAGAATAGTTGCAATCCATTTTCCCCTTTTTCCATCAGGGTCCTGACTTAGGATGTCCTTGACAATAGTATGTGGAACAAAAGCAATTATGTGAGAGTGTAAAATATAGACCCTAAAGTCTTTTAAAGCTTTCACTAATGCTAAGGCTTGCTTCTCCATGATATTATATTTGAGAGTGTTAGAGTCGGTCTTTACATCCTTCCGTCAGAGATCATTTCTCATGGTTGCATCTCATTTTTAAGTGTCTTTCTCAATTCACTCAGTTGCATTCCGCTAGGGGCATGCCATAATCTGACGGAAGGGCCTTGTCGTTTATCCCCCTCATGCCTTATCCTGCTGGCTTAGGTCTGTTTGTCAAATCAATTTTAAGGTTATTTACAGTCCTGTTTGATGTCTAGGTCAGCAAAGAGTTATTTTAGTCATTAGGTCTAGGGTTTAATGCCAGCAGGCCAGAGGGAGGATCAAAATAAGTTTTCATCACAAAAATCGTGTTTCACATGCCTTTCTTGATCAGAGCAGCAGTCCAACGAGAAGGCGACAACTATGGTTTGGTTCTAGCTTCAGTAATTTCTGCATTTGATACCAAGATAGTGAATTCATGCAAATCAATTAACAGAAGGGCAGAAATGGATCCTGCATTGAGTTTAGCACTAGTTTTAAATGCTGCCAAATCATGCAGTTAGCTCCTTTCTCTTGCGGATAGCTTTTGGATTGGTAAAAGAGACTCTTTTTCTTTAGAAACCAAGGAGAAGTTGCTCAACTGGAGCCCAGAATTCACAGTAAAAACAGACAGCACAATGGAATTTAGAGAAAGAATAGAGAGTTGTTTATTTATAGCTATTTTTATACCTTACTGCTTTGAAAAGAAAGCTAAATTATTGAATTTGAAGGTTGAACCTCATCAATATTTTCTGGATGTAATTGCAAATCATCTAAGTGTTGCAGATTCCTCTCATGTTTTGATCTCAAGGCTTCCTTAGATGCCAGATTTTACTTTCCAGTTCCGGATACTTTACCTTCGGTATCGTACCTATTTGGAAATTCTCCAATCAGTGAGAAATGTAAAGGAAGTCTGCACTGTCAATTGAAGTTTAATAAAAGGGCATCTATCTTAGTAGGGCAAGAAGTACATGGTGATGCAATTTTGGCAGCTGTTGGATCCTCATGGAAGTCGCTGGGAACTATGTCGTGTGAAGATATTAGCCTTAGCAGCTATCCCAGGATGCTACTCAATCGAGTCCCTTGGGGCAGTTACAAGATATCCAGAGATGTTATTTTGGCAGCAAAATTGACAGCTTCTTTCACAACTTGATCAAACTGGAATGGAGCACTACCGCGAGACCTTCTAAATAGTTTCTATCACAACAATCACTTATCTGATCCAACATTATCTCTATCAGAAGCAGATTCCATGGAAAATTTTCAGAATACAAATCAGACACAGCCAGGTCAAAGTGGGTTTTTAAATGCCACAGGAAATGAGTCTGGAATGCTGGACGGGGTTATGAAAGAAATGGGTGAAAGCCTTGATGACATTCAATGTGGGGAATTGGATAATGAATCAACGGGTAGACATCCTTACAGATGTGTTGTGAAAATACTGTCCAAGGATGGAGATTTAAAAATAGAATGTTGTTCTGAGATGCCTTATAGAAACAAGAGTCATGCAATCCAAAGTGCTGCCTTGAAAGCTATCAATGAAAGGATATGCTTGCATCAGGATCATGCTACTTTTTCCATCGTTGATGATATGTTCAATTACTATAAAAAAGGTTCTCCTATATATGATGATACTTCTTCTTCTGCCCAAAATAAGTTGCCTCAGAAGGTTGTTTACCTTGATCACAACCATGATTGTGGCAAATCACCTTCTAGTGGCACTATAGTATGCATCCAATATAGTGTTTTCCTGCTGGGTAAATCTGTAAGAGAATGCTTGGAAAGCAAAGAAGAGTTCGAATTTAAATTTGGGACAGGTGCTGTAATTCCCCAATTAGAGATGTGTATAAGTCGCATGTCTGTCATTCAGTCTACACACTTCTATACATCTTTACCACCTGAGAGCCTGATATTGGCTGCTGCTGGTGAATGTGCAGAGGAGATTTCCACTTTACCTTTAGGAGAATCTGGTCTGGAGTATAATGTCACACTTTTGAGGCTTATGGAGCCCCAGGAAGAGAGGATGGAGTAGGTTTTTCTTAGTCCACCTTTATCGAAACAAAGAATAGAATATGCATTGTACATTCTTGTGGAGTCTCATGCAGAGTCCTTGGTTGATCTAGGTTGTGGATCTGGCAGTTTATTTGATGCTTTGTTAGAGCAGGAAACTGACTTGGTATATATTGCTGGTGTCGACATTTCATAGAGAAGTCTTATTCGTGCTGCTAAGGTTCTTCATTCAAAACTTGATGTGGGTCATAAGCCTCGATTAGCCACGGCCAGCTTCAAAAGTGCCTTTATATATGAAGGGTCAATCACTGAATTTGATCGGCGGATTCATGGATTTGATGTTGCAACATGCATCGAGGTGATTGAACATATGGAGGAAGACCAAGCATACAAATTCGGAGAATGTGCATTGGGTACATTGTGTCCGCACATTTTGATGGTCTCTACACCGAACATGGAGTACAATCCCATTCTTCAGAGAACCGAAGTGAAAACGTGGAGAAGCAAATTCAGTGTTTGGAGGTCGAAATTGTGTTGAAACAGAGCTGCACGGCGCATTGGGTAAGAGCGCGGCACATAGAGCCGACACGGTGCACTGGGCTTCCTGCCACAGTGCTTTTCTCCATTGACGCGGTGCATCCAGGTGGCGCGGCGCACTGGGTGTGTGCGTGGCGCACAAGCCTGAAACTGAAATTTTCCGCCTGTCTTCTCCAAAATCACATTTATTTTAGTTGCTCCATGCTCAATGATCCTGGGAAATATATTAATGCTTTTTTTGACAACCATGTTGCATCTAGAGCTGCTACGTGTTAATGTATTGTCAAATTTTATCTAGATCAATATTTTCGTTCTGCTAAAAGTAGAAAAGTTACCAAGGCATTGAGTGATGGTGAACGAATACTTTTCCTTTGGTTCGTTTTGCAAACTTTGAACATCCAGGATAAGGGAAGTGTTGGGAATCATGTTAAGCCAATGGATATGTATTCGCTGGTATTGAAGAAGATATTGAGCTATTTTTGTTAAAAATTTGGTTTTCATTCAACAGCAATGAAAAGTGAAAAGTCAAAGACCGAAAGCCAAAATTAAACGAAGAATATCTACCACAGCAGAGAGATAGGAATAGATTGCCTATTTTTGACTTCAGTTGCAATTCAAAGGGTCTACGCTCTAGATTTTGTCTTCTAATTGGTCATCAGAGAAATTCAAGGGGAACGATGTTCTGTCTTTAGAATAGATGATTGGCTTTTCAGCTTTTGTTTGTTATTGATGATTAAACAATTCCTTATTTTGGTCGATTTGTTTTCTCATAGTTGAGTTTATTTATTGTATTGAAAAACGTTTGTAAAGGGTCTGAGTTCTGGGAAAGGTGTGGAAGAATAACTCAGCATTTGGCTGTAATGTTTTGGCAGAGAATTAATGAAATGATGCAACTCTGATTCATGAGATTCATGTGGTATGAGTTTAGTATATGTTTCTTCTTTCTGTTTCATATGTATCCTGTTATGTTTTACCGTTCATTCATAATCATTTTTGGATGAATGCTTTTAAGTAAGAAAGGTAGAATCCAGTTTATTGCTTTGCCTTGGGAAAGTGTTCATGTTTCTGTACGTCTTCTTCTGTTAAAAAGGATTCATTATATACGCCCTTTCAACCTCTCAACTATCTTTCCACTCCATATTATTTCAAATTTGATTACTAAACCTCTTGCCTGTCTTGCCTCATGAAATATTCTGTGTCTTTAATTTAATCTCTCAGTTCACGCTGTTCTTTGTCCCATACATCCCTGAAACCCTATCATTCATTAAACTACCTCTTTCATATTTATTTACTAGCCTAAAATCAGTATCAATTTTTAGTCATCTCAGGCCCTATTGGACATCTTTTTCCAAGATAGACCTGGAGAGAGCCCTCTCCTGTCCTCGTAGGGCTAGCTACGAGGCTGAGCGTGGTTTGGTGTTGTCTTTTTTCTGCCTTATTTCAGCCTAAGGTGGATTTGGGAACTAACATAGTGGCGACCATACTGGGGAAGAAAATGGTTTGCTTGTTGGTGTTATTTGTTTCATAAGCTACAAACGGAGCCTGAAGTTACACCAGGTAGCCTTCGAAATGATCTTGCTATGCATCAGCAAAAGTAGATGAATGCTGATTCAGTCAATCTCCGGTCTAGCTTGTGAATGTGACACTCGACTTGTAGATTATCTTGCCCCAGTACATGTATCAAGTTCAGATCTGATTGTTGATGGTGGACAATGATCAGACATATGAAGGTTGAAACATTCACCTGGTGACTCCAACTCAAATCAGAGATTCCAATGCTCATTGATCCATTCATGCAATGGTAGGGTATGTGTTAGACCTTGCACTTTGTGAAATTATAAAAGAAGTTAGAGATCAGTTAGCGGATATTGAAATTGATGAATAATTTTTCATTGCCGTGCTTCAATGTTTGAGATCTCCAAAGTTTCCTCTTGAAGCTAAAACTGGTTTCTGCGAGTTACTTGTTGAAATATTTGAGAAGGAGATTCAATATTTAAATGATCAGATCCAATCATATGAATTCCGAGATCCCAAAAAGTTCTTGGAAACTATCCCTCCTTCAAAACAAGAAACAATAGAGTTGCCCGTGGATATTTGCATTGATAGTGTGCAGCTAGAAGTATGTATTGCAGAGTTGGGGCAGCAAACAGAGTCTGGCTTTTGCGATCCTATTGCAACGTACATGGAAATATTTTTCAGTCTGAATGATAGATCAACTTGTCTTTTACATAACCAGACTCATTATGTGCATGTATGGCTGCCAGCAATTACATCTGTGTCCTGGTGGAAGTACTCTCAAGCAGCATCCTTGTCACAGTTACTTGAATGGTTGATCTGGCATTACAGCATTACTTGATCTATTGGATCTGCAGAAAAGTAGGGTAGATTTTGTAAATAAATAAGCAGCCAAAGGCAGCACTTCGTTTCAGTTTCATTGTAGTTTTGGTTTGAGTTTGTCGAGTCATTTTTTCAGTCATTTTGGTTGCAGAATTGAGTCGGTTTGAGTCAAGTTTCATTCAATAAATCAGTCAAAAATTTTGTGTTAATTTGCCAAGTCATCGATTCCATTGCCCAATGGATAAGGCACTGGTCTGCTCTCCCAAAGATCTGTCGTTATTGGCACCTCCAAGGAGCTACCATCTCCATTGGAGCCAATGTTAGTGTCAGCCTTTGTAGCCTTCCTCCAGTGCTCAAACATGCTCTTACAAAGTGATCTTAAAGTGTCAAGGTCAAATATTGTCATTTCAGTGAGTCTTCAAGCAAAATTTGGTCACTAGGTATTAGGTCTATGGTTTTCTTTTACTCTTGTCAAAGTTGTCCAAATGTCAGTCCATGTCACCATTCAGCTGAGTTTACCATCATTCAGAGGGTTTTCATCATCATGTCAGGTTCCAATGGATCATTTTACACCTTGTTCATGCTTCAGTTGTGCCTAGGTAAGGTCCATTTCCCTCTCCTAGGGTTTTGGAGGTAATTTATCTTGGATGGTCAAATCATCATCAAAACTCATATCCTGATGTTCATACACCTTCCCCTATCCTTAATGTACCTTATTAAACACTTCCCATCACTGATATCCCCCAAATTCCTCATTTTCGCACAAACCCTAGTTTCTTGCTACAACTTGGCAATTTTCTAGGCTAGGCCTGTGTTTTTCCCTTTTGGACCCTTTCCCCTCACTCAATCCCTGAAATTCCACTTTCCCCTGCTTCCTAACATCCCTCCCTACTTCTAAAAATTTTCTCAAGAATTTAGAAGCCCCTTATCCCCTTCATTTCGCTTCATTTCAACAAATCCCTTGTTCCACCCATCGGGATAGGTTTTACTCCAATGTTGTTTCTGAGAATTAAAAGATGAATTTGAGAAACATGAGAGATTTTTTTGTCCACAATAGGCCAAGGAATAAAAAAATCCTTCACTTTTTACATAGGTGTCATGGTTTTAGAGAAATGTCAAAAATACTATCGCCTCGAGAGAATTGATGCACCTCTGAAGTGACCTTGGGAAAATCAAGATTTATCCTAGCATGGTTGGCCAAATGACTTTCTTGATGCGTCACATGATAACTAGAAACAAATATCTTTCCCATGAGCTATCATGAGCTCAATTTGTAGTTGAGGAAGACCTTCAAAAGTTGACTGCAACAGCACTCTGCCTTGAGGCAGCCTCATCTTGCACATTTTGACCAGTCTTGGGAGATTTGATTTTTGATAGGTAAATAAACTCCAAATTGAAAAATTCTAGTTGGGATGGAAATCAGACTCAATACTATTTCCAACGAGCTATCATGCGCCCAATTGGGACACCGGGAATGCCTCCAAAAGCCTCCTGCAACATGCGCTATTTATGGCACGGCGCATTGGGTTGGTGCGCGGCGCATTGGGCTGATACTCCAGTTTTCTCATTGCCTTCAACGAAATCCCAAATTTCTTGGCTCCTCTACTCCAAGTAAGTCAAATTGTCTTGTAATTTTCCATTGATCAGTTTTGGGTGTGGTTTCAAAGATTGGTTGAAGAACTTGAATGCTAAACTACAAACCCTATCCTCTTATTAAAACTGCTCCTTAGGGTTGTGTTTTGGTGTTTTGGTGCCAAAGACTAATTTTCCCCTTCACCTTGTTGACTCCTTCCCTCACCTTAAACCCATACATCCTTGAAACCCAGTCATTCATTAAACTACCTCTTTCATATTTATTTACTAGCCTAAAATCAGTATCCATTTTTAGTCATCTCAGGCCCTATTGGACATCTTTTTCCGAGATAGACCCAGAGAGAGCCCTCTCCTGTCCTCGTAGGGCTAGCTACGAGGCTGAGCGTGGTTTGGTGTTGTCCTTTTTCTGCCTTATTTTAGCCTAAGGTGGATTTAGGCACTAATAGAGAGGAGCATCTCTTAAGGCCCTACTAAAGAAAGATAGTGGTTGCTCCTGCCCCAAATCATTCTTTTGAAATAAAATTGCAGCTATTGTATGTTCGGATGCAAAAGAAAAGATGTACAAGTATTTTGTAAAATCTGGACTAATCAGGACTGGTGTTTGAGTAAGAGCTTGGTTTACCAATTCAAATGATTGTTTAGCTGGTACAATCCATTTTACACTGACATCTTTCTTAAGCATGTTTGTAATGTTTTTTAATAGCTCAGCAAGATTAGGAATAAACCTCCTCAAAAAATTAATCTTTCCGATGAAATATTGTAACTCTTTGAGGCTTCTTGGATGACTTATTTGTAATATTCCATCTATCCTTGTAGAGTCTATTTTGATTCCATCTTCTGAAATTATATGGCCAAGAAGTTTACCTTCTTGGAGACCAAAAAGTGTCTTCTTGGGATTCAATGATAAGCCAAATTTCCTACACTTCTCAAAAACGTTTCTTAGGTGAACCAAATGTTCTTCATCAGTTTTTGAGAAAATGGTTATGTCATCAAGGTAAATGATTATGAAATAGCCAATGTCTTCATAAAAGGCTATATCCATGGCCCTTTTGAAGGTGGCCCCTACATTCATTAATCCGAAAGGCATTTTGACATACATAAAGGTGCCCCAAGGTGTGGTAAAAGAAGTTTTGATTTGATCACTTGGGAGCACTAACACCTGGTTGTAACCCGAGAACCCATCTAAGAGGGAAATCCTTCTTGATCCAACTACCCTTTGAATTATATGGTCCATCTTGGGCAAGGGGTAGTTGTCCTTTAAAGAGGCTCTATTTAAATTTCTGAAGTCAATACAGAGCCTGATTTCCCCTATTTTATTTCTAACAGAAACTAAGTTTGATACCCATTCTGAAAATCTAATGGGTACTATGATTCCCGCATCATGCATTTTTTCAATCTCTGTCTTAACTAGAGGTAGTAAGAGAGGATTTATTCTCCTTAATATTTGTTTGAAAGGATTTTGATTTTCCTTCAGGGGAATCTTGTGCTGGATGATGCTGGTATCATATGATTTTAAGTCTTTGTATCCCCAAGAAAAAACATCTTTAAACTCTTTGAACAGCTCTATGTATTGCAATTTTATGTGAGCTGGGAGAGTGTTGGATAGTTTGATCATCTTGGGTTCTGCTAGATTGCCTATGTTATGCTCTTCTACATTTATTTCCACAGGCTCCATTCTCGATTCTTTGGCTACATCATGAAAATCAAAAAGGTGTTCTAAAGGTGTGAGACCTCTTGGAATTTGGTCATTTTTGCATTGTAAAACTTCCAAGTCTTCGTGATCTGTGTTATCAGTTATCTCTGCTTCAAAAGGATTCTCATAATGATTTGTATCAGTAGAATATGTCATTCCAACTTCTGGGATTTGTTCAATATACAAACGGTTTTTTTTATGGCTGGTTTCTGATAATTGTATGCTGAAATCGTTTTCTAATTTCAAGAAATCATCTATGTGTTTGTCAGATTCAAAAACTTGCTAGTGATCCTTATTATCAGGCACAACAGGCCTGTGTTTTACCTTTACACTGATTTGTTCATTTATCTTAGGTATTTGGCAGTTTCTAGCATTGAAGGCGAGTTCATTTGCTAGATGATTCAGTGCTCTAGGGATGAAAATGAGTTCATATTTTTCGAAGGTTTTTAATAAATCAAGGGCAGCGTTCCGATATTCCCTAACCCTTGGATTTCTAGCTAAGTATTCTCCTTTGATTTGTTTTATGATAAGTTCAGAATCCCCTAGGATGGATATCTTTTGGGCTTTTAATTGTTTAAGAAATTGTAAGCCTAGGAGAAGGGCTTCATACTCAGCGATATTGTTAGTGCATGGGAAATCCAATTTTTATGAAAAACTTTGATTCGTATTTTAGATCCAAACACCTGCCCCTGCACTTGTTTTGTTACAGGATCCATCAAAGTTTATCGTCCAAATTACATTTGCCTCATTTTCAATTTCTTGTGGCTGTTGATTGTCAATGTTTTGAATTTGATCAAAGGGAAGATTTGATTGTTCTGGTGAATTGATTTGGTGCATGTTTTCCTTATCTGGTTGGGTGATTTCATCTTCGTTACATAAGATAAAGGAATCTAAACTTGATTGAATAGAATAGATTGGAGTGTTGTTTGGTTTGTCTATGTTGCTCACCATGTACTTCATATGAGACTCCCTGTATAGTCTTCTGTTTTGGTTAAAAACCGAGATGGTGGCATAAGACATGTCCATTTGAAGGCTTCCCTGAAGTTTGGCTTCCCAAGATCTCGATAAGATCATGCCATACTTAGGGGGAATGTCAGCTACAACTATGTCCATTACTAGACTCTTAGCAGGGATTTGAGCTAGATTAACACATAAATCTTTGATCAAACCCAAACATTTGACTTTTCTTGAGTCAAAGGAATACAAATATTTGTATGGTTTAGTAATCTCTAAGCTCAAGCTCTCCATTACCACATTGGGCATTAGATTGTGTGAATATTCTGAATCTAACATGGCATTGTGTAAAATTTTCTCGTGTATGTTCAAGCTAACATAGAAAGGGGGGTCAGCTCCTTCTTGGTATTTTCCTTCAACTTCAGGACCAAACAACAACTTAGGTTTATCATCTGTTAAGTTCAAAGTGTCAGTATCACTTCCTAAGTTCAAAGCTTTCAAAAATTGGTTTTTGTACACTTCTTGTGTTACTAGTTCAGCTAGGGAAATGGCGATTTTTATCTTAGAAATCTCTCCCTCAAGGCTGAAAGGAATAATTGACTTGTTTATATTTACATCTGGCCTTTCAATTGAATTCTTTTCAGCAACTTTGATTTTCTAAACCTTGTTTGGATTGGTAATTGGGACAATTTTGTTAGGACTACTAGCTGAAGTGCCAGGAGTACTTTGTTCAACATTTGGTTGGACACTTTTGTCTTTGTTTAAGTCTAGTTTCTTGGCCAAAATGTTGGTTTTCTCTGTCGTCTTTTTGGGCTGGTTTTCTGTGTTTTTCTTGACAGCAGTGCTAGTGTTCTTATCCTTTGAATTATCTATGCTTCCCTTGCTCCTAAGATCATACTGTTTGTGTACCTCCATGATTGCATTTCCAAAACCCAATCTACAGTCATCAGAATCTTCATAGGTGTTTGTATTTTGATCATAAGAGAAGAAACCTTGTTCTTCCTTAGTGAGGAAAACATCATCCCCACTGTCTGATCCAATTAAGTTTACATGAGATTCTTCCAACCTTTCCAACTCCCTATCTTCCTCATATTGATCTACATAGTTCTGTTGGAAGGGAGGTCTAGTATGTTGGTCGCTTTCCTTTTGCTTGTCTTGATTGTTTTCTCTTCTATAATTCTGATTTCTATTTCTGTTTTGATTGTTTTGAGGTTCTCTTGGTGGCAATCTCTCATTTAAATTTATCTTTTCAAGCATCCTCTCCATCACCTTCACTAGGTTTTCAATTTTTGTGTCAGAAGCTGAGGTTGAGGGTAGTAGGTCATCATTATAAGCTACCCTCTTCTCTAATCTCAACCTATTTCTTTTCTCGATTGTGTTTGCTTCTGCACTCAAAGCTCCTTTCTGCATGTCTTCCAAGGTTAAGTAATCTCTCCCTCTTAATTCATAAGTCATTTCAACATCAAGGCCTTTGGGATACCTTACCAAGGCCATGCCTTGGGGAGGTTTCATGTGAGGTGGGAGAGCATTGTAAACGCTATTGAACCTAGTGGAGTAATCATGGACACTCTCCCCTTTATTTCTCTTGAGGTTGCTATACTCTACTAGTATTTGGAGAGGGTTCCTTTTGAGTTCCCATTTTTTGATAAATGTTTGATGCAAGGCAGGGAGATCATTTATGTTATTAGGAGGTAAGTTCTTAAACCATTTCTTTGCATCTCCTCCTAAACTTTGGGTGAAGATCCTCATCTTCACAATTTCATATTCGATCTCCATGTAATCAAATGCATCTTCCATCCTATCTACGTGATGTTGAGCTATTGTAGACTCTTTTCCAGTGAAGTGAGGGATTTTGGATTGGTAATCATTTGGTAATGGAAGTAGAGGTTGTGGTAACACTAATGGGGCATACCATGTTGCCATGGCTGGAAATAAGGGTGGATTTACAAGAGTAAGAGTGGGATGAATAGGAGTGTTTTGAACATTGGTAGTATGAATTGGAGTGGAAGAAATACTTGGTCCAACAAATTGATTTTGAGCAGACTTGTTATGGAAAAGACTAAAGGTGATGAAGAAGCTGGGAATCAGGAGGAGTGAAAGGTGAGGCTTCTCTAACTAAAGCTCTGTTGCAAATCTGCAAAGTTAAGATCACTCTCATTTAAATCACCTTGAGATCTAGTTCTAAAGATGTTTTGTGTATGATTTAAATCAAAGTGTGAATCCTCTAGGACAACAAGGTTTTCAGGGACGAATATTGTTTTTAAGAGGCTCCTATTAGCAGCTGATTTTCCAAAGTCAGAAGTCTACCACAGAATTTTCTCAGGATTGTCAACGATTAAAGGAGGATTTGGGTCTGGATGGGATCTAGTTTTGATCCTATGTGAAGCCAGACTTTTTTTCAAAAAATGAGAGAGTTTGAGGTTTTAAGGGCTATTTTTTGAAATTTTTACCTCTCACGATGTCTTATCTAGTAAGGGACTAGGCTCCTAAACTTCTTGAAAGTTGGTTAACATAGTCCTAAAGAGACCTGGGAACCTAGATGAGTAATAGGCCTACTGGGGCTAGTGGAGTCACCAGGTGGAAACTTTTTTAGCTTTTATGAAGGTAAGATATTTGATGGTTCCACCACCATGTTTATTTGTGAAGCCAAACAAAAATGTTTTTTGGGTTTTTTTGAGTTATTCTGGTTTTATAGGTTATGAGAGTGTGCTAAATCTGACCTAACACTTAGCTAGGGTGTCAAATCGTACAAAGTTCACTCTTATGGCTTGGTAACTGAAATCTTCAAGGTTTGATAAGGCTTTATGAGAATCATAAGGGTTACTTAGTTTGTCACTGATTCAAAAGGTCCTATCATGATTACCATCGATTGGTAGTGCTTGAGGGAGGTTACTTATGTTATACTAGACAGTGAGTGTTTTGTTTTGAAGATTTTACTCAAGGTCCCACCCTGATCACCATTATGTTGGTGTCCCGTGTTTTGATAGTTTAGCAAATCAAAATACAAGGCAACATCAGAACCAATCTTTAGAGTTCCAAGATCTAATCCTCCTGTTCTCGGAGAGGGATATTTTAAATGTTTGTTTGCAAAGGTTTATCTTGTGTGCTTAGAGTATGGATTTTAGACTAGTTATTAAGTGTGGGTGTTTGTTTGTTTGTTTGTTTGTTTGGATTGATACAGCAAAACATGAAAGGCCTAGGAAAGATATATAGAATGGAGGAACATCTGGTTCATTGGGCAATGGAGTCAAAAAGAGGTCATAACATATTTATCAATGGATATGGGATATTAGAGGGAAAATCTAACTTGGCCATAGGATCCTTTGGTCTTTGGAATGAGATGGACATCAATGATTTGAAAAGAGAAGTTTAATTCTCAAAAAAGGGAATTTGAAAACACAATTTGAACAATAAATGGCTTTTTGATAGACAAGGCTAACCATGAATTCTACAAATCACAACCTTAAGAAAAAAATGATTTCAAAACAAATTTTAAAATGAAATCTAATATTCAAGGAACACCCTATTTCCTCGAAGATTTTATTTCAAATGACTTAGAAAACATAAAAGATTCACTGATAATTGCAGTCATAGAAGAGGGAACACCTAACACATCTATGATTACAACTATAAAGACCTTTGAGACAACTGTTTAAGTAAGGACAAAGGGCAAGATCAGAACATACCTCCTTGACTCACTGTAAATATAAAACTTCAAAGGGAGACTTCAATAACAGTTTTAAAGTGGTAGCAGACAAGCAGGGAGAACCATAAATCATGCTGAAACCAACTATTCGAACTATTAAGGAAATAAACAAGCATGAAGACTAAAGAGAGAGATTAAAGACTCTAAAATACTTCAGCAGAATAAAACATAAAACAGTGAAGGATGAACAGGTCTAAGGTGCTTCCAAGAGTCATTTCTTAGCCTAAAAATTTCAACCTACTGTAGTAAGAAATTGTGGAACATAATGAAAACAGGGGAAAAAATTAAACAGTTAAGAATACTTCACCAACAGCCAAGCTCATGGATCCAATGATAGAGCCTTCATAGTGACAAGCATGCAACAACATCGTTAGGGCGTCCAAGACTTCAATTTCTTCTTCAACTTCAACAGACTTTGTATTATTTCAGAGAGTTCCAATATTACAACTAGTGATCAACCAACTCCTCACTCATATTCTTCAGAAGTATATATAGAAGAATGAGGAGGTGAGATCTGATAAAAGATCTCAAAAACTAATTAATACAGACTTAAATCGCTTCTTGGCCTTTGGGGGCTCAATGAAGCAACTTACATACATATCCTCTGTATTAAATTATTTACATTAAAGATTAAGCTCGATGGGAGCTTTTGTTGACCTTTGAGGCTCTGTGTGATGTCGAAGTTACTCTGCTAATATTTTTTCATTAGTTTGTCTGCAGAATTTATCCTTTGGCTGTGTTGTGAGAGAGATGTCTGATTCTGATCAATAAATTTGGCATTTGATTGAATACTTTGAGGCACAGTGGCATTTCAGTAGCTGGGAGGAATCAATTTGCCTCAGATGTGGTGGTGGAGGCCTTATGTTTGATTATCCTTTATGATTTTTCTTTAAACTATGTTTAGTCAGGGGGATTAGGCTTCTGATAACCTATCTTAGCTTTAATCCCCGCAAATCTGTCTTCAAACTTCTGTCCTAGTACATTTTTTCCTTCAACACTGATACTCTCTGACTATGCTTGATTCATGTGTTTTTTTCTAGTGTGCAAGGTTGCGTAGGGATGATATGGCATCAATGTCTCATGGATCTTTGATGAAACGTGAATTTGAAACCCTGTGAAGGATTCTCTTTGATGGATCAGAGGCGGGAGGATCGTCACCCTCTGCTTCTGAATTTCTTCAGTCATGGACGAAAAAACCATTAACCCTGCAAAACACGAACAAATATTATAAAATCCATGCATGTATAGGTTTACTGCTTCAGAAGGCATGTGGAGGAAGCATGGTCATTGGATGGCATCATCCAATGGTCGAGATTGATCAGAAGAATTGAAGGGAAGGCAGAAGAATGATTTAAATCAGAGCCGTCGATCACACAGAGATCGACGGTCAGGATCGAAGGTGACTGTATGGAAAACAAAATGGATATCCACCCCAATTAAACTCTGTCGCGTGGATGCTGATGTGGCGTTGGGACCATCGGCACTGATGTAGACGGGGGGAAACAGGTGATGGAATGTGCTCCATCGATCTATAGATCAGATCGACGATGGAGATCTTTTAAATGTCGCGTCGTAGCCTGGTTAACTGTCGGGCTTCTTTGGTGAGCGATCGTCGTCCGATGGGCAGCCTCAGATCGGACGGTGGACGTCAATATTTCGCTGGGTCCATGTTCGATCCTTAATGCATGATGGACGGTGGTTTTATGAACAGTGCCCAGGCCACGCGTCAAGTGGTGTATGGAATCGCTGCGAAATGAAAAATACCGCCCCGCTCTCAAAAGCGGTGCGATGGATACCACGTGGATCTTTGCAATGGTGAATGGATGGTGGGGACCACCGGGGTTATGGACTACACGTCGTTGATCTACAGATCATATCAAAGGTGGAGATTGACTGAAACTTTGAACCGGCGAAAAGTTATAATATAATAAAACCGACAAGTTTAATATAACCAAATGTTTAAACTTTGGGCGGACATATATATAATATGGTTAGGCGCCCGTCTGCGGGGTCGTGGGTTATATGGGAAACCATATGACCGGGGGTTAAAAAGGGGGGGCTAATCGCAATTGGAGAATGCGATAAGCGCTTAGAAGACTAGCGCTCGGTCCTAGCACCTGGGCGTATGGAGGGGGGGGGTTAAAGACTTAGCCCAAGGGGGCTTGAGTCCATAATATGAAAATGTGCTTTTAGGCATTTTTCAATGTTTTTCAAAGGAGTTGGTGGGTTTCAATAAGGCCAAGAAATGGCCTTAGACCTTATGAAAGGGGTTTTTATGAAGGGAAAAGGGGAGAAAACATGAAACTGAAGGATTTCATGGGAAAATAAAATCAAAGATGAGGTTAGTGTTGGAAAAAGGGGGAAAAGGACAATGGTGCTTGCAGCAGTATTCTTCCTTGGGAATTAGCAGGATTTTCAGAGTTTTCCAAGACAAGAAAAACAGTGAAGATTTGGACAGAGGCATGAGGCCTTCAAGACTCTTCAAGAGCCAACACTTTTTAGCAATAAAAATTTGTTCCTTGAAGGCTCCAAAACGTTTTAGCCACCTTTTGATATACAAATTTTATAGGTGGCTAACAGAGAGGAGTACCTAAGTACTTGACCTTAAGAGTTCAAGGTTCCATCTTGAACCAGAGGGTTTCTGTATTGATTGATATTGGGGCTACCCACAATTTCATTCATGCCCATCTAGTGCAAAGGAGGGCAATACCCACTTATGCTTTTGAGGGATTATTTGTTTTGGTACCAAGAGATAGAACAATGCAATGCATGCATTATGTCCCATCACTTTCAATCATCATGGGAACATATACATTGATTGATCACTTCTTTGTGGTTGACATACTTGACACCAATGTTATATTGGGTGTTCAATGGTTGATCACTTTGGATAAAATCACCACTGATTGGGAGGCTTTACAAATGGAATGGGTAGACAAGAAGAGTGGTAAAATTCAAATTATCAAAGGCATGCATACATACCCCTCACATACCACTTCCACACAGAAATAAGAGATGGATTTGCATAGTGGAAGCAAGGACCTTATAGTCCCATCTATCATGCTCATGAGATTTCTGCATGGGACACTTTTATCTAGTGGCAAACCACCTGGGAGGCCACCTTATTCAGATTTTGTGGGGAAAACCTCACAACATGATGCTCCAATCATAGATCCAGGAGGGATTGGAGCACTAGAAGACAAAGCTACAACTATGGGAGTCTTTGGTAGGCTCAAGGAGGAGGGAGATCTTCTCCCAACATCATCATTACCCGTTCTCATTTCATATTATGCACTGTGGGAGGAGAAGAAGGGAAGGGATGACCTTCCAACACATACCTTTGGCATGGGATATGTCAAAGAGGAGAGCATCCACATGACAGAAATTTCAGTTGATATATCAGCAGCGCTGTCATTGGTGGAGAGCCTAGATCCATATTGGAAATCCCAAATGTTGGTGGATTATTCCAAGGATATTCACACATGCATGATTATGGATGACCATCTACATGATGAGGGCTATTTAGTCGAAGATGGATTCATCTATGATCATGGTAGTATCTTCTTTTCTAGAGCCTCCAAGCTCAAGGAGAAGTTACTACAAAGGGCCTATGAAGAGCTATGTTTCAGTCACACATATTCCATTAAGATCAACAACATCATCTTGAGGAACCACTATTGGGAGGGATTTGAAGGAGAACTATATCAGCATTTTCAAAGATGCATGTACCATGGGGAGATGGAGCAGCAACATAACTCTATGGAAGAGTTAATTGTAATATCCCAAATGAGGGATTTCCTTCTCCATCAGGAATATCTTAAGATATTCCAAAATTCCTTCTATAGAAATACCACAAGTCCATTCCAGAGATTGACTGTTGGGGAATTTACCAGATATTTCACCTTCACAAGGAAGTGTGAGATACAGAAGCTATGTATCGCTTCATAGACTCTGTCTATGGATATGCAATATTTCCACTTCGGGAATTTCTGCTACAGGTTCTTGAGGACGTTGTATAAGGAAGTCACTCCATAAATAAGGAAAACCACTGCTGGGATGCCCTAGAAAATACCTAATAAAACTCCCTTGTATAAAATGAACTCAAAGAAATGATTCTAGATCAGTTATACAGACCTCCCCAAACTAGATCTCTAAAACAAGGCTCAATGAGAGAGCTTACAGCAATATATGAACATTGACATTAAATCTGCAACTCTGAATACATCATAAGAGGTAAAATTCTACTTCCATAATTATATTATGATATCAGCAATAAAATACAAGAAATAGTTGAGGGACAAGCCACTCAAACCTTTAGAACCAATCTCCCATGGATAATCAATGAAATGCAGGAGTTGCTGCAACTATAAAAAATGTCAGAGGACCATGCCTGTGTAGTCTATATGAAGTAGAAACTATTGAATATGTATTAAATTTACATGTGTCTGAAGAGATACAAAGAAATACCCAATAACAAGGAAATGGGCTGAAATATGGGATTTCTAGTCAATCTAAGAGAGATTACTAGAAATGCCAGAGAATACAAAATGTGAC
Source organism: Pinus albicaulis (assembly GCA_034641835.2). NCBI lineage: Eukaryota > Viridiplantae > Streptophyta > Pinopsida > Pinales > Pinaceae > Pinus > Pinus albicaulis. Next base: position 22,174,589 of record MU968363.1, read on the forward strand.
AACTAACTTGTCACTGCAACTGAAAAAAAATGAGAATGAGGATATGGAAAATCTCAAAGATTATTTCCCTCCTCTTATAATGCCTCCAAGCAAATGGTTGATCCCTTTGTCTCAAAAACACTCCTCCTGATGAGCTCTAGAACCCCTCTCTCACTGCCTCCTCTGAAATAGCGCAGTTTCCTCCATGGACTGCGCAGTGGGAGATGATGGAATGTTTGGCCAAGTTCCAATGATATGAAATGTAGCCTAGGAGTCTCCTTTACTGCTCCTCCAATGAATATATCACTCCTCCACTATAATGGCAAGCCAAGAATGACTCCATGAGTTCCTCTCTTGCTGCACCCAGCAACACAACGTCCTCTCTGTTGCAGAGCTAATGATGTAGGTGATGAATGTAGTTGTGGCCAATGCTGGATTGAGGAAAATGCAGCTCAATCCTCATCCTTCCTTGAGGAAGAGGTAGGGATTCCCGACCAGGAACACCCTAGTGCCCGAGGTCACCACCACCCTGCTAACCAGCCCAGGGATGCAAGCCTTTGCAGACCCAATTCGAAAATCTAAATCATAACATGATACAAATGGGCTACCGTCTCCTCCTTATAAAGAAAGGGAAATATTCTCCACCATGGTCCCACCAATTAGGGTTTCCACCCTCATGTGAATGTCCTCCCTCTAAAACTACGCAGCTTCTCTAGCAAGCTTCTCCTCTATAGGTAGCATTGTTGACTTTAGTCAAAAAGGACTAAATCAAGTGATATGGGTTCCATTCACACCCTTAGGTGCTTTAATCCAGCTGCTTATTCATCTCCTCTTCACATAACTTGTGTTATTTCTCCATCAAAAAGGGGCTAAGGTGTCTCCTTCCCCATTTTATTTAACAAAATAAAATTATGTAAACTATAATGTTCCATTTAGCTTGAAGATAAAAATTGGGAACATTAAAGTCCTCCCCTCCCACATGTTGCTTTTCCTCAAGCAACTGCATAGAGAGAACAAAATTTTCTCCCCCTTCTTCTCTTGTGGCCCCCTCATCAATGATCTCCACCACTACTCAAACATGTTGCAGTAAATCTGTCCTCTAATGCTTCCTCCCAAGTATGCAAACCAGAATGGAAAGATAGAAGGTGTAGGTGGAATCATTCTTGCTAGAAGGCGGCCTCCTCAAGGTAAGAGTGATGATATGCATGGGATAATTTTTCCCCCAATGATGATCCTCTCATCCATGCAATCATCCAAATAAAATCTCAACCCCTGGTTTCTGCAATGTGGTGGGGCTAAATGGAGAGTTGTGCTTGTGCTTCTCAAGATGGTCCTCTCTCCATTTGAAGTTTCCATGGGGCTGCCTCTGTCCTTGGGCTGAAATGGTATGGCCTCCAAGAATGGCCCAAGCTACCCCATCAAGAAAATCAGCCATGAAATGTCTCCTAAAATTCTCCAAGCGGTTTCTCCCACAAGAAGAGACAAGTAGCAATGTGGCAATCATGGTTTTTCCATGGTGTCTCTGACAAGATAAGACATGTATAATGGGGATAATCATGCTCCCAATGGGTTGTACATCAAATAATCCCCAAATAATGCTCCTAATGAGTGTACAAACATCATAAATACAAGGAGCAATACACAATAAAAGAAAGTTGTCAAATGACAACCGGATAGTGGTCCAAAGTTCCACTTATGGAACCTACGCAGTGCCTCTTGGCCTGCCTCAAAATCAAAAATAACAAGTGCTTTACTAGCCACTTGTTTTCTGCCACAAACTCCTCACAAGATGGAATCATAAAAATACAAATTGGTGCCAATGGTGCACACCAAGAAGCATGTGGCTTCCCCCCCACAAACCATCATAAGAATGGCCACTCCCATTGCTGCAAAGGGCCAAAAGTACATCACAATAGGGAGCATAAGGAGATGTGATCATCCTTAGCTCATCAAGCTACTCATAATAAGTAAAGAAAGGAAAATAAAAATGAAGATCTATACCTCCTTTACCATGTACTCTGGTCCTTGAGCTGAAATGGCTCATCTAAATGCTCTCCCTCTCCTCTAATGAGTAAGGGAATGGTTGTGCCAACCTCTCCAAAAACATCTAGGCTATGCTTCTTTCCATATGCTGATGTAGACCATAATGAATACCCTCCCAAATGAACTCCCCTAGCAAAACAGAGTATGCATCCAAGTGCATAGCTAGGAAGTCCTCATGTGCTGCATGCAATAGTTTCTCCTTGAGACTAGAAGCCCTAGTCAAGAAGAGTTTGCCATGATGATAGATGATCATATCATCCACTAAGTATCTACCATCTCCATCAGGTCCATCCAAGATCATGCATGCAACTAGATCCTTGGAGTACTCTACCAAAATATGGGATCTCCAATCTGAATGTGTCCTCCTCATAGACAGTGCTAGTGTTCTACAATATGGTGCTCCCCTCACAGTACTGCCTACTAATTTGACATCCCCCATGCCAAATTTATCTTCCAAGTTGTTGCCATGCCCATCATGCAGCTGCTCATGCTCAAAACAGATGGTACCCTTCGAAAATGAGCTCCCCCCATGACAGACTATCATCTCCAAAGAATCTCGCGACCCTGGCCAATGTAAGCATGAGTGGCCTCCATCTACTCCAATGCATGAAAGAGTTCCCTACTCAAAGGAAGTATCCTCTCTCTCATCAAATCCATAGAGCAGCCATCCTGCATCATGAAGATGATATCCTCTACCTCTGCAGCAAACTCTATCAATTCAGTAAAACTGATGAGAGTGGGTGATACTGAAAATGAGAGAGTGTATCCCTCCTCCTTGATCTTATCCCAAACTCTCTGTGTTGTGTTGGACTCCTCCAATGTCTTCACCTCTTCGGAATCCAAGAGTGGTGAACCAAAGGACATGATGCCTCTCATCATCTCTAGATCAAGTGGCTTCCCATGTGGAATGCTTCCATATAGTGAGACATCAAGCTCCGAAATGGATTGCATGTATGAGTGGAATTATTTTTCCCTCTCCTCTCTGTGCAGTGCAGTCTCTTTCCCTTGTGCAGAAAATCTTTGAGATAGATAAGGGTGGATGCTCATCATCCCTTCATGCTAATCCTTCTGATCTTCTTTCTCCATCTCACAATCCCCAGAAAATGCTATATATGGCTCCAGAATTGTGTCTTGGTACCCACATGTAAAAATATTTGGAACTCCTTGCAAAGACACAAGGGCTCCTCTAGTGGAAGCAATGGCCCCCCTTTCACCTCCATGTGGTGATGGATCTCCTCCTAATGTGACAACGCTGTTGGTTCTTTCCAATGTATGCAAAGTGTTTGTGTTTATGACACAATGAGTTTCACCAAGTTCCTCCATCAAACCCTTAGTGAATGTATCATATGTTTTTGCATTTGCATGACAATGAAAAATGGAACCTTTAAACCAACAATCATGAGCCATACCTTTGAGTTGCAACGGTGCTCCTCCCATGGCCTCATTTCCTACCTCTCTCCCCCTTGCAATGCAAGTGGAAAAAGGATTGCGCTGTGGATCTGCATGTGTGCCTGAATGCTCACACCCTTCATGACAATAGCTAGGGTTTTCTCCATCCACAAACCCTCTTAGAAAATCTTCCCAATTTTCCCTTTCATCAAATCTTCAATGATGTTCTCAATGGTATAGAAAAGAAGAAGGGAGACCTCCTCTTACGTCATTCCTTTTCCCTTCTTTCCTCTGTAAATCTCCTCTCCTTGGAGAGAAGCTCCTATTTCTGATGGAATTAAATCTTGTGCATAGGCTGAGCCAAGATTGATGCCTTGATACCACTGTAATATCCCAAATGAGGGATTTCCTGCTCCACCAGGAATATCTTAGGATATTCCAAAATTCCTTCTATAGAAAGACCACAATTCCATTCCATATATTTACTATTGGGGAATTTACTAGATATGTCACCTTCACAATGAAGTGTGAGATCCAGAAGCTATCTGGCCCTTCACAGACTCTATCTATGGATATGCAATATTTCCACTTCGAGAATTTCTGCTACAGGGTCCTTAAGGATGTTGTATAAGGAATTCACTGCATAAATAAGGAAAACCACTACTGGGATGCCCTATAAAATACCTAATACAACTCCCTTGCAGAAAATGAGCTCAAAGAAATGATTCTAGATGGGTTATACAGACCTCCCCAAACTATATCTCTAAAACAAGGCTCAATGAGAGAGCTTACAACATTATATGAACATTGACATTAACTCTGCAACTCTGAATACATCACAAGAGGGAAAATTCTACAGCCATCATTATACTATTATATCAGCAATAAAATACAATAAATAGTTGAGGGACAAGCCACTCAAACCTTTAGAACCAATCTCCCATAGATAATCAATGAAATGCAGGAATTGCTGCAACTATACAAAATGTCGGAGGACCATGCCTGTGTAGTCTATATGAAGTAGCAGCTGCTGAATATGTATAAAATGTACATGTGGATAAATAGATACAAATAAATTCCCAATAACAAGGAAATGGACTGAAATATGGGATTTCTAGTCAATCTAAGGGAGATTGCCAAAAATACCAGAGAATACAAAATGTGACAACTGACTTGTCACTGCAACTGAAAAAAAAATGAGAATGAGGCTATGGTAGATCTGCAAGATGATTTCCCTCCTCTGATAATGCCTCCAAGAAAAAGGTTGATCCCTTTGTCTCAAAAACACTCCTCCTGATGAGCTCTAGAACCCCTCTCTCACTGCCTCCTCTGAAATAACGCAGTTTCCTCCATGGACTGCGTAGTGGGAGATGATGGAATGTTTGGCCAAGTTCCAATGATGTGAGGTGAATCTTGGGAGTCTCATTTACTGCTCCTCCAATGAATAGATCACTCCTCCACTGGAATGGCAAGCCAAGAATGCCTCCATGAGTTCCTCTCTTGCTGGAACCAGCAACACAACTTCCTCTCTGCTGCAGAGCTAACGATGTAGGTGATGAATGTAGTTGTGGCCAATGCTAGATTGAGGAAAATGCAACTCAATCCTCATCCTTCCTTGAGGAAGAGGTATGGATTCCCGACCAAGAACACCCTAGTACCCGAGGGCACCACCACCCTGCTAACCAGCCCGGATATGCAAGCCTTTGCAAACCCAATTCAGAAATCTAAATCAGAACATGATACAAATTGGCTACCATCTCCTCCTTATAAAGAAAAGGAACTCTTCTCCACCATGGTCCCACCAATTAGGGTTTCCACCCTCATGTGAATTTCCTCCCTCTAAAACTGCGTAGCTTCTCTAGCAAGCTTCTCCTCTATAGGCAGCGCTGTTGACTTTAGTCAAAGAGGACTAAATCAAGTGATCAGGGTTCCATTCACACCCTTATTTGCTTTAATCCAACTTCTTATTCGTCTCCTCTTCACATAAGGAGTGTTATTTCTCCATCAAAAGGGGGCTAAGGTGTCTCCTTCCCCATTTTATTTAACAAAGTAAAATTATGTAAACTATAATGTTCCATTTAGCTTGAAGCTAAAAATTGGGAACATTACATTAATTCATCCATCTCTTTCTCTTTTTGAGGAAGGGGATAGATCTATGCACCAGTCCATTTGTTTGAGGAGGACTATTGGTGAAGAGCATACTCATGTAAATCATGTTTTAATTTCTGATTGTATGCATTATTTTACTATGTATATGCAGACCATGACTCCAAATATTTACACATTAGGGCTTCAATCAGCCAATTAAAATATAGAAGATTGTTGGTTTTAACAATTTTCCCGAATAAGAATTAGTTTCTGAGACAAAATGTCGAATTAGGAAATCACTCCTCTTTTTGTGGGATGTTGCTGTTGCTGGAAGGTGCAATCTTGGGTTTTGGAGGAAATTTGACCTTCGTTACTTTTCTAAGAAACTCCTGAACTTCTCCGATGTATGGGTGAACATGGTATGTGTATTATACCATTGTTGTGCCACAATAGTTTGTCGCAAAAAATAGTGTAACTAAATGACCTTGAGCAAAGCATTCAAAATCACCCATTACACATTCATGTGTCCTAATGATTAGTTGCAATTTGTTTTTCTTGTAGAAGTCCAATACACGGTTAGGCCCAAATGTGACAAGACCTGGACCTATCGCATTTGGACGCAAGCCTTCTACACTATCATTCTCTGTTGGATCAGACCATAGAATATCCATAAGAACAATTGATCTTGCATCCATGCTTATCAGTCGTTGCAGGCTCTCTATCTGTTCCAAAAAGTTTATAGATCTTCCAATCCCACCATGCATACAGATAATCTTTCTTTCTATAAGAGTAGATAAGGGTAACCAATTGAAAATCTGGTTAAATCATGTCCATGCCCATATCCCATCTCTATCTTCCATTCATTCGATGCATTCAAGTCGAAATCCAAAGAGTGCATTGATGTCAGCAGCTTCATGATTTCCCCGAATCAAATGTACATGGTCATGATACTCAATATTAAGCGCAAGAATTAAGGTATTAGTTTCTAAACTGTGCTGACCACGATCAACATAATTTCCCAAAAAGAGGTATTCAATATACGTAATATCTCCTGCAGTTGAAGGAAATCCATACTCATCAAACAATCGCATTAAATCACCAAATTGTCCATGAAGATCACCAAATATTTTGACTGGAGTCTTCAACTATAGGATTGTTAGCTCAAGCATGAATATTTGTTCTGTAGTATAACATAGCTCACCCTCTTCATAGGAATCCAAGAATAATCCCCTATTTACAGGAGGCCTCCAATTACGAGACCTAAGCAAAGACGAAATGACCTTTTTATGCAAAGTAACAACAGACTTTTCTTTTGTAAGCGTCCTTTTAGCAGCATGTGCTTGGTTAAGATTCCACAAATTTGAGAGTAAATGAGATTTTTTTTAATCCCCAAACATAACCAAAGTAGCAATATTCATAGAAACCCAATACGTTCATGTTTAGAAGTGGTTTTCAGTGGAATATTCTCCTGATGATAACTCCTTCACAGAACCGAATTTCGCCAAACGGTTTCTGGGTTATATGAAACATGGTGCTCTGAACAAAACCCACGTCTTGGAATTTAGATATTCTGCTCCATTTGGTCGCAAAATTGATATTTTCAACTACAACAATCTCATACTCAACTACCCAGCTCAATGCATTCCTGCATCGAACCTTCCTGCAGCCAAGAAGGAATTTATTAAAAGCACTCATCAAATTAACTAATAACAAGAATTTACAAATTAATAGCAATTTTTTCTAAATTCCTCTAATTAACAACATAATGGATAATGATTAAAAACACCAGGTACATGTATGTTTTTATTTGATAAAAATCGTAAAAACATGGACAAAAATGCAGCTCAACATCCCCCCACAGTAAACTTCTTGCACGTCCTCGTGCAAGCCAAAACTATAAGACGATGAAATAAGGCAAGGAAAATGTCAGCAAAGATTTTAGCAAGTAAGGATGGAGATGCCTGAGATTGTAATGCATTAATTAACCTCCGATATTACTATTACGTTTTGAGCTAAAACCATGTGAAACGATAAAACAAGATAATGTACCGAAATTAGACATGATGGAGAAAATAGTGTTTGCACATACCTGTTACCTTGTCCCAAATTTTGTTTCTTCCAAAATTCTTATGGTAAAATTCAAATTTTGTTGAAAAAGTGCAGTTTCAAAAATAATAACAGAAGGTTTCTGCACCTACTATAACAATCTCATACCTAGGTCATGCATCACATATTTAGAGGCAACTACAATCAATATGCATTGTTGGCAACCAACACCTTGTGAGTAGTCATCATTGAGTAATTCATCACTCTAAATACAATGAAAATTAAAGTGAGTTATGATACCAATCAACAACCTCTTTATTGAATACTCTAAATTATGTTGTTATACGGATTCAAAAATTGAATTTCCTCTTAATCCAGTACAAAGAATTACCTTAACTAAGGGTACCACTTCATTAAAGATTCATGATTTTTGAAGATAGAACACCAAGCATCATGTTAAAATTGTCTTAAAACCATTGCCCAAGAAAAATGATGAGTCTTAAGGAAGGAGAAGGATAACCAAGAAAATCATAGTATGCAGTTAACTTTAATACCACAAACATGGCCCTGCTGCCCACAGGTGTCCATAACCTCGACAGGGATGTCTTTTAACCTAGTGAAATGTTAGTATCCCACTTCCTAGATATAGTTTCAGAGTTAGCTTATTTGAATTTTTTTAATGAAGGCCATTGTCCTAGCTTGGTAACCAACTGATGGCAGTGCCATTCACAAGGAGTAACATGAATGAATAGGTTAGCTCGTGATGAGACCTCCTATCTTCCATCTTTTTGGTTGAAAGCCATTACTCTAGCTTGGTGACCAGTAGAAGTAATGTCATGCAAGCTAGGTCTCATGATTGTGGTAGTTCGGCTCATCACAAGACCTCCTATCCTTCCATAAATCTTTGTAAGCTCTGATTATGATTAACCTTAAAGGTTACTTAATAAGTGGGGAGACAGATCTACTCCTTAAGGGTACAGGATGGCGTGAAAATTTTTTAATGACTAATCATTTCTGGCTAATTCCTCTACCCTAAGGACTTATTAAATATATCCCAGACAATGACTTATAGATTCTTTGAGTTAAGAATGCTAGTGTTCTCATGAATAGCTCATTATGATCTTAACAAGAGTGGTCCACCATAGGGGTTTTCCAATAGTACCTTGAAAATATATATCTAAGACGACAACTTATTAGAGTGATTAATCATGGTTACTTTTGCAAAATTATGAGGTATTAGAGTGAATTGTACTCAAAAAAATTTGTCACAAATGTGTGTGTTAACAACTAATGTGGATCAAAGTAGTTTTAACAGCCATGATTTAAAATTCAAAACCCTAATATCATTGTAACTGCTTTATTCATTTATTCTCCCACTCTATTTTACCCTAAGAGGCGAAAGACTCCATTTAAGTATAGGAGTACTTCCAATGAAGCCATGTGCATAACAAAACGCTGATTATACTCACACTTAGTTTTAAATAATAGACTTCAAGACATACGAAAGCATCAGAAACCAGTTGCTTCAATTGATATGGTACCAAGAGTTTCTGAATGATGAGGAAATAAGATAGCTTGATGACTGCTCGAAACCAGGATTCAATGGAATCCACATATTTATGATTCTCCAACTAATGCAAATCTTTCGTAGTTTGATAGTCATTGTCCCAAAGGCACAAAGAATCTGGTGAAAGAGAACAGATGAATCCCTCAAGTTCAGGCTCAACTATATGCTTTTCAAATTGACAAGAATGGTTGAGAGAGATTCTAAGGTTTTGAGTTTCAATAACATTTTCATAACAGGTTCCAATGAAAGGTTGCTCCTCTGGTGGTCTTTGAATTCCACTTTCCCGAGGTGAATGTTCTACGGTAATGGGGGAATTTTCTAGATTCATTCCCTTTTCCAACATGGAAGGTGTAACATTTTGTTCAATAGGGGAATCAATAGAAATAATAGGTGGTTCAAACTGCTGCACAACATCATGGTTTAGATTAGGGTTTAAAAGATGGTTTGGGGTAGGGTTTTGGTTAAGGCTTGGACTATGATTTGGATTTGGATTGGGATTAGGCTTTGGACTAGGATTAGGTCTAGGTTTTAAATTAGAATTAGGGTTAGGTCTAGGGTGTGGATTAGGGTTACGTCTAGGACTAGGGTATGGATTAGGGTTAGGGTATGGATGAGGGTTTGGATTAGGACTAGGGTAAGGTTGCACATATGGCTGGGACCATGGAGGAGGATAACTTAATGGTGTATTGGAAAGAAATTTTGGTTGTTGTTGATGCTCATACGATTGAATTTGCATGGGAGATTTCCCTAGAGAGAAAGATCCAAACGATTCTTGAGGCCATGGAAATATCTGGATCGAGGATGAGGGCCAAGGCGAGGGCCACTGCAGCGACGAAGTAGGATATTCAATTGGACGAGGATTAAAAGTTTTCCATAAAACTGCGAGATTAAAAACATGTTGAGGAACCTACTCAAGAAAATAAGAATTATTCCAAGTATCAAATGGTGTTGGGTTTTGATTTATACCTGGCAGTTGATTCGATTACTTACTTGATTCCCTGAGTAACTTTCATAATTGTGGCAGTGATGGGAAATGTTCGGTTGCATGACCATCATCACAAATTTTGCAAACTTTTAGACCGCTAAGTGGAAACTTTCCAATATAGTGTTTCTTTTGATAGTTGGTACAAAGGATAAGCAGTGGTTATTCATCCTTCTCTTGCTCCTCCAAATCATCCAATTCCGAAATCAAAGATTTAATAATATTGAATTTATGTTCAAGCAAGGTGTTAAATTCTGCAGTTGTGAATTCTTCATCGGATGAGTTGTTCGTCTCTGTAGCGGCATAAAAACTCCTCATTGAATGATTCCTCAAAATGCCATATTCTTGTCTTCAACAAGCCACTAGTACATTCTGTCATCACATAGATTAGTATGCAAGGGTTCTTACAATACCCCAAAATGATATGACGTTTTAGGATTGGATTCTGAAGATAAATGAATTTAAAAGTTATTGGATGAAATAAAGCTCACCACGCTTGCACAAAAATAAATTTGCATAAAAGGAAGGGAATGACGTATTGGGAAAATACTGAATCAACACAATATTTAATCTATTGAAAGCAAAAAAATTCAGAAATTAAATGTCTTAAGCCTACTTCTATAGGAAAGGAAATAAAAGTTCAAGAGATAAACAATATGTCTAGACTTTGGAGCAACCCCACAATAGTGGATGCATGGCTCTTCACTCGCGTCTTACCATACTCTCTCCACCCTCTAACGTCCTGCAATACCCTTGAAACTATGTAAGAAAATTTTACCTGAGCCAAAATACAACTCCCTGGCAACGATGCCAAAATGTTGGTCGGCTTACTTGTCATATTAAACATCTCAATATTAATTATCAATCTGAGAGTCGTAAACGCGGGTTGTACTACGTATTGGCTCAAGTTAATGGTCATAGTATAAATATTCCTTTGTAATGATAAACTATGTGCTGAAATGAAACACACATTTGCTGGCAAATAAACAATCTCGAAAAGGAAACCTATTGAACTAATTCTTATCAAGAAAACTCCATACTGCAATTAAACTACAAGGAAATTCAATAAATCCTCAATCATGTAACATTCTCGCACTCACATTCTACTTTTTAAATCTCCTATGATAACTTAAAAAAACTGATCTATTTATTCCTCTCATCAATGTGAAACTATCACTCGAAATTAATAAGCAAAAAGGTCACACATGATTCTAATGACAACCTCACACATTAAACTAACTAAAATACTCTTCATAATAAATTCAAGATTCAAATTAACAAAGGAAAGTTTTAATTATTGCAGGAAGAAAACTACTTTACTTCATGTAAAAATAACACTTAAAATATCCTATCGAAAATCGTATTGCAAATAACCTATGAGAAACCTTCTATCTAAGGAAAGGAACTATTAAAAAACAAACCTACTTCAAAATCAAATCATGTAACTTAATAACTAAAACTAAATCACGCTGCATTTGAATTGATATCTCTACCTGCACAATCAAATCCGCACTCAAACTTGCTCTTATAAGGAAATGATTACACTACGAAAACAAGAATCATTCTGAATAAAAAGAAATATAATTATTAAATTAAGTCCCAGGATTCATAAACAATCAAATTAAATCCTACAAAAATTCAAACAAATCAAATTAAATCCTGCAAACATTCAAAGGAAACTAAGTAATTCAAACCATACTTAAACTCAAAGCATTTAAAATATGTTCTGATTCTGATCACTCTGAAATCATTATATTCCTATAACTAAAATGATTAAGAAATGTAAACTCTTATCAACTTTTAACCATAACAAAACTCTAGTCTTACCCTAATCATATATATACTTGCACATTCCACTCACTATCAGCATTGTCTTACATTTTCCTGAGTATTAATCACAAAATTATAATGTTGTAGAACTTGGTAACGTATAGTAAATAAACATAACATAAAAAATTTGTTTCTAGACTTGTGACAAGGTGATTATCTCAATTTATTTTCTGACCCATGCCATGCAATCATACCAAGATCGTTGCTCAGGAAAGATTCTCGCTTAATTATTTAACAATTAGAAAACCAGATTTACAGCATTCTATTCGAGCTTACTGAAGTGAAATGAATGTTTTAAGTACGGAATGTGATGATGATTCTAAAATCTAATCTCGCAACCTTTCAAATGAAAATTATATTTATAAATTCAAATCTATGATATCTATGATTCTATTCAAATCTATGGTTCTAACATCTATGATATCATTCAGCTACAGGACTTCTCTCCAATGGTGGTGGGCCCTTACCACTCCTAGAGCAAGCCTAGATTACCCAATCTACTTCGTGAAATCACAACAACCCACAATATGTATGTATAATAAATATGCTGAAGAAAATTATATATTAAAACTCATAATTCAAATGGCGAATATAACATAAGATGCTGCTCCCATTACTATCCATTCTCCTCTGCAAATTCGATGCTGGTTCTACATCTCAAAATTTGACCTTTATATCTGAGAAATTCCTCATGGTTCTACATCTGAGAATTAATTCTGTCAAATTGATGGACTCACACCCTTATACCTCTGAGAAATCCAATTTTACATATGAGAAATTTTCCTTGTCTAAATGACGGATTAACTTTCTGCTTCTAAGAAATATATATCTGTCTAATTGATGGATGAATGCCCTTTGCCCATTCGTTGACCGCCTCGAAATATATATATATATATATATATATATATATATATATATATATATATATATATATATATATATATATATATATATATATATATACCGGATTTACACATTGGGGCTTCAATCAGCCAATTAAAATATAGAATATTATTGGTTTTAACAATTTGTGGGAATAAGAATTAGTTTCTGAAACAGAATGTCGAATTAGGAAATTGCTCCTCTTTTTGTGGGATGTTGTTGTTGCTGGAAGGTGCAATCTTGGGTTCTGGAGGAAATTTGACCTTCGTTACTTTTCTAATAAACTCCTGAACTTCTCTGGTGTATGGGTGAACATGGTATGTGTATTAGACCATTGTTGTGCCACAGTATTTTGTCACAGAAAATAGTGTAACCAAATGACCTTGAGAAAAGCATTCAAAACTGTCCATTACACATTCATGTGCCCTCATGATTAGTTGCAATTTGTTTTTCTTGCAGAATTCCAATACACAGTCAGGCCCAAATGTGACAAGACCTGGACCTCTCGCATTTGGACGCAAGCCTTCTACATTATCATTTGATCTGTTGGATTGGACCACAGAAGATCCATAAGAAAAATTGATCCTGCATCCATGCTTATTGGTCATTGTAGGCTCTCTATATGTTCCAAAAATTTTATAGATCTTCCAATCCCACCATGCATACAGATAATATTTCTTTCTATAAGAGTAGATAAGGGTAACCAATTGAAAATTTGGTTAAAGTGTGTCCATGCCCATATCCCATCTCTATCTCCCATTCATTCGATGCATTCAAGTCGAAATCCAAAGAGTGCATTGATGTCAGCAGCTTCATGATTTCCCCAAATCAAATGTACATGGTCAGGATACTCAATCTTAAGTGCAAGAAGTAAGGTAATAGTTTCTAAACTGTGCTGACCATGATAAACATAATCTCCCAAAAAGAGGTAGTCAATATACGTAATATCTCCTACAGTTGAAGGAAATCCATACTCATCAAACAATCGCATTAAATCACCAAATTGTCCATGAAGATCACCAAATATTTTGACTGGAGCCTTCAACTGTAGGATTGTTAGCTCATGCATGAATATTTGTTCTGTAGTATAACATAGCTCACCCACTTCATAGGAATCCAAGAATAATCCTCTATTTACAGGAGGCCTCCAGTTACGAGGCTTAAGCAAAGATGAAATGACCTTTTTATGCAAAGCAACAGGAGACTTTGCTTTTGTAAGCAACCTTTTAGCAGCTGTGATTGGTCAAGATTCCACAAATTTGAGAGTAAACTAAGATTTTTTTTAATCCCCAAACATAACCAGAGTAGCAATATTCATAGAGACCCAATACGTTCATGCTCAGAAGTGGTTTTTAGTGGAATATTCCCTTTACGATAACTCCTTCACGAAACCAAATTTTGCCAAACGGTTTCTAGGTTATATGAAACATGGTGCTCTGAACAAAACCCACGTCTCAAAATTTAGAGACTATTAAAAATTTGGTCGCAAAATTTATATTTTCACCTACAGCAATCTCGTACTCAACTACATGGCTGCTACTTTTATGCATTTGGTGAATTCGTACTCAAATGCATTCCTGCACCGAACCTTTCTACAACCAAGAAGGAATTTATTAAAAACACTCATCAAATTAACTAATAAAAATAATTTATAAATTAATAGCTATTGTTTCTAAATTCCTCTAATTAACAACATAATGGATTAATAATGATTAAAAACACCAGGCACAAGTATGTATTTATTTGATAAAAATCATAAAAACATGGACAAAAATGCAGCTCAACATTTTTCAAGGGTTAAGTTAGCATGCTTCAAGGATCAAAGGGAGAGCCACTTCAGGGTTCTCATAACACCTGTTGAGCTAAAGTGTTGAAGGACATAAACAAGCCAAAGAAATTCAAACTTGTAACTCAAACAAAATCTGTTGAACGAGGTAAGGAGTATCAGTGAGCAAGGTTTAAATTATCATTTCAAGGACCTGCAAATCAGAAGTGGCCAAAGAAAGTAAAGGGCATAGTTTGAATTCATAATGCATGTCAAAGGGCATTTTTTGAAGGTGTTAATGTGTGAATTCCCCCAGAAGATGTTCAAATGAACTTATTATGCTTCAAAGGGAAACACGAAGGTTCAAGTTAATCATATCATCAAACTACAGAGAAAACAGTGAAAAATGATTAGTAAGAAAGGGTGAAAGGGATAAGTCCAATATTGTGAAGGAAAACACAGGAAACTTTGAAAACACTCCTATGTGAAACCCTCCAAAGAAAACATCAAGTGAAGGTGTCAACACAAGGAGTAAGAGAAAAATGCTACTTCAGTATTTTTGTTAGCTACAAGCAAAATGTATAAATAAATATTAGAAAAAATGAAAGGGGTCAAAAAAACATTAGGGAAGTGGGTTCTAAAGCTAGATTTAAATCCTTTGCCTATAAAAGATCATCTAACACTTCAGAAAAGTCACTTTTTCCTTATAAATATCTTCAAAGAAATCATGAGGAGAAATTGTGAGTTTTTGAATCAATTTTGGTCAAGTATACCTAGCGCTCTGCGCTCAGGACTGCACTGTGCCCCTACCGAAAAACCTTGTGTAAATTTACAAAGCGATGCGCGCCTATGAGTACGCACTATGCGCCTGGCCAAATGTTGTGCGTTTACCCGACAAAAATTCTGTTGCACTACGCGCTTGGCACACAACCATGCATTCAGCCTAACCCGACACCTCGTTCAATGTTGTGCGTTTGATCGACCCAACAACCTGTTCACACGGTGCGCGTTTGGCCAAGAGGGCCTCTACACAACTTCAACACTCAAAAACCCTCAAAATTTCTCCAGGTCATCATCAAGGGTTTTCAAGCATCCTTAAGGGGTAAATGCATCTCATCAAACCCTCTCCAAGTTATTTGTCATCAATTGATTGAGGGAATGAAGACCTAAGGAGGAAAACCTAAGTTCATGCTAAAAACACTGATTAAGCCTCCTTCATCTGCAAACAAGGAAATATCAGTTGAAATAGGGGTGAATTAGGGTGGTTGCAGTGGTTTGAAATTGGTCATCCATCCAAGCTAAAATAGCTTTGTCCTAACATTACAAACAATTTTACCTCACATTTCCCTCTTTCATTTCAATTTGACATAAGTGCTAATTGTTTCCAAGCAGCGTTTTTGTTTAGAAATCAGCAGAGGAGGTCATCAAGTTTTTCATAGCCTCTCATACATCCTGCTATACCTACACACTCTCTCATTTCATTTACTTATAGAAATTTCCCCTTTTATCACCACTCCATTACCCTCTTCCACATCCATTTCATAAGCAGAGTTAGGGTTTTTCTCAAAAGCAAGAGTGTTCAAAATGTCAAGGGAAGGAGACAGTGGTAGTGGTGAATAAGGCCACATGCCAAGGAGGCATCAACACAGAGGTGGGAGGATTAATAGGTTTGAACCTCAAAACATAATGGATATTAATGCCTCTCCTATGATTGTCAAATGTTTCCAAAATGTGTGGTGTTTTCATTTTTGTGAAAGAGTACAACAGGTACAAAGTCACCCTGAGCTAACTAGGCTATTCATCCTTAACCTGCATGACAAACACACTACCCTTGCAGGGGTGACCTTTGAGCTCTCCTCGGATGCCATATTCATTTCCACAGGCATACCTAGTGTAGGGGAAAAATGGTTCAAGCAGGCCAATCTTGACCTAATTTGCTATGAACCCTTCCTAAAGCCCAGATACAAAGAGAAATAAAAATCTATCTTCCCTTTCTC
Organism: Pinus albicaulis; assembly: GCA_034641835.2. NCBI lineage: Eukaryota > Viridiplantae > Streptophyta > Pinopsida > Pinales > Pinaceae > Pinus > Pinus albicaulis. The sequence continues at coordinate 22,191,157 of MU968363.1, forward strand.
ACATTTGCTGGAGAGATATGCGCCTCTGATGAGAATTATCCTGAAATATTTTACATGTGAGGGAAGGTACTCTAGGCTTTACTCCTATCACATTAGGCTTCTCATGCACTTTACTAGGGTTAGGATGTTGCACCTGCCCTATTACCTCTACAGAAGTATTGATAAGATGTCTTATATTGTACAAAAGAGGGACTATGCCCAGCAGATGCAAAGTTTATTTCATCACTCCATCACTCCTTGATTAAGATAGTTGTGTTACACCAGTTGTAGAAAAAGGGTATTCCATGGGAGGTTTTCATTACCCATGAAGTATTCACCAACCCAAAACCCCATCATCAGCAAAATTTGCCTTCATCATCTCATCCTCCTTTCCCCACTCCTCCATCATCTCCTGTTGAACATGCTTCACCATCTACACATATCCCTTCACCTCAGGACAACCCTCCTTCCTCACCCTCTCACAACGCATCATATAATGAGGTAAGTAACCATGAACAATAAATTCACAATGAAGGAGAGGGTAATGATAGGACAAGTAGTGAGGAAGAAATAAATGAAGAGGCAGAGGTTAGCGATGAGGTAGAAATCATGGAAACTGAAGGCAGTGATGATGTTGGCAATCAAGAGGAAAATAGTGAGGAGCCAAGCAAAGAAAAATTAGCCAGTGAAGAATATGAGGGTAGTGCAGAAGGCAGTGAGGACACAAATGAAGAAAGTTTCCAAGAAGACATGGAGGTAGATTTCAAATAAAATGAAGAAAATGATGAAGAAAGAAGCCAAAGTGATGATGAAGATGAGGCAGAAAATGTTAGTGAAGAAGAAGCCACTGAGTCTAAAGGTAGTGAGGCTGATATAAATGATGCCAATACCAGTGATAAGGATAGCCCACAAGTCAGTGAGAAAAATGAAAGTGCAGAAACCAATGATGAAGAAAGCAGTGAAAATGAGGAGGAGAGTAGTAATCATGATGGCCATGATATCAACGGAGATGATAATAATGATGATGATGATGATGATGTTAACACTGATAAAAAAAACAAGAATATCAGTGATGATGTTGAGAGCCATGTTAGAAGCCATGATACCAGCCAATAAATTAGTGATAATTATGGCATTGAACCTAAAAGCAGTGATGATATTGAACACAGTGAGGCTCATGGCAGTGTTGAAGGCAATGAAGAAAATAGTGAAGAGGATGAAGGCACTACAGAGAGCAGCAAAGGAAAGGCCAGTGATGTTAGCATGAAGGATACAAATGAAGAAGTGAGCCAAGATGTTAGTGATCCAAACAAAGATGACCACAATGATAGAAACAAGACATATGGAAATGAGATACAAAATATTGAACCTCTTCCTTTGACATACCAAAGAGGAGAAAGGCATGTGTTCACTACCCTCAAAAGGAAAGGGGCCGTGCCTTCCACATCCACTAAGCAAATTGACGAAGGCAAAGAAAAAATCACTGGTGAAGAGGAGGAAGACAATCATGAGGTTGAAAAGGAATTTGAACTCATTCATATTGACAGTGAGGATGAAAATGAATAGAAAATCACAAGCATCTTTCTCCAAAGCAAGGATGCTCAAATAAGAGACCTACAAGCCAATATAGCTAGGGCTAGGAATGTCATTCATTTTTATGAGGTGGAAAACAATCATCTGGAGGCACAAAGGGCCATTTATGAGGTCAGGGCAATCAAAGCCTGGAAAGAAGCTACCAAGGCAAAGGTAAGGCTATAAGAGGTCTTGGGTACTCCTGATGAGAGTGAAGATGAAGAAGGACAGCTGTCAAGGAGAAGGCCAAAGAAAATTGTCTTGAAGAAGGCCTTGGCTAAGGAGAGAGAGAAAGAGGTAGCCTTGGTAGAGAATCTCACTCCAAGTGAGTCGATTTCCAAAGAGATAGAGTATGATTTGGAGCCTTGGTTAGAGAGGGCCAACATACACTTGGAGGATCAACTAGAGAAGACACAAAAAGACCTTGGCCTTCAGAAGAAGATGGCCAAGAATTATGCCTTGAGAAATAAAATTGCAAGGGCCAAGCTCAAAAGAACCCTTGCCAAAATTCAAGCACTCAAGGAGGCAAAAGACCAAGCAAACCTTGAAATTCTAGCTGATGCTTCTCTATAGGCATCCCAAACACCATGAGGGAGGTATTTGCAAATTTTGGCAAGTTTTTTGAAATTTTGTTTTTTCACTATTTTTTAGGGCCAAGGGAATCCATTGGAGGTAAACTCTACATTTTTGGAATCCTTATGCCAAGGGCATCATGCACACCAAATTTAAAATCATTTGGAGCAGTTTTGGTCCTCCAAAAGGCCCAAAAGCATGCAAAATTTCACCTTTCTACCTTGTTTTCAGGGTTGACACTGCGCCCTTAGCAGCCTTGGGTGTTTTGGTTTTTGAACAAGTTAATGAAGTCAAAACAAAAACCCAAGGGCCCTTTTGGAAATTAGACTTTACATTCTTTCCAACGAGCTATCCCAGAGCTCATTCTGACATCGGGAAGGCCTTCAAAATTCAGCTGCAAGATGACTCATTTTTCCCGTGCAGGCACTGCGCCCTTGGACCTCACTGCTGCGCCCTTATCTGCAAAAGTCAACAAAAGACACTCATTTATGGAAAATATATATTTTATGGTTTTTTGGGCAAATCACTCCAAAGTTAGGTGTTAGGAGTTATTTTTCGTTTATTTCATTAGATATTTTATGCCTTGGGCCTTGCATGGTATCTTTTTACATAAATGGTATTTATGAGTGTTTATGAAATTTTCAAACCCTATTTAGGGTTTTGACCCTCCAATGCAAGTTAAATAGAGCATGGAGGCCTTATTGTATTTTGTTGGATGTTTATTGAGAGTAGTACATAGAATTTAAGGTTGAAGAGAAATTGGATTTGGCTTTTGTGGATGGCTTGGCATGCTTGACAATGGAGAAGGCTTACTTGCATGATTCATGAGCATAGTTAATGGTGATGTGTTCCTTATTTAGTTTTTTTTTTCTCATTTTATCATGTTTTTACATATTTCTATTGCAGTAGGACAAAAATTTTAGGCTAATAAATGTTGTTTAGAGGCACCTTAGCTCTGTTTGTTCTCCACTGCTTCTATGTTTTCCTCTGCTAGGTCAGTTTAGATAATTCTTGGTTTCTCTCTAGACCCACATATGCTTGTTTATCTTAAGAATGATTCAATGAATAAAATGTCAAATTATTTTTATGGTTAGCCCTGCTCTTTTCCATTACTTAAACATTTTTTTAAGGTCTTTACTTTGAAGTTTTGTTGATTAGGTTTAGCTAAAGAGGTCTATGTTTTTCCATGCCCTTTTGTTCATCCTAAAAAGTTGCTTTGGAGGTATTTATAGCATGATTAATTAATTTAGGATTTCCCTCTTCTTTGATCTTTTTTATATGTTTATCTTAAATTTTTTCTAAGCTTGAAGGTGAAATCACTAGAATATTTACAAGTTTCTTGCCTTCTATAGTTCACTGGATTGTTGTCTTAATGCTTGCTGCTAGGGTTTAGTAAAAATTTTTATTGGTGTGCCCTGTCTTTGATTATTTCTTGATGCTTATTAATCTTAAAGGCCATTCTTGTTAAGGTATTTGACAAAGGATTCTTAACTGCCCTTTGCACCTACTATGTTAACAAATTTGATGTTCATCTCATTCACATAAGTTTTTTAGATCCATTTGACCATGTTAGACTTGCCTTGTGATGCAATCTTCATCAATTGATTAAACCTTTCAAGCCCTTTGTAGACTCCATAGCCCAATGGCTTAAACTCTCTCACTCTATTAAACCTACTTGACAACCTACCCAACCAAAACAAACAAACAAACCCTAAAACTAATAACTAGCCTAAAATATAAACCCTAAAAACAAACAGGTTACAATCCCTTATACAAATATAGAGAGAGCCCTCTATGAGTCCAGGAAGGCTAGGTCCTACGACTCCAAAGACTGGTCTGATGTTACCCCTGTTCATTTGGTCTTGCCAATCTAAAAAATTACGGGGACCTAACATAATGGTGATCACGGTGGGACACTTGAGTCAGTAATATCCTAAGTATCTCTTAAGAACTCAGAAAACCTCTATCAAACTTAGAAAACTCAAGTGTTAGCCAAAAGTATAATCTAATTGTTTCACCATCCTAGAAAAATGATGACTCAACTGGAGGACACTCATTAAAACCTTAGGGCTACATAAAGGAACTCAGAAAACCCCAAAACATATCTAGATTGGTTTTTGTCAATTATTGGTGGTGGACCATAAGTACATATCCTAAAAATAGCAAAAAACATCCACCTGGCAACTCCACTAGCCTCCAGCAGGCCTACTAACTTTACTAGTTCTCATAGACTTCCCTGGGATTGTGTCAAATCAGCCCTGAGAAATTTAGAGGCCTAGTCACACACTGTGTGAGTTCAGCAAACAATAAGACGGGTCTACTTTCCAAAAAAAATCATAAAATTTCAGCCTCTCTCTACTTTGGGTCCAAAATCTAGCTTCACAAAGGATCTGTCAGTGTCAGCCTTTGCAGCCTTCCTCCAGTGATCAAACATGCTCTTACAAAGTGATCTTAAAGTGTCAAGGTCAAATCTTGTCATTTCAGTGAGTCTTCAAGCAAAATTTGGTCACTAGGTATTAGGTCTAGGGTTTGCTTTTACTCTTGTCAAAGTTTTCCAAATGTCGGTCCATTTCACCATTCAGCTGATTTTACCATCATTCAGAGGGTTTTCATCATCATGTCAGGTTCCAATGGATCATTTTACACCTTGTTCATGCTTCAGTTGTGCCTAGGTAAGGTCCATTTCCCTCTCCTAGGGTTTTGGAGGTAATTTCTCTTGGATGGTCAAATCATCAGCAAAACTTGTATCCTGATGTTCATACACCTTCCCCTATCCTTAATGTACCTTATTAAACACTTCCCATCACTGAGATCCCCCAAATTCCTCATTTTCGCACAAACCCTAGTTTCTTGCTACAACTTGGAAATTTTCTAGGCTAGGCCTATGTTTTGCCCTTTTGGACCCTTTCCCCTCACTCAATCCCTGAAATTCAACTTTCCCCTACTTCCTAACATCCCTCCCTACTTCCCAAAATTTTCTCAAGAATTTAGAAGCCCCTTATCCCCTTCATTTCACTTCATTTCAAAAAATCCCTTGTTCCACCCATCGGGATAGGTTTTACTCCAATGATGTTTCTGAGTAATAAAAGATGAATTTGAGAAAACTGAGAGATTTTTTTGTCCAAAATAGGCCAAGTAATGAAAACCTCCTTCACTTTTTACACAGGTGTCATGGTTTTAGAGAAATGTCAAAAATACAATCGCCTCGGGAGAATTGATGCACCTCTGAAGTGACCTTGGGAAAATCAATATTTCTCCTAGAATGGTTGGCCAAATGACTTTCTTGATGAGTCAAATGATAACTAGACACAAAGATATTTCCAATGCGCTATCATGAGCTCAATTTGGAGTTGAGGAAGACCTTCAAAGGTTGACTGCAACAGCACTCTGCCTTGAGGCAGCCTCATCTTGCACATTTTGACCAGTCTTGGGAGGTTTGATTTTTGATAAGGTAAATAAACTCCAAATTGGAAAATTCCAGTTGAGATGGAAATTAGACTCAATAAGATTTCCAACGAGCTATCATGCGCCCAATTTGGACACCGGGAAGGCCTCCAAAAGCCTCCTGCCAAATGCGCTATTTATGGCGCGACGCATTGGGCTGATACTCCAGTTTTCTCATTGCCTTCAACGAAATCCCAAATTTCTTGGCTCCTCTGCTCCAAGTAAGTCAAATTGTCTTGTAATTTTCCATTGATCAGTTTTGGGTGTGGTTTCAAGGATTTGTTGAAGAACTTGAATGCTAAACTACAAACCCTATCCTCTTATTAAAACTGCTCCTTAGGGTTGTGTTTTGGTGTTTTGGTGCCAAAGACTAATTTTCCCCTTCACCTTGTTGATTCCTTCCCTCACCTTAAACCCATACATCCTTGAAACCCAGTCATTCATTAAACTAGCTCTTTCATATTTATTTACTAGCCTAAAATCAGTATCCATTTTTAGTCATCTCAGGCCCTATTGGACATCTTTTGCCGAGATAGACCTGGAGAGAGCCCTCTCCTGTCCTCGTAGGGCTAGCTACGAGGCTAAGCGTGGTTTGGTGTTGTCCTTTTTCTGCCTTATTTCAGCCTAAGGTGGATTTAGGCTCTAACATAGTGGCGACCATACTAGGGAAGAACTGGGTTGTTGGTTAGTGTTGTTTGATTTATAGCTATAGACGGAGCCTGAAGTCACGCCAGGTAGCCTTCGAACTGCTCTTGCTCTATGAGTGCATAGTAGATAAACACTGCTTCAGTCAATCTCCGGTTTAGCTTGTAGTCGTAACACTTAACTTATAAATTTCCCCAGTACATGTAATCAAGTTTAGATCTGATTGTTGATGGTGGACAACGATCAGACATCAGAAGGCTGAAATCATTCACTTGGCGATTTCACTGAAAAATCCAGAAATCAATCCTTCATGGTGACTCCACTGCAGAGAAATCAGTAGCTTTAAGACTTTCAAGATGGATCGAGTTGCAAGAAGATACGCTCCCATGAGTCGAGATCACATCCCAGGTTTTCCGAATAAAATGCCCAAGGTGGATTGGCTTCAGAATTTGCCTATGTTCATAAATGTGGAAGGTAATGACGCTACTCTTCATCTGGTGAAATTTCACATTCATGTGCATAAATTAAAGATCGATTTTTCTGAAGACTGTTTGATGAAGATGTTTATGGCTACTCTGGAAGATGAAGCCCGATCTTGGTATGAAAGTTTGCCACCTGATTCTATTTATTGTCTAAAAGATTTTCATACAATATTCTTTGAAAGGTATAAAGAATCTTGTTCATCCTTAATATTAGTGCAGAATTGTTGTGAACACATTAGTATTTTCATTGAAGATCCTGAGAATTTTTGTGGAGATAATGAATTGATGGACGAAGAAATCATGGAAGCATTGTATGAAAGTTCGTTTCAGCAGCACACAGAAAACTTAGAGGATACTTATGAAGATCAGCAGGTTGAAGTTTTCCATATGGCTGAAGATGATGAAATAAGAAGTTTTATTTCAAATCTGGTCAAAATAAAGGATGATACGCAGGAAAATGATGTTCCAATCTTAGATAGTGATGAAGATAAATCAGATCGAGAGATAAATTGTGATGAGGAAAAACATGTTGTTCCAGATCTCATAAAAGAGAGTTGTATTGTTGAGGCTGCCTCAAATGAAGAAAACAAAGTTACAGACCTAAATGCTCTCATTCCACCAGAACTAGATCTTCACGAGGAGGTAGTTCATTCCCTCTATGAAAAACAAGATGATATCTTTGTTCAAGTAAGTGAAAAAGTTTCTCTTGATGAATCGTTGGTATATGATAGAAATGATAGTGTTGGGTTTCAAGAATCATCTGAAGTTTCTTTTCTCATGATTAATGAATGTAATGAGAATCTGGCTGTCATATCATATGAAGATGACCTAAAATATATTCAGACTATAGAAAATCAGACCATTCAGGATTCCCTTTCAGATTCTTCTTCATATGTCTCATGTTTTGAAATGTTTTTCCAAGAGGAGATCTGCTCATCTACTTGTTCAGAATTTTTTGAGGACCAGGAACATACTTCTACTGAAGTACATTTTGAAGGAAGATCAGAAGCAGGAGAAAATGACACCTTGTTCTTTCAGCAAGAGGTAAATATTCATGTTTTTCACGATCCATTGGAAAATCTGTTGCAGTCAGCAGTGAAGGTGATTATTGCAGTAGTCAGTGATGAAGGAGATCATGGTTGATTATATTTTTGGATGCCCAGTTACAAGTATCTATTGTCGACCAAGAGATCTGATCAGGAGAATCAATCAAGAAGGCATCTGCTTGATTGGTTACATTGGCATTTTGATATAGTTTGATGGTATATTGTCTTGTAAGAAACACAGGTGGTCATGTACTGCCATCAAGCTTTAAGTTTTAAGTTCAGGTCTTAGTCATTTTGAGTTAGTTTGTTAAAGTCAAGTTTTTTCAGTCATTTCAGTTTTAAAATTGAGTCAGTTTGAAGTCATATTTTCAGTCAATAAATCAGTTAACAGTCTGGTGTTGATTTGGACTCCATAGCCCAATGGACGAAGGCACTGTCTGCTCTCCCAAAGATCTACAGTTCTTAGTACCTCCAGGGAGCTACCATCCCCATTGGAGCCAATGTTAGATTCGGTCTTTACATCCCTCCGTCAGATATCATTTCTCATGGTTGCATCTCATTTTTAAGTGTCTTGCTCAATTCACTCAGTTGCATTCCGCTAGGGGCATGCCATAATCTGACGGAAGGGCCTTGTCGTTTATCCCCCTCATGCCTTATCCTGCTGGCTTAGGTCTGTTTGTCAAATAAATTTTAAGGTTATTTACAGTCCTGTTTGATGTCTAGGTCAGCAAAGAGTTATTTTATTCATTAGGTCTAGGGTTTAATGCCAGCAGGCCAGAGGGAGGATCAGAATAAGTTTTCATCGCAAAAACCGTGTTTCAGTTTCCTTTCTTGATCAGAGCAGTGGTCCAACGAGAAGGCGACAACTATGGTTTGGTTACAGCTTCAGTAATTTTTGCATTTGATACCAAGATAGTGAATTCATGCAAATCAATTAACAGCAGGGCAGAAATGGATCCTGCATTGAGTTTAGCACTAGTTTTAAATGTTTCCAAATCATGCAGTCAGCTCCTTTCTCTTGCGGATAGCTTTTGGATTGGTAAAAGATACTCTTTTTCTTTAGAAACCAAGGAGAAGTTTCTCAACTGGAGCCCAGAATTCACAGTAAAAATAGACAGCACAATGGAATTTAGAGAAAGAACAGAGAGTTGTTTATTTACAGCTATTTTTATACCTTACTGCTTTGAAAAGAAAGCTAAATTATTGAATTTGAAGGTTGAACCTCATCAATATTTTCTGGAAGTAATTGCAAATCATCTAAGTGTTGTAGATTCCTCTCATGTTTTGATCTCAAGGCCTCTTAGCAAGGCTTCCTTGGATTCCAGATTTTACTTTCCAGTTCTGGATACTTTACCTTCGGTATCGTACCTATTTGGAAATTCTCCAATCAGTGAGAAATGTAAAGGAAGTCCGCATTATCAATTGAAGTTTAATAAAAGGGCATCTATCTTAGTAGGGCAAGAAGTACATGGTAATGAAATTTTGGTAGCTGTTGGATCCTCATGGAAGTCGCTGGGAACTATGTCGTGTGAAGATATTAGCCTTAGCAGCTATCACAGGATGCTACTCAATCGAGTCCCTTGGGGCAGTTACAAGATATCCAGAGATGCTATTTTGGCAGAAAAATTGACAGCTTCTTTCACAACCTGATCAAACTGGCGTGGAGCACTACCGCAAGACCTTCTAAATAGTTTCTGTCACAACAATCGCTTATCTGATCCAACATTCTCTCTATCAAAAGAAGATTCCATGGAAAAATTTCAGAATACAAATCAGACACAGCCAGGTCAAAGTGGGTTTTTAAATGCCACAGGAAATGAGTCTGGAATGCTGGACAGGGTTATGAAAGAAATGGGTGAAGGCCTTGATGACATTCAATGTGGGGAATTGGATAATGAATCAATGGGTAGACGTCCTTATAGATGTGCTGTGAAAATACTGTCCAAAGATGGAGATTTAAAAATAGAATGTTGTTCTGAGATGCCTTATAGAAACAAGAGTCATGCAATCCAAAGTGCTGCCTTGAAAGCTATCAATGAAAGGATATGCCTGCATCAGGATCATGCTAATTTTTCCATCGTTGATGATATGTTCAATTACTATAAAAAAGGTTCTCCTATATATGATGATACTTCTTCTTCTGCCCAGAATAAGTTGCCTCGGAAGGTTGTTGACCTTGATCACAACCATGAGATGACTGATCTCAACATCACAGGTCCTGATTGTGGAAAATCACCTTCTAGTGGCACTATATTATGCATCCAATATAGTGTTTTCCTGTTGGGTAAATCTGTAAGAGAATGCTTGGAAAGCAAAGAAGAGTTTGAATTTAAATTTGGGACAGGTATTGTAATTCCCCAATTAGAGATGTGTGTAAGTCGCATGTCTGTCAGTCAGTCTGCACACTTCTATACATCGTTACCACATGAGAGCCTGATATTGGCTGCTGCTGGTGAATGTGCAGAGGAGATTTACACTTTACCTTTAGGAGAATCTGGTCTGGAGTATAATGTCACACTTTTGAGGCTTATGGAGCCCCAGGAAGAGAGAATGGAGCAGGTTTTTCTTAGTCCACCTTTATCGAAACAAAGAATAGAATATGCATTGCGCATTCTTGTGGAGTCTCATGCAAAGTCCTTGGTTGATCTAGGTTGTGGATCTGGCAGTTTATTTGATGCTTTGTTAGAGCAGGAAACTGACTTCGTATATATTGCTGGTGTCAAAATTTCACAGAGAAGTATTATTCGTGCTGCTAAGGTTCTTCATTCAAAACTTGATGTGGGTCATAAGCCTCGATTAGCCACGGCCAGCTTCAAAAGTGCCTTTATATATGAAGGGTCAATCACTGAATTTGATCGGCGGATTCATGGATTTGATGTTGCAACATGCATCGAGGTGATTGAACATATGGAGGAAGACCAAGCATACAAATTCGGAGAATGTGCATTGGGTACATTGTGTCCGCGTGTTTTGATGGTCTCCACACCGAACATGGAGTACAATCCCATTCTTCAGAGAACCGAAGTGAAAACGTGGAGAAGCAAATTAAGTGTTTGGAGGTCGAAATTGTGTTGAAACAGAGTTGTGCGGCACATTGGGTAAGAGCGCGGCGCAAAGAGCCGACGCGGCGCACTGGGCCTCCTGCCACAGTGCTTTTCTCCATTGACGCGGCGCATCCAGGAGGCGCGGCGCACTGGGTGTGCGCGCGGCGCACAAGCTTGAAACTAAAATTTTCTGCCTGTCTTCTCCAAAATCGCATTTCTTTTAGTTGCTCCATGCTCAATGATCCTGGGAAATATATTAATGCTTTTTTTGACAACCATGTTGCATCTAGAGCTGCTACGTGTTAATGTATTGTCAAATTTTATCTAGATCAAGACTTTCGTTCTGCTAAAAGTAGAAAAGTTACCAAGGCATTGAGTTATGGTGAACGAAGACTTTTCCTTTGGTTCGTTTTGCAAACTTTGAACATCTAGGATAAGGGAAGTGTTGGGAATCGTGTTAAGCCAATGGATATGTATTTGCTGGTATTGAAGAAGATATTGAGCTATTTTTGTCAAAAATTTGGTTTTCATTCAACAGCAATGAAAAGTGAAAAGTCAAAGACCGAAAGCCAAAATTAAACGAAGAATATCTACCACGGCAGAGAGATAGGAATAGATTGCCTATTTTTTACTTCAGTTGCAATTCAAAGGGTCTACGCTCCAGATTTTGTCTTTTAATTGGTCATCAAATAAATTCAAGGGGAACTTTGTTCTGTATTTAGAACAGATGATTGGCTTTTCAGCTTTTGTTTGTTATTGATGATTAAACAATTCCTTATTTTGGTCGATTTGTTTTCTCATAGTTGAGTTTATTTATTGTATTGAAAAATGTTTGTAAAGGGTCTGAGTTCTGGGAAAGGTGTGGAAGAATAACTCAGCGTTTGGCTGTACAGTTTTGGCAGAGAATTAATGAAATGATGCAGCTCTGATTCATGAGATTCATGTGGTATGAGTTTAGTATATGTTTCTTCTTTCTGTTTCATATGTATCCTGTTATGTTTTACCGTTCATTCATAATCATTTTTGGATGAATGCTTTTAAGTAAGAAAGGTAGAATCTAGTTTATTGCTCTGCCTTGGGAAAGCGTTCATGTTTCTGTATGTCTTCTTCTGTTAAAAAGGATTCATTATATACGCCCTTTTCAACCTCTCAATTGTCTTTCCACTCCATATTATTTCAAATTTGATTAATAAACCTCTTGCCTGTCTTGCCTCATGAAATATTCTGTGTCTTTGATTTAATCTCTCAGTTCACGTTGTTCTTTGTCCCATACATCCCTGAAACCCAGTCATTCATTAAAATACCTCTTTCATATTTATTTACTAGCCTAAAATCAGTATCCATTTTTATTCATCTCAGGCCCTATTAGACATCTTTTTCCGAGATAGACCCAGAGAGAGCCCTCTCCTGTCCTCATAGGGCTAGCTATGAGGCTAAGCGTGGTTTGGTGTTGTCCTTTTTCTACCTTATTTCAGCCTAAGGTGGATTTAGGCACTAACATGATCAACACCAGATCTCACCCTGACCCAAACCCTCCTACCATAGTTGATGACCCAGAAAATATTTTGTGGCAAACTTCTAGGACTAAAGATTCAACTACTGTTAGGACCATTTATAGAGAAAGTTATGTCCCTGAACATGCAAGATACCCAATTTGAAATACATCATCAAAGAAACTTATTTTGAACTAAGTCACAAAGCAGAATAGACCAGATAGACCTTAAGCCCATATATTTACAATAGATTCCTAGTAGATAAGCCTCTCCTTCCACTCCTCCAGATTTTCAGCTTCTCCATCACTTTGGCTCATTTCATTCCAAGTCTACTCAAAATAAATTTTATGGTCCAAGTACTTCTACCACACCCACTCATACATCCATTGTGCAAACCACTCCACTTCATCCTCCACATCCTCTCACAAGCCCTCCTCTTGTAAATCCCCCTTGGATTCCATTTCCTCCCATCATGGAAACATGGTATGCCCCCTGGTGCTACCACAACCATTGCTACCTTTTCCACATGACTAAAAATCCAAAATACCTCACTTTACTAGAACTAACTCTACCACTGCCCAACATCATGTAGACAGGATCAATGATGCCTTTGACTACTAAGAGATAGAAGAGGAGACCATAAAAATGAGAATTTTTTCCCAAAGTCTGGGAGGAGAAGCAAAGAAATGGTTCAAGAACTTAGCTCCTAAAAGCATACATGACCTCCCTTCCCTTTACCAAACCTTCATAAACAAATGGGAGATCAAGAAAAACCCTCTTCAAATCCTTTCTGAGTATAAAAACCTTAAGGGAAACATTGGTGAAAGTGTCCAAGATTACTGCAATAGGTTTAATAGTGTATACAATGCACTCCCACCTCAAATGAAACCCCCACAAGGCCTAGCCTTAATAAAATTTCCAGAAGGCTTTGATCTAGACATGGCCTACCAATTGAGACAAAGAGATCCCCTAACCTTAGAGGACATGCAAAGAAGAGTTGTGAGTGTAGAAGCCAACCTAATTGAGAAGAGGGCTAGGATGAGGTCAGAAAAGAGAGTTACATACAAAGAGGAAACTATGGCCTCAACCTCTTCATCTGATGCCAAAACTGATAGCCTAGTTAGGAAAATGGAAAGGATGATGGAAAGGATAAACTTGAATGAAAGAGCACCTCCTAGGGAGAACCAAGCAAATCCTCAAAACATAAATAGAAATCAAAAGTTTAGAAGAGACCCTCCCCAAAACAAACAGAGAGAAAATGACCAACAAATTAGGCCTCCTTTCCAAGATAATTATGTAGATGAAGAGGAAAGAGAGACTGAAGAGTTGGAATAAAGCCATGTGAACTTGATAGGCTCTGATAATGAGGGTGATGTTTTTCTCACTGAATAAGAAAAAGGGTTATTTTCCTCAAATCAAACTAAAACAAACTATGAGGATTCTAAAGACTACAAATTAGGATTTGAAAATGATATTATGGATGTTCATAAGCAATATGACCTTAGAAGCAAGAAAAACCAAGAAGCCTCCAAGAAAAACAAAATAAACACTACTGTTAGGAAAACCTCTGAAAACACTCCTAAGAGGACAAAAAACAACACCAACACTGTGGCTAAGAAATTTGATCAAAACAAAGACAAAAATAGCCAGCAATATGGTGACCCAAGCTGCCCTAGTACATCAAATAGTGACCCTGAGAAGACTCTTTTGACTAAGGTTCCAAATTAGAATCAGCAAACTAAAAGTGTAGAAAATATCATGGCTGATAAGACTGATGTAAATATGCCCAAAACACAAACACCTTTCAGTTTTGAGGGAGAGATTGCCAAGATTAAAATAACGATACCTCCTACTGAAATGGTAGCTCAAGATGTGTACAGGTCCCAAGTTTTGAAAGTTTTGAAAATAGGAAATGACATCGAAACTCTAAACTTAACTAATGACAAGCCTGAACTGTTGTTTGGACCTGAGGTAGAGGGAAAATACCAATAACGAGTTGTACCTCTCTTCTATGTTAGCTTAAACATACATGACAAAATCTTACACAATGAAATACTAGACTCTGGTGCCTCTCACAACCTCATGCCAAAAGTAGTGATGGGGAGATTAGGGCTCGAAATAACAAAACCTTACAAAGACTTGTACTCTTTTGATTCAAGTAGATTCAAATTTTTGGGTCTAATCAAAGATCTGTGTGTCAATCTGGCACAAATCCTTGCTAAGGGCCTAGTCATGGACATAGTGGTTGTTGACATTCCCCCAAAGTATGGCATGCTTTTATCTAGATCATGGGGAGCCAAACTTCAAGGGAACCTCCAAATGGACATGTCATATGCTACCATCTCGGTCTTTAACCAAACAAGGAGATTGTACTGGGAATCTCACATGAAATACATGGTAAGCAGCCAAAATAGGCCAAACAACACCCCTCTCTATTCCATCCATTCATACCTTGACTAATTTATCTTGTACAATGAAGATGACATTAATGAACAAGTGAATGAAAATGAGAAGGAGCTAGGCCTACCAAAATAGGCAAATCAATCACCAAATGAAGAACATGATAGCCAAAACTCTAGCAGCCCTGAACAATGACATAATGGCGAATCTGAGCTTGAAACACTTTGGAACATGAGCTTTGATGGCTCTTGTGGCAAAGCTAGTTCAGGAGCTAGTGTTTGGATACATAACACAAATGAAAGCCACTCCTACAAACTAGATTTTCAATGCACTAACAACATTGCAGAGTATGAAGCTCTCCTCCTTGGTTTACACTTGCTAAAAAACATAGGAGCCAAGAAGATTTATGTTCAAGGAGATTCTGAGCTCATCATTAGGCAAATCAAAGGAGAGTACTCAACCAAAAATCCTAGGCTAAGGGAATATAGGAATGTTGCCTTATATCTCCTAAACAAACTTGAGAAGTATGAACTTACATCCATCCCTAGAGCTCAAAACAGCCTTGCCAATGAGCTTGCCTTTTCTGCCAGCACTTGCCAAATACCCCATGCGAATGAACAATACACTGTCAAAGTCAAAAAAAGGCTTACAGTACCTGACAACATAGATTATTGGCAAGTGTTTGAGGGTGATAAACAAACTGATGACTTTCTGTAATGTAAGAATGAATTTGCAATACCAAAACCAAACTTAGAGCATGAACAAGATTACCCAAATGAAGAACAAGCCCACAAAATAGAGTTGCCTTGTAATGCTGATGTAAATCTTCTATAACACTTTCATGAGGTAGAATTTTCTAGGGACCCGGATCAAAAATACCTTGAGGTGTTACAATGCAAATATAGCTCATTACCAAGAGATATTACACCATTAGAAGAGATTTTTTCCTTCAATGATGTTGCTAGGAAGCCAAAAATGGAAACCACTGAGACTGATGTAGAAGAATGCAACATAGGCAACATAGAAGAACCCAAAATGATCAAGCTGTCCAAAACTCTTCCTCCTCACATAAAATAGAAATTCATAGAGCTGTTCAAAGAGTTTAAAGATGTTTTTGCATGGGGATATGAGGACTTGAAGTCCTATGACACAAGCATTATTCAACATAAGATTCCTCTCAAGGAAAACCAAAAACCATTCAAAAACAAATTGAGAACAATAAACCCTGTCCTAGTAACTCTAGTTGAAAAAGAGATAAAAAATATGTATAATGTTGGGACCGTAGTCCCACTTAGGTACTTAGAATGGATGTCAAACCTTGTGTCAGTTAGGAAGAAAACTGGGGAAATTAGGCTATGCATAGATTTTAGAAACTTGAACAAATCCTCTTTGAAGGACAACTACCCTTTACCCAAGATGGATCACATACTGCAAAGGGTGGTAGGTTCTAAAAGAATATCATTGCTTGATGGCTTCTCAGGTTACAATCAAGTACTAGTACTTCCAAGTGATCAACACAAAACTACCTTCACCACACCTTGGGGCACATTCATGTATGTAAAAATGCCATTCGGATTGATGAATGCGGGGGCTAATTTCCAAAGAGCCATGGACATAGATTTTTCTGAAGACATAGGTTACTTCATAGTCATATACCTTGATGACATCACTGTCTATTCTAAAACTAATGAAGAACACCTAGTTCACTTGAGAAAGGTTTTTGATAAATGTAGGAAGTATGGCCTATCTTTGATTCCTAAGAAAACACTGTTTGGTCTTCAAGAAGGAAAAATCTTGGGCCACATCATTTCCGAGGAAGGGATAAAGATAGACCCCAAAAGGATTGAAGGCATCTTACAAATCAACCACCCTAGGAACATTAAATAACTGTAAACTTTCATTGGAAAGATCAACTTCCTAAGAAGGTTCATACCAAACCTTGTTGAACTCCTAAGAAATATCACAAACATGTTGAAAAGAGAAGTAGGAGTAAAATGGATTGTGGAAGCCAAACAGTCCTTTGAATTGGTAAAACAAGCACTCACCCAAACACCAGTTCTAATCAACCCTAACTTTACCAAATATTTCTTCATTTTTTCCTTTGCATCAGAGCACACTATAGCTGCAGTATTGCCTCAAAAGAACATGATGGGGCAAGAAAAACCAATAGATTTCTTTAGAAAGGCATTAAGGGATGCACCTCTAAAGTATAACATCATGGAGAAACAAGCCTTTTCCTTGATCAAAGCATTAAAGGACTTCAGAGTTTACATTTTGTACTCCCATATCATTTCTTTTGTTCCACATACGGTTGTTAAAGACATCCTAAATCAGGACCCTGATCGTAAAAGGGGTAAGTGGATTTATATTATCTTAGAATATGATTTAGAGATCAAACCCACTAAATTGATTAAAGGACAAGGACTTGCAAAACTCATGGCTGAATCAAATTTTCAAGCATTGGACATGAACATGTTACATTCCTTGGATGAACAAGAGGAACTGGAAGCACTCTTGAACTCACTTTGGTATGCTGACATATTATATGTACTTGTTAATCTAAATACTGCTCCTACTTTGTCCAAAACAAAAGCTAGATTCTTAAAACAAAAGGCTTTGAATTTCTACATTTTAGATAGAGTTTTGTATTGAAAAAATGATGTTGGTATCTTGCTGAAATGTTTGCTTGAAGATGATGCAGTTAGAATCATGCATGAGTTGCATAAGGGAGACTGTGGAGGTCATCTCTACTGGAAAAACACAGCTAACAAAATCCTTAGAGCTGGCTACTATTGGCCCACCCTTTTCCCTAATACCCACAAGTTAGTGATGACTTTCCATAAGTGCCAAATATTTGATGGCAAGAAAAAACTTCTACCTTTACCTTTACATCTTGTCAATGTTGAAGCTCTTTTTCAACAATGGGGTTTGGAATTCATTGGAGAAATCCACCCAACCTCATCTAGCCAACACAAGTGGATCCTCACTGCTATGGACTACTTCACAAAGTGGATAGAAGCCATCCCTTCTAGGAATGCCTCTAACTTAGTCATCATCAAATTCCTTGAAACCAACATCTTGTCCCCGTGTGTCTGCCCAATAAATATTATCAACAATAATTCTGTTGCATTTAAGTCCAAGAGGATGGTGGACTTTTACTACAAGTACCACATCACACTGGGACATTCTATAGCTTATTACCCTCAAGGTAATGGGCTGGTTGAGTCTTCTAACAAGAGTTCGGTAAGCATCATCAAGAAGCTGCTGGAAGAAAACCAAAAAGCATGGCATAGCAAACTAGTGCATGCACTATGGGCTGATAGACTAACCACCAAGAAATCAATCAGTATGCCTCCCTATCAACTAGTGTATGGTATGGATGCAGTGTTCACAATGTTAGTCATCAATCATTTTTGTTGTTCTGGAGATGACTAAGTAATGGTCATAGATTTCTAAAAAACAAGATTTGTGAAATATTGTGAGTTTTAGAAATCTCACTGCCTTCATTATCCTAAATCAAACTGTTTCACTATATTTTTCCCTCTTTGCCTTCTAAATTTCACCTTACTTCTCCAAAAGGACTTCAATTATGGGCCTATTGATCTCATTTTTCACTCCCCTACCCACACTCTCATTCACTCCCTTTTTCCTCTAAAAAACCCATTTTTCATTTCATAAACCTTCCTAAAGGAAACCCCTATACCTCATTTTCCTTTGTATCTATTAAACAATGTAAAAGTCCCCTTTTACATTATTTAAATCCAAGACTTAATCCTATTGAGTCTCTTTATTTTATATATATAAAAACTCTTCTTTTTTTTTTATGTTAAAAAATCCGCCCTTATGGTATATAGGCCTAAGCCCCTTTTTCTCTAAACCCCAGCCACCTTGCGCTCATATGACCCTGACTCTGCCTATCTGTGAGCCCCTTCCCCTATATAATTTCTACCTCCGGCCTTTCCATTGTATAAACCCCCCGTAAACTTTATAAAAAGGCTTCATTAGCCCTTTTATATATTGAAACTAGGCCCCGCTTTCCACCATACACAGCGCCCCTTCCAAACCTTATAACTTAACACATTTACGTTGATTTATTAAGGCCTCGGGCCCATTCTTTATCAAACCCTGCGATCCAATATAATCATGCCACCTGTCCTCCACTTATGCTGATTTGACCACCTGCTCATCACCCCCAGGGCATGCGACGACCGTCGATCTCTCTCCCAGAGTTTCGACGGTCTCCGACACATATCGCATATATAATTGTGTCGGGATTAACGTCCTACGATCCACATGAAATGGGCAGTTTTTCCCTGCCATGTGTCGCGCTCTGGACCATATCGCGTGCCCCCTCTCGAAAACCACTTACCACCTTTTTTCCACGTGATAAACCACTTCTAGTTTTTTGAAACCACTTATACCTCTGTGCTATTTTTCAAACCCTCCCGCCTTTGTTCAAACTTTTTCCTTGTTCCGCCTTTGGAACCCTACCTCCCACACCATTCCTTCCTCTACAAACCATTCTGACCGGCCCAAACCACAGAAAAATGCAGTCAAGGCCCTCCCCGTAGGTTTTCAAACTAACGAATTGCTTTTGTGTGCAGGTTTAATTTCGGAATGCCTAGAGAGAATTCTAATGGTCCAAAAAATACTAAATCAACCTCTGGGTGTCGATCTGGGAGTTAAATTCAAAACACAAGTGGCAGAGGCCTTGCATCAACACAAACCATCAATGAAACATGATCATCGATGGTCAAGAAACCCTCCTGCCATGAAAGGAAGCATCCCCTGCACACAACAAACAAACGCAATCAAAGGAAACAGTGAAGAAAAAAAGACTAAAGTATTACAGGGCTAATCCCCGATTAAAAGCAAAAATAAAAGATTAGCCAACTAAAGCAGAGGTTAAAGGATAAAGGAAAATAGTTAAAAGGTTAAATGATAAAGACAGAAGATCAGAAAGATTAATAAAAAAGGATTAATAAACAGGCAGAGACAAGAATATTAAAGGAGAAACATAATATAAATAGATAGTCAGAGCTTAAAGACAGAGTTTAAAGGCCTAAATATATAGATTAAAGACAAAACAAGAGGCAGACTAACCCAAAGCATATTCGAATTAACTGCACTTACAGGCAGTTACTTCTTTCAAAGATATTTTTGCCACCTAATGCTTTGTTTCCTTCAATAAAGCATTAAACAATTATTACACTCAGTGAGAGATATTCTATCTACCAAGCAGTTATTGTAAAGTTATTAATAGTCCTTAAAGTCAAACATTTCACCTATATTCCCTCAGAAGTTAAGATAGGAGTTATTATTTAGAGAATTATCTTCATATATTCCTGCCTTGAGCCTTGCATGGTCTTCAAGGAAAAGAATTCATTAAATATGTAATAAATGACACCCAAACTCTAAACTCAGCTTCACCTCCTCATTTTCAGATAAATATTTCATTTGAGCTCATTATCTTATTGGAATTTGATGACTCTTTGAAGTAATACATAGTCTTTTGGAGGTTGAAAAGAAATTGATGTCTTGGAGCTTGTGAATGCCCTAATTTGTTTGTTAATAGAGGAGGCTTGCTTGCAAGATCCCTGAGCTAGGTTAATGGTGAAGTTCTTCTATTTTGTTATTGTTATTTCCTGTTTCATTATGTTCTCATCTTTCTATGTTGCAGTGGAACAAAGGATTTAGACTAATAAATGTTTTCAAAGGCACCTTAGTTTTGTTTGTTCTTCACTACATTTATGTTTTCCTCTGCTAAGACATTTTAGAGAATTCTTAATTGATCTCTAGACCCCCTAAGCTTGTTTATTTCATGAATTTTTTAATATAGTAGGTATCAAGCATGATTTATGGCTAGCCCTGCTTATTTGAGGTCACTAAAACACTGTTTTTGAAGTCTCTCTCTAAAGTACCATTAATTAGGTCTGCCAAAGAGGTTTTGTTTCAATCATACCCTTTGTACTTGCTTAAATAATTGTTGTAGAGATCTTCATAGCCATGATCAAATATGTTTAGGCATTCCCTCTTCTTTGATTACAGTTATATGTGTGTCTTAAATGTTTTCTATCCTTGAAGGTGAAATCACTATAAGTTAAATGAGTTTCGCACCTTCTATATTTCATTAGAATGTTTGTCATGGATAATTATCTACTTAAGTTGAAATCAAAGAATTTATGGTTTTCCCTGTCTATTGATTTCCTCTTTATGATTATGATATTTAAGTCCCTTCTTGTTAAAGGTACATGATAAAGGATTCTTGATTTCCCTTTGTCCTAATTTTATTCCCATAATTAATGTCCATCTCATTGCCCTTAAAAAACTTGAAGATCCACTGCCCAAGTTAGATTTTCCCTGTGATGCTCCCCGATCCATTGATGAACCTATTATGACTTTATCGACTCCATTGCGCAATGACCTAAATATTTCCTCATTCTATCTATTCTTCTTGATCATCATACCCAACCAAACAAAAAACAAACCCTACACTTAATAACTAGCCTAAAATCAACCATCTAAAGCAAACAAGTTCAAATTCTTTGCAAACAAGTAGAGAGAGCCCTCTCTGAGTCCAGGAAGGCTAGGTCTTAGGACTCCAAACACTGGTCTGATGTTACCTTGTGCATTTTGTCTACCAATCTGCTAAATCACAGGACACCTAACATAATGGCGATCACGGTGGGACTGAGTACATGATAGCCTAAAAACTCTTATAGACTCATTTAAACCCTCAGTTAAGCTTAGAAAATCAGCTGATAGCCAAGGGTAGACTTTGCTTAATTCACCATCCTAGAAAAATGATGATTCAGATACAAGTTACTCATACAAACCTTAGGGCTACATAAAGAAACTCAGAAAACCCCAAAAAACATTCCTAGATTGGTTTTTTGTCAGTTATTGGTGGTGGAACATACACATATATCTTCAAAATAACCAAAAATATCCACCTGGCGACTCCACTAGCCTCCAGTAGGCCTATTACTTCACTAGTTCTCATTATAGTTCCCTAGAATTGGGTCAAATCAGCCCTGAGAAGTTTAGAAGCCTAGTCCCATATTGTATAAGTTTACTAAGCACTAAGAGAGGTTAGCCTTCTTCTTTTCTTCCTTTTCTTCCTCACTAACCTCATTTTCTATTCTCCATTTCCCATGAAAAACCCACAATTTCATGTTTCTCCCTTTCCATTTCATTAAAATCCCTTTTATAAGGTTAAAAACCCACTTTTTAACCTTACCGAAACCTTCATTTCCTTCAATAAACCCTTCAAAAACCATGAAAATACATGTTTTTATGTATAGGACTTAAGCCCCTCGAGCTTAAGCCCTTAGCCCCTCTCTTCCATACGCCCGCACCCTGGAACCAAGTTTTAACCCTTTGGCGCTTATCGCAAAGCGCAGATCACAGAATTTCCAAATTGTTATTTTTTAAACTGATGCATCGCAAATATTTGCGCTGCGATCCATCGTAGATCGCAAATCGCAATTTTCAGTTTTCCTCCAAAAATCCATCGCAAATATTTGCGCTGCGATCCATCACAGATTGCAGATCACAATTTTCAGTTTTCCTCCAAAGAGCCATCGCAAATATTTGCGATGTGATCCATAGCAGTTTCCGCCCATCGCATAATCGCAATATCGCATTTTCTCTCCGTCGCATAATCCGCCATCTCGTTTTCCACTTTTGCGATTTGCGATCAGTCTCGCCAGGCCCACCGTACGATCCCCTCGCCGCTCATATAAAATGCGCCTTTTTCCTTTGTAAAATTAAAAAACGTCATATTGTATTGTTTACAAAGGTTTTTCTACTGCCTTCTCCCAACCGTCGATCTTCCACGATCAACGACTTAGATTTTATCTTTTTTTCACCATTCTATGATTTCTCCAATTAATCCCGACCATTGGATGATGCCATCCAACGGCCCTGCTTCCTCTGCACATCCTCCAATGCAGTTTAACCTATAAACGCAGGATTTCATAACTTTTGTTTGTATTTTGCAGGGTTTAACGTTTTTCGCTATATTCAGATGAAATTCGAAAGATGAGGGTGACGACCCTCCCTCCTTCGATTTATCAAAGGAAATTGTTCGTAGGTGTCAAATTCGTGTTTTCATCAGTGTTTCATGAGGCATTGATGCCGTATAACCCTGCGCAGCCTTGTGTAATAGCGAAGCACCAAGAATCTGGCACAGTCAAAGAGTATCAGCTGTAGAAGACCAGAAATGTGCCAGCACAGAGAATTGAAGACAGTTTTATGGGGATTACGTCTAAGACTGTTATCAAAAGCCTAATCCCCCAATCTAAAACACAGTCTGTAGAATAACTAAAGTGTTTTAGTGACAGCAAACCCTCCACCGCCACAAAAAGGAGGTGAATTGATTCCTCCCAGCAACTAAACGCCACCTGTTGCCTCAAACCTTTCAAACCAGGGCCGAAGTTATTGCAAAGGAAGATGTTTTGCCTCAACGCATCCAGGGAGTTACTTCTGCAAGGAAATCAATGCAGAAAATATCTACAGAGTTACTCCACACAGCACACAGAGCCTCAAAGTCAAATTAAGCTCCCGCCGAGCTTTGATATTTATTGTAAACAGATAATACAGTGATCCACCTGTAAACTTCTCCATCGAGCCCCTCAAAGGGCCGAGAAGTCTTGAATCTGTAGTTATTGTCATAAGAGATCTTATCTCAGATCTTTTCCCCTCATTCTTCTATAAATACTTCAGTAGAAGATGAGAAGTTGTTGGTTGTTGGTTGCTCTTTGATCGCAAGTTGTAACATTGAAACTCTCTAAAATAAATATACAAGTATGTTGAAGTTGAAAACAAATTGAATTCTTGGATGTCTTGATGATGTTGTTGCATGCCCGTTCCTGAGAAGGCTCTATCATTGGATTCATGAGCTTGGTTGTTGGTGAAGTATTCTAACTGTTTAATGTTTTCTCCTATTTTCATTATGTTTCATAATCTCTTACTACAGTAGGCTGAAAGTTTTAGGCTAAGAAATGACTCCTGGAAACACCTTAGACCTGTTCACCCTTCACTGTTTTATGTTTTCTTCTGCTGAAGTATTTTAGAGGCTTTAAACCTTCTCTTTAGTCTTCATGCTTGTTTATTTCCTTGATAGCTCAAATAGTTGGTTTCATCATGATTTATGGTTCTCCCTGCTTGTCTGCCATCACTTGAAAGCTGTTATTGAAGTCTCCCTTTGAAGTACCATTGTCTTAAGTTAATCAAAGAGGTCGGTTTTGATCTTACGCTTTGCCCCTGCTTGAACAGTTGTTTTGAAGGTCTTTATAGTTGCAAGCATAGATGTTATTTAGGTGTTCCCTCTTCTATGAATGCGGCTATCAGTGAATCTTTTATGTTTTCTAAGTCCTTTAAAATAAAATCTTTGAGGAAATAGGGAGTTCCCCGAATCTTAGATTTCATTTTAAAAGTTGTCTTGAAGTCATTATTTGCTTAAAGAATGTTTGTCGAATTTATGGTTAGCCCTATCTATCAAATATCTCTTTATTGTTAAGTTATGTTTTCAAGTTCCCTTTGTTGAGAATTAAGTTTCTCTTTCTAAAACATTAATGTCCATCTCATTCCAAAACAAAGGATCCTGTGGCCAAGTTAGATTTGCCCTTTGATATCCCATATCCCTTGAAGAGTTTGTCATGACCTTATTTTGACTCCATTGCCCAATGAACCAAATATTTCCTCTTTCTGTCTATCTTTCCTAGACCTTTCATATTCTGTTGTATCAACTCAACCCAACCAAACAAACATCTGCACTTAAATAACTAGTCTAAAATCCATACTCAAAGCACACAAGATAAACCTTTGCAAAAAAATATTTGAGAGATCCCTCTCTGAGAACAGGAGGACTAGATCCTGGAACTCTAAATATTGGTTCTAATGTTTCCTTGTCTTTTGATTTTCCAAACTGTCAAAACACGGGAGACCAACATAATGGCAATCACGGTGGGACGTTCTGAGTCAGTGACAATCTAAGTACCCCTTAGGACTCCAAAAATCCCTTATTTTCAAAGACTATCCAGTGATTATCGGCCACCTCATTGCCACCAACATAATGGCGATCATGGTGGGACCACTGAGTTAATAATTGCTTGGCAAGCTCTTATAAAATCATTAGTCTTTCAAACAACCATAGAAACTCAGAAAACCCAAAAATATTTCAGTTTGGCTTCATAATAAACATGGTGGTGGAACCATAAAAAATTTTGCCTTCACAAAAGCTAAAAAATTTTCCACCTGGTGACTCCACTGGCCTCCAGTAGGCATATTACCCTTCCAGTCTGTGTAGACTCCCTTGGGAATGCATTGAGAAAACCCAATCATGTTGTCGGTGGACAGCAAATTTCAAAATCTTCCACCTGGCGACTCCACAAACCCAAAATACCTAATAAATCTACTGGCAGAAGACTCTGAACTGGTTAAAAAGATACAGTGACCTTAAATACAAAACTCAACCATTTCAAGACCTAGACAATGAGCAAGATTATAGACAAATTAATAAAGAAAAATTACTGATCATGATGGAGAAAATGATGTACATACTTGGGAAAAGATTTGAAAGGCATGAGGCCAATTTAAATATTGATGATCTAGAGCAGCCCATACTCCTTTCGAATCAAGAGCAAACCCAAAAACTACAAAATAGGTATGATGAACAAGATTACAATGAGAGCAATGAAGAGGGTTGTCAGGAAACTCCTGATTGCCTACCTATTTCTTGTATTATGCCATTAAGAGAACTCCATAACCAGATTGCAAAAGCTCATAGTGAGCAGTGCCTTGAGGAAAACATAAGCCATTTTGAACCGACAAAATCTGAAATAGGAGAAGAGACAATACAACCAGGGTTTCTTCCTTTATGTTTCGAATCAATTCCGATTATTAAAGGACAATGGCATCTTCATAATATGCTTGAAACAACTCATGAACCTTATAGTCGAAGTGAATGCCATGAAAATCATGAGGTGTTGGTTGAAATTGAGATAGATCAGGAAAAGGAAGAGAATCCTCAAAATTCCCCTACGAGCACAAGTAATCATTCCCTAGAAGAGGCTCAAGAAGACATCCAGCCTCAAAACCAGTTAACACAAGAGGGAGAGGACTGTTGTTCTTCTGTCCAAAGAAAAGAGAACATTCCTTCTCTTTTTACAGAGGAAGAAATTGATCAAATATTAAATAAACAGTCAACCCGAAATTCTTTATTAGAACAAAACACTCCTGCTCATTTATCTACTAAATCTTGTTGTCTTGAAATAGAAAAAAAACATGTAGGTCAGCTAAAGGAACAAAATGATAACCCAATATGTTTGATTGGTGAAATTGTGTATACTAATGATCTTTCAACTTCTGATAAATCTAATGATGATGATGAGCTCCAAACAGAAACTAATCATGCAGGGCAACCAGCAGTGGATTGGTGTCATGAAATTCATTATCATCAGCTTGAAAGCAGCAATCAGCCAGTCCAATTCATCAAGAATAATTTTCACATAATTGGGAATCATTTATCTATTAGTTGTAATGTTGGGGTTGAGAAGAAAGAGCAATTTCTTGAACAGGATGCATATGAGGAGCCTCCTCCTGAAAGAGTTGAAGTAATAAAAGATACCCCTACTCAAGAACATGATGATCTCTTCACAAAGCACATTCCACTGAATCAGAGCATACTAGGACTACAAGAGGACAACACTGCAATATATGATGAATCCTCTAGTTTAGATAATAATGAAGATGAGGAAGTTTTTCTTCCTCATAAGAATCTTTGCCTTAATCCAGTGGAGAAAGAAGAGATGATCCTGGTTGAAACGTATCTTCCAAAAACTCACAACCAGGTATTATTTCAAGATCCCTATGATCATTTCTTGAAAATCTTTGAAGAAGGGATAAAGGTTATTAGGAGCAGTATATTACCAAAAGCAAGAGGATTATTTAGCACTGCTGCTAAAAAACAAAAAGAATGGGAGTGGCCCTGTTTGTCCAGCCTGCCCAAGGAGATGAAGAAGGACCAATCGTGGAATCATTTGCTAGATTGGTTGTACTAGAAAAGAGAGATCATTAGCTAAAACATGTAAATGTTCCAAGTTAGATTAGGTTATATAGGAAAGTAATAAAGCTCAATCCTTTGAGCATTTAGTTAGTTGTTGATTTTTGTCTTGTAAGAAAAAGAAAAATACAAAAACAATAGAAAGAAAGAAAAGAGGGCAGAAATGAAAACAAGAAAGGCAAAGCCCCATGCCAAAAAAGAGAAATAAATCTGAAAGTGTGCAAACTCAAATGCCACTCCTGAAAAACACACTTCTAATTAGTCAAACAATTTAATCTTGACTAATTAAATTTAAATTTTCTGCTGATAGGATAGTGAATTCGATCTGCCAAACTGCTTAATCTTGGCTTATCAGTAGATAGTTCAGGTTAGAAATTGAAGGTTCAAACATACTCAAAATATGAACCAAAGTTTCCAAAGAAGAATGACTCAAATATGTTTTATCTTCTGGGTTAAAAAAGATATAAAGATCTGTTTCTAATCAACTTAAAACCTGAGCCAGAAGAAAAGCAAAGACAGCTCACACAGAAGCAAAAACAGAGCTATGAAGGAAGAGAAGGCCATGATGAGACTTTCAGGTCTTAAGCCTTCCTTTTTATTTTTATTTTTTGCAAATAATAATCTATGTGCAGCTTGTCTTTATGCCATAGATCACAGCAAGTCAAACAGCTTAATCTTGACTTGGATGTTTTTAAATTTTTGTTGTAGAATTTAGAAAATGGAAGTCTGATTGGACAGTTTAATCCCAACAGACAGTAGATTAGGTAGAGAAATATCTGAGCTCAACTTTTTAATTTGAGTTCAGGGAGAAATAAGGAGTAGAAGTAGATTAGTTTTTATGCTTTCAAAAGAATAAAATTTTGTGAAAAGAGTTTTCCAATCCAAGTGCACTCTGATGAAGAAAAAATGTTAGATATGTAGGATTGGGTAGGTAGAAAGTTTGTATTAATGAAAGTCCATTGTTTTCATAGCTGCTAAAACGTTTTCAAAACCAGATCATCCAGCAAAGGAAGGGCAACCCAATGGATCAGGCACAGGTCAGCCTCCCAGAGAACACTAGATGAGGCAACTAATCAGCCTCCCAGAGAATGCAAGTCTGAAGTTCTTGATGCCTTCAAGAAGGCACCATCCCCAAGTGGAGCCACTGTTAGCCACCTATAATATTTTGTTATACCAAAAGGTGGCTAAAAATTTTTGGAGCCTCCAAGGAACAAATTTTATCACTAAAAATTGTTGGCTCTTGAAGACTCTCTAAGGCCTCATGCCTCTGTCTAGATCCCTTATTGTTGTTTACATCCTAAAAGCCTCTGAAATCCTTCAAAAATCCCAAGTTAAATACTGCTGCAGAACCCCTTGGTCCCCTTCCTTTTCTTCCTCACTAACCTCATTTTCTATTCTCCATTTCCATGAAAAACCCACAATTTCATGTTTATCCCTTTCCATTTCATTAAAATCCCTTTTATAAGGTTAAAAACCCACTTTTTAACCTTACCGAAACCTTCATTTCCTTCAAAAACCCTTCAAAAACCATGAAAATACATGTTTTTATGTACAGAACTTAAGCCCCTCGAGCTTAAGCCCTTAGCCCCTTTTCTTCCATACGCCCACACCCTGGAACCAAGTTTTAACCCTTTGGCGCTTATCGCAAAGCGCAGATCGCAGAATTTCCAAATTGTTATTTTTTAAACTGATGCATCGCAAATATTTGCGCTGCGATCCATCGTAGATCGCAGATCGCAATTTTCAGTTTTCCTCCAAAGAGCCATCGTAAATATTTGCGCTGTGATCCATCGCAGATCGCAGATCGCAATTTTTAGTTTTCCTCCAAAGAGCCATCGCAAATATTTGCGATGCGATCCATCGCAGTTTCCGCCCATCGCATAATCGCAATATCGCATTTTCTCTCTGTCGCATAATCCGCCATCGCGTTTTCCACTTTTTCAATTTGCGATCAGTCCCGCCGGGCCCACCGTACGATCCCCTCACCGCTCATATAAAATGCGCCTTTTTCCTTTGTAAAATTAAAATACGTCATATTGTATTTTTTACAAAGGTTTTTCCGCTGCCTTCTCCCAACCGTCGATCTTGCGTGATCGACGGCTTAGATTTTATCTTTTTTTCACCATTCTATGATTTCTCCAATTAATCCCGACCGTTGGATGATGCCATCCAACGGCCGTGCTTCCTCCGCACATCCTCCAATGCATTTTAACCTATAAACGCAGGATTTCATAACTTTTGTTTGTATTTTGCAGGGTTTAACATTTTTTGCTATATTCATATGAAATTCGAAAGATGAGGGTGACGACCCTCCCTCCTTCGATTTATCAAAGGAAATCATTCGCAGGTGTCAAATTCGCGTTTTCATCAGTGTTTCATGAGGCATTGATGCCGTATAACCCTGCGCAGCCCTGTGTAACAGCGAAGCACCAAGAATCCGGCACAGTCAAAGAGTATCAGCTGTAGAAGACCAAAAATGTGCCAGCACAGAGAATTGAAGACAGTTTTATGGGGATTACGGCTAAGACTGTTATCAAAAGCCTAATCCCCCAATCTAAAACACAGTCTGTAGAATACCTAAAGTGTTTTAGTGACAGCAAACCCTCCACCACCACAAAAAGGAGGCAAAGTGATTCCTCCCAACAACTAAACGCCACCTGTTGCCTCAAACCTTTCAAACCAGAGCCGAAGTTATTACAAAAGAAGATGTTTTGCCTCAACGCAGCTAGGGAGTTACTTCTGCAAGGAAATCAATGCAGAAAATATCTACAGAGTTACTCCACACAGCACACAGAGCCTCAAAGTCAAATTAAGCTCCCGCCGAGCTTTGATATTTATTGTAAACAGATAATACAGCGATCCACCTATAAACTTCTCCATCGAGCCCCTCAAAGGGCCGAGAAGTCTTGAATCTGTATTTATTGTCATAAAAGATCTTATCTCAGATATTTTCCCCTCAGTCTTCTATAAATACTTCAGTAGAAGATGAGAAGTTGTTAGTTGTTGGTTGCTCTTTGATCACAAGTTGTAACATTGAAACTCTCTGAAATAAATATACAAGTCTGTTGAATTTGAAAACAAATTGAAGTCTTGTATGTCTTGATGATGTTGTTGCATGCCCGTTCCTGAGAAGGCTCTATCATTGGATTCATGAGCTTGGTTGTTGGTGAAGTATTCTAACTATTTAATGTTTTCTCCTGTTTTCATTATGTTTCATAATCTCTTACTACAGTAGGCTGAAAGTTTTAGGCTAAGAAATGACTCCTGGAAGCACCTTAGACCTGTTCACCCTTCACTGTTTTATGTTTTTCTTCTGCTGAAGTATTTTAGAGGCTTTAAACCTTCTCTTTATTCTTCATGCTTGTTTATTTCCTTAATAGCTCAAATAGTTGGTTTCAGCATGATTTATGGTTCTCCCTGCTTGTCTGCCATCACTTGAAAGTTGTTATTGAAGTCTCCCTTTGAAGTACCATTGTCTTAAGTTAATCAAAGAGGTCGGTTTTGATCTTACCCTTTGCCCCTGCTTGAACAATTGTTTTGAAGGTCTTTATAGTTGCAAGCATAGATGTTATTTAGGTGTTCCCTCTTCTATGAATGCAGCTATCAGTGAATCTTTTATGTTTTCTAAGTCCTTTAAAATAAAATCTTTGAGGAAATAGGGAGTTCCCCGAATCTTAGATTTCATTTTAAAAGTTGTCTTGAAGTCATTATTTGCTTAAAGAATGTTTGTAGAATTTATGGTTAGCCCTATCTATCAAATATCTCTTTATTGTTAAGTTATGTTTTCAAGTTCCCTTTGTTGAGAACTAAACTTCTCTTTCCAAAATCATTAATGTCCATCTCACTCCAAAAACAAAGGATCCTGTGGCCAAGTTAGATTTGCCCTTTGATATCCCATATCCATTAGCAAGTTTTTCATGACCTTATTTTGACTCCATTGCCCAATGAACCAGATATTTCCTCTTTCTGTCTATCTTTCCTAGACCTTTCATGTTCTGTTGTATCAAATCAATCCAACCAAACAAACATATGCACTTAATAACTAGTCTAAAATCCATACTCAAAGCACACAAGATAAACCTTTGCAAACAAATATTTGAGAGATCCCTCTCTGAGAACAGGAGGACTAGATCCTGGAACTCTAAAGATTGGTTTTGATGTTGCCTTGTCTTTTGATTTGCCAAACTGTCAAAACATGGGAGACCAACATAGCCTCTCTAAATTTTGAGTTTGAAATCTGGCTTCACAAAGGATCAATACCAGATCTCATCCAGACCCAAATCCTCCTACCATAGTTGATGATCCAGAAAATATTTTGTGGAAAACTTCTAGAGCGGGAAACTTAACTACTGTTAGTACCATTCATAGAGCAAGATTTGTCCCTAAAAATCCTACAACCTTGCAAGATCCTCAGTTTGAATTGCACCATTCAGAGAACCTATTTAGATCCAAGCCACATAGTGATATTAACCAGACTAACCTTGAGCCCTTAGATTTGCAGCAAAGTTCTAGTAGAGAAGCCTCTCCTTCCACTCCTCCTGATTTTCATCTTCTCCTTCACTTTAGCTCTTTCCATACCAAGTCTGCTCATAATCAGTTTGTTGATCCAAGTACTTCCACCACACCCCTCCTCACATCCATTGTGAAAAACACTCCATTTCATCCCACATTCCCTCTCACAAACCCATCTCTTGTAAATCTTGCATTTTCTCCCATCATGGCAGCATGGTATGCCCCCCTAGTGTTACCCCAACCTCTAGTTCCTTTGCCAAATTATTACCAATCCAGAATTCCCCACTTTACCGGAACAAAATCTACCACTGCCCAACAACATGTAGATAAAATGAATGATGCCTTTGACTACATGTAAATAGAAGAAGAGACCATTAAGATGAGGATCTTTGCCCAAAGCTTAGGAGGAGAAGCCAAAAAATAGTTTAAAATCATAACTCCTAACAACATACATGATCTCCCTTCTCTCTACCAAAAATTCATAAACAAATGGGAAATTAAAAAGAACGTTCTCCAAATCCTTTCAGAATATAGAAACCTTAAGAGAAATATAGGGGAAAGAGTCCAAGATTACTACACTAGATTCAATAGTGTTTACAATGCAATTCCACCAAACATGAAACCCCCACTAGGCTTAGCCTTAGAAAAATTTCTAGAAGGTTTTGACCCAGACATAGCCTATCAGCTAAGAGAAAGAGACCCCTTAACTTTAGAAGATATGCAGAGGGGAGCTGTAAGTGTAGAAGCAAATCTGATTGAGAAAAGAGCTAGGTTAAAATCAGAAAAAAAAAGAGTTACATACAAAGATGAAACTATGGCCTCAACCTCATCATCTGATGCCAAAATTCATAGCTTAGTGAGGGTAATGGAAATAATGATGGATAGGATAAACTTAACTGAAAGAGCACCTCTTAGGGAGAACCAAGAAAATCCCCAAAACAGAAATAGGAATCCAAATTTCAAAAGAGATCCTCCTCAAAATAGACAAAGATATAATGACCAACAAATTAGGCCTCCTTTCCAAGACAACTATGTAGACGAAGAAGAAAGAGAGACTAAAAGGTTGGAAGAAAATCATGTAAATCTGATAGGATCTAACAGTGAGGGAGATGTTTTTCTCACTGAAGAAGAACAAGGATTCTTTTCCTCGGACCAAATTGAAACCAACCATGATGATTCTGAAGATTACGAATTAGGATTTTAAAATTCCATAATGAAGGTCCATAGGCAATATGACCTTAGGAGAAAAAAGAACCAAGAGAATTCCAAGAATAATAACATAGACACTGCTGTTAGGAAAACCTCAGAAAATCTTCCTAAAAAGACAGCAAACAGTACCAACACTATGGCTAAGAAAGATGATCTAAATAAAGACAAAATCAACCAAAAAAGTGTTGACCCTAGCTGCCCTAGTACTTCGGCTAGTGGCCCTGGAAAATCTGTTCAAAATGACAGTCCTAATAAAACTCAGCAAATAAAAACTACTGAAAAGACTATGTGTGAAAAAACAGATGTAAACATGTCAAAAACACTAGCACCTTTCATCCTTGAGGGAGAAATTGACAATATCAAAATTAGCATACCCCTCGCTAAAATAGTAACCCAGGATGTATATAAAAATAAAGTCTTGAAAGCTTTTAATATAGGAAATGATATTGATACTTTAAACTTGACTGATGATAAACCAGAATTATTGTTTGGTCATGAAGTAGAAGGAAAATACCAAGAAGGATCTATCCCTCCATTCTATGTCAGCTTGAACAAACATGATAAAATCTTGCACAATGCCATGCTAGACTCTGGTGCCTCTCACAACCTCATGCAAAAAGTGGTGATGGAGAGATTAGGCCTATAAATTACTAAACCTTACAAAGACATGTATTATTTTGATTCAAGAAAATTCAAATGTTTGGGTCTAATCAAGGATTTATGTGGCAATCTGGCACAAATTCCTGCTAAGGGTCTAGTCATGGACATAGTAGTTGTTGACATTCCCCCAAAGTATGGCATGCTTCTATCCAGATCATGGGGAGTCAAAATTCAAGGGAGCCTTCAAATGGATATGTATTATGCTACCATCCCAGTCTTTAACCAAACAAGGATATTGTACCAAGAATCTCATGTGAAATATATGGTAAGCAGGCTAGATAGGCCAAACAACACTCCTGTTTATTCCATGCATTCATATCTTGATTCATTTATCTTGCACAATGAATATGAAATCAAAAAACAAGAAAATTAAGGTGAGAAAGAGTTAATCCCACTAGAACAGTCAAATCTGTCCTCGAATGAAGAAAATAACAGCTCAAACTTTAGCAGCCTTGAACAGCAACATGATGGTGAGTATGAAATGGAAACACTTTGGAACATGAGCTTCGATGGCTTTTGTGGCAAAGTTGGTTCTGGAGCTGGTGTATGGATACATAATACAAACAACGGAAATTCCTACAAACTTGATTTCCAATGCACTAATAACATTGCATAATATGAAGCTCTCGTCCTTGGCTTGCATTTTCTTAAAAACATAGGAGCCAAGAAAATATCAGTCCAGGGAGATTCAAAGCTGATCATTAGGCAAATAGAAGGGGAGAATTCAGCTAAGAATCCAAGATTAAGAGAATATAGGAATGTTGCCCTATATCTCCTAAAAACCTTTGAAAAATATGAACTCACTTTCATCCGTAGAGCTCAAAATAGCCTTGCAAATGAGCTTGTATTTGCTGCCAGTAATTGTCAAATACCCCATGTAAATGAAAAACTCATTATCAAAGTAAAAATTCAACCTACAGTACCTGACAATGAAAACTATTGGCAAGTGTTTGAGGGTGATAAGCACATTAATGATTTTCTGCAATCTAAAAATGATTTTTCTGTACCAACACCTCGCTCAAGCAATGAAGAAGATTGTTTTGCTGAAAGACAAGCCCACAAAACAGAGTTGTCATCTACTACTGATATAAACTAGTTTGAACATCTTTATAAGGTAGAATTATTTGACAATATAGACCAAAAATACCTTGAGGATTTACAATGTAAAGATGATACAATACCAAGGGGCCTTACACCATTAGAGGAGATTTTTTATTTCAATTATGTAGCTAAAAAGCCAAATATGGTGCCTATAGAAACTAATGTAGAAGAATATAACATAGGCAACATGATGGAACCCAAAATGATTAAGCTATATAACACTCTTCCTACTCATATAAAACAGGAATATATTGAACTTTTCAAAGAGTTTGGAGATGTGTTTTCATAGGGGTATAAGGATCTGAAATCATATGATACCAACATTATTCAACATAAAATTCCTCTTAAGGAAAATAAAAAAACTTTCAAAAAAAAAATAAGAATAATAAACCCTATTTTACTACCTTTAGTTGAGACAGAGATTAAAAAGATGTAGGATGTTGGGATCATAGTTCCCCTTAGGTACTCAGAGTGGGTTTCCAACCTTGTGTTAGTTAGGAAGAAGATCGGGGAGATTAGCCTTTGCATTGACTTTAGAAATCTGAACAAAGCCTCCCTGAAAGATAATTATCCCTTGCCTAAAATGGATCACATACTCCAAAAGGTGGTTGGATCTAAGAGAATATCATTTCTGGATGGTTTTTCAGGCTACAACCAAGTGCTAGTACTCCCAAGTGATCAACACAAAACTGCCTTCACCACACCTTGGGGTACATTCACGTATGTTAAAATGCCATTTGGTTTGATGAATGCAAGGGCCACGGACATAGATTTTTCAGAAGACATGGGCTAGTTTATAATCATTTACCTTGATGACATCATTGTTTACTCTAAAACTGATAAAGAGCACTTAGTCCATTTGAGAATTTTTTTTGAAAAATCTAGGAAATATGGCCTGTCTTTGAATCCCAAGAAAACACTCTTTGGTCTCCAGGAAGGAAAAGTACTACGCCACATAATCTCTGAAGAAGGAATCAAAGTAGACCCCAAAAGGATTGAAGGCATATTGAAAATCAACCATCCTAAAAACATCACAGAGTTGCAATCTTTCATTGGGAAGATTAACTTTTTTAGAAGGTTCATCCCCAACCTTGCTGAACTTTTGAGAAATATCACAAACATGCTCAAAATGTAGATAGGTTTTAAATGGACTTTAAAGGCCAAACAGTCATTTGAACTAGTGAAACAAGCTCTCACTCAAACACTAGTTCTTATCAGTCCTAATTTCACCAAGGATTTCTACATTTTTTCATTTGCATCTGAACACACCATTGCTACAGTGTTGTTGCAAAAGAATAACATGGGGCAAGAACAACCTATAGTATTTTTTAGTAAAGCATTAATAGATGCTCCACTAAATTATAACATCATGGAGAAACAAGCATTAGCCTTTATAAAAGCATTGAAAGATTTCTGGGTCTACATCTTACACTCTCATATCATTGCTTTTGTCCCACATATAGTTGTCAAGGACATTCTAAATCAAGACCCTAATGGTAAAAGGGGTAAATGTATTTCTATTATCTTAGAGTATGATTTAGAAATTAGACCTACCAAGCTGATTAAAGGACAAGGATTAGCAAAACTCATGGTTGAATCAAATTTCCAAGCATTAGACATGAATATGATTGATGTATTAGAAGAAAAAAAGAATTCATAGCTCCATACATTGAAGAAATATTTTTGAATTCATATTGGTATGATGATATCATATATGTGCTTCTTTATCTCAATACTCCTCCTTCTTTATCAAATACAAAAGTTAGATTCTTGAAACAGAATGCTTTAAATTACTGCATTTTAGATGGATTTTTGTATTGGAAGAATGTTGTTGGCATATTACTTAAATGTTTTCTTGAGAATGATGCAAGAAAAAACATGCATGAGCTACATGAGGGAGAGTGTGGAGGTCACATTTACTGGAAAACCACAACAAACAAGATTCTAAAGCTGGATATTATTGGCCCACCCCTTTCCCTGACACTCAAAAACTATTCATGACTTTCCATAAGTGCCAAATTTTTTATGGCAAGAGAAAACTCCTACCTTTACCTATGCATCCCATCAGTATTGAGGCTCCTTTTCAACAATGGGGTTTGGACTTTAATGGATAAATTCACCCCACCTCATCTTCTTAGCATAAGTGGATCCTTGCTACCACTGATTATTTCACCAAATGGATAGAGGCTATCCCTTCTAGGAATGCTACTGAAATAGTCATTATCAAGTTCCTTGAGACCAACATCTTGTCCTGATTTGGTTTTCCTAGAAATATCATTACAGATAATGTTGGTGCCTTTAAATCCAAAATACTGCTTGAATTTTAATATAAATATAATATCACATTGGGGCACTCCACAGCTTTCTACCCCCAAGGTAATGGGCTAGTTGAATCCTCTAACAAAATTCTGATCAACGTTACCAAGAGATTGTTGGAACAAAACCAAAAATCATGGCATAGTAAGCCAGTTCATGCAGTATAGGCTGATAGACTAACCACCAAGAAATCAATTAGTATGTCTCCCTATCAGTTGGTATATGGCATGGATGCAGTCTTCCCAACATCCTTGGGAGTTCCATTCATGAAACTCCTCCAAGAAGTGCAATTAGAAGAAAATGACATGCAGAGAAGGTTGAACCAAACCATTCATTTACAGCAGTCAAGAGAGGAGGTTTACAAAATATCACAAGTAGTACAAGAGAGCATCAAGAAGATCTTTGACAGAAGGACAAAAGCCAATAATTTCCAAGTTGGAGATACAGTTTTGAAATGGAATTCTAGGAGGGAAGACATAGGTAAACATGGTATATTTGAGAATTTATGAAAAGGGCCTTATATCATTCATTCAATTAGGGGTCATAATGCTTTCTTTTTACAAGGGCTAAATGGAGAAGAGTTATTTGAAGGTCCTGTTAATGGCAAGATGTTCAAACATTATTTTTTTGAAGAGTCCTATCTTCAAAATTTTCATTCATTATACATAACACTGCATGATAAGGGATCATAAAAACAAAAAACTCAGAAAACAGAAAAAGGAAAAGAGGGTAGATTTGAAAATACGTATAGCCCCATACCCAAAAAATAGTATTGCTGAAAGTGTGCAAGCCTAAATGCCACTACTTTCTCAAAAAGAAGATCTTGTTAATTCATCTAGCCTAATCATGGCTGAAAATGTTTTAAATTTATGTTGATAAGTTAGAGTAAAAATTATTGTCAAATTTATTCAAGCTTGACTTATCAGAAAGGATGGATTAGGAAGTGAAAGATACTGGTTCCACATGCTCAAAACAGAACCAAAGAGAAATATGGGAATGCATAGCAAATGATAAATCACAACACTTATTTTTCTAGTCACTATTTGTGCAAAATAAATGTTTGTGTGCAACTTTTTCCAATTCCGCAAACCATGGTAAATCAAATTTCCTAATCATGATTTAAACCATGTTTTCAATTTCACGTCAATAGATTATAGAATCAATTCTGCCAAATAGCTTAATCTTGGCAATCAAATAGACTAGGTAGAGAATAAAAGAGTTCACTAGCTTAATTTGAAGTCTTGGAAGCAATAAGGATAGAAGTAGATAGTTTTTTTTTCTTTCAAAATAAAAAAATGTCAATAGTTTGCCAATTCAAAGGCACTTAAGGAAGAAACAAATGTTAGGCCAAGTAGGTTGGGTAGGTAGAAATAAGTTGAAGAAATAATGTGTTTCAGATTATTGAGATCACAACTTCAAAGAAATATCAGCAAAAGAAAAGAAGGAAAAATCTTCCCAATGGAATGTTGAGATTGCAACAAGATGATGAGCTTAGTGAAAAGAGTCGCCTTCACTGAGTGGGCTCACAGGCTATTTTTGGCGCAAGTCTACTTTTAGACTATGTCTATTTTTAGACATGTCAATCATATTCTATATAGTTCACGGGGAGTCACTATTTGTGGATTCTGGATTTGGTCAAGTTGGGCGTAGATTTTCTTCTAAACACTGGACATATAAGGCAGAATCTATTTTTAGATTGCCATTCTAAAAATAGATATGTCAAATATTATTAGCTCTTAATAATATTTGGACTACTCGTGATATCTTATTCTCTTGAAGCATGATTAGGGTACCTGAATATGGCATAGAGGAGGCATGGAAGAATTGCACTGTTCTAAGGGGTTAAGTGGAAGCTATTGCACTTGGATACTTCGATTTAGAACTCTGTGTGACAGGTTTGGTGAGTTATTGAGGTAGTTGGTGGAGTTATGTTCAATTTAACTCAGTTAAACATAGTTGAGCTAGTTGTATCTAGTCTAACTGATTGATACACTAGTGAGAGTGGTGTGAATTAATTATTAATTAATTCACTAATTATTAACTCATTAATCAACTAAAGAATACATCAGTTAACTACAATGCATGGGCAGTTTCAGTGGAACCAGTGAAGAGGTAGGTGAAAGAGCAGTGTGACTATCGATTCGACTATAGTTTGTATTTTCTGCACTTAATTGTGGAGGAATTAATGAGATGCAGAAAAAGGTGGACCAATTCAGTTTTCATTGGATCATTTCTATTTATACGAATGTAGAGCAAGATAGGTGTGAATATTGAACGGTTGCTAGATCGGACCTGATTAGTGTGTAGCAGTTGGAGATTGTACTGAGAGCTTGTGAGGAGCTTTGTATAATGATTGTTACATGATCTCTATGACATATAACATATAGATATTTGGGGGTTTTCAGCTTTAATCTTTCCCATAAAATACTGTGTTCATATGTGTGAATGTTTATGGTTTTAATGTGTGCATGAAATTGATTTTATTTCCACAAGTAATGATCAATGGTAGAAGAGATTTTGTGTTGTGAATGAATTCAAATAGTGTGTGATCAGGAGAATCTCGGATGTATAACATATCAGTTATATAATTTCTACATGGTATCGGATCTATATTGATCATTGGAGAAATTGCAAAACATTGAAGCGATTGAGTTTTGTATTGGTGGAATTTGAATTTGCAGTAGTGTTTTCTTGGTGTTGAAGTTGAGATGTCTTTCAACGGATTGTGATTGGAGTATGCCCTTGAGGGAAGCTTGAACTATATTTCATGGAAGGACAAGATGGAGGCGGTGCTGGATGACAATGGGTTGAAGGAGTTCATAGATGCAGAAATTCCAAAACCTGCTTCTAGCGATGCCGCCGCACTTGACGCATGACAAAAGAAGACAGCAAAATGTTGAAGGATTCTGTTGGAAGGAGTGAAGGATCACATAGTGTCCAGCCTTCATCGTAAATATTCTCCATTTTTTATTTGGAAAGCTTTGAAATATTTATTCCAAAGCAAGAGCGACCAGAGGAAGTTGGCGCTCAAGGATAAACTCAGGAACATAAAAATGGAGAAAGGCGACAGTATACCCAAGTATCTCATGAAGTTTTTCCAATGTAGGGATGAGCTGGGAAGTGTGGGGGTTACTGTAGATGATGAGGACTTGGTGAGCTTGGCTCTCCTTGGGCTTCCGAAGAGTTGGCATTCCTATCAGGACTCTGTCAGTGGTCGGGAGAAATTTCTGAGATGGGAGCGACTTTGGTCGGATCTTGGGCAAGAGGAGATAAGGCGAAGTACCGGGATGGATCTTCATCAAAGAATGCAGATGAAGAAAATTACGCTTTGACTTCCAAAGCAAGGAAGGGGAAGAGCAAGAGGAATGCTTCTAAATTCGGTGCGAAAGGCAAGAAGCAGGACATGTCCAAGGTGAAGTGCTTTCACTGTCACCAACACAGACATTACGCCATTAATTGTCCACAGAAGAATAAAAACAAGCAGGTTGCTGGATCTACAGCTGGAGAGGCCTTAGCCTCACAGTTTGAGCTAGATTTTTCACTGATCGCATGCTTGGTCTCAAGTGTGATGGGTTCAATGTGGTTTCTTGACAGTGGTGCGTCTTTTCACATGACCGGAGACAAAGATTTTTTTACTGATCTGGATGAGAAAGATCTTGGAGTGCACATCGAGATGGGCGATGATGGTAGATACAATGCGACCGGTATCGGTACCATTTCCTTTGAGAAGGAGTCTGGTAAACCCTTCGTATTGAAGGAAGTGATGCATGTTCCAGGATTGAAGAAGAATCTTATCTTTGTGGCTATGTTGGAAGACAAGGGATATGATGTTGTCCTTAGTGAGGGAAAGGCTTTCCTGCGCAGTAAGGCAACTGGTGAAACCCGGAGGATAGGGGTTTGAATTAAGAACCTTTATCAGTTCAGGTAGATGGTTGCACAGCAATGGCAGGCAAGGCAGAAGGAGTGGTGAGTCTGGATGAGGGCAAGCTATGGTATAGGAGATTGGGCCATCTTCACCATGGTGCTTTGAAAATTTTGCAGCAGATTTATACCGAGCTTCCCAAAGGTACACTTGTGCAGTCAGATAAGTGCAAGGGATGTACCTTGGGAAAATTTTTGAAATCCACCTTTCACGAGAAGGATAGTCGCGCCACGACGATCCTTGAGAGAATTGACACAGACATGTGTGGACATTTCTCAGTAGCTTCGACAGCAAAGCACAGGAATTATGTGATCTTTGTTGATGATTTTTCTCGGAAGTGTTGGATCTTCTTCATGCAAAAGAAGAGCGAGACATAATCAAAGTTCTGTGAGTTCAAGGCATTGGTTGAGAAAGAATCGGGGAAGCAAGTGAAGGCTCTTAGGAGCGAAAATGGTGGTGAATTCATCTCTAGCGAATTCAAGGACTTTTGCAGCACAGAAGGAATTCGAAGAGAGCTCAAAGTGCCTCATAACCCACAGCAGAATGGGGTCATAGAGCGAAAGAACAGAATGATCATGGGTGCTACACGGGCGATGTTGCATGATCAGGGCCTTCCCATACACTTGTGGGCTGAGGCATTCAATACTACGGTTTATGTGCAAAACCGTTGTCCTCATAGAGTACTTGGCACGAGTACACCCGAAGAGGCGTTTTCTGGTAAGAAGCTTGATATTTCTCATTTGAAGATTTTTGGTTCACCTATTTACATTCATGTGACGAAGGATGCCAGAAAGAAGCTGGAGCCAACTGCAGAGGTTGGGATATTTTTGGGGTACACTGATACACCCCACAACTATCGTGTGTATTTTCCAGACAGTCGGAAGACTGTTATGTGACGCGATATCAAATTTCATGAGGAGAAAGCCATGAAGTGTTCGCTTGAGAGGGATCCACACTTGCATGTAGATGAGGAGCTATAAGTTCCTAAGGATGAACCTTAGGATGTGGATCATCCACAAGAGGAGGTTCATGGAGTGGAAGAAACCACTCATGCAGTGCCAACCATTAGAGGGCGAAAGTGCACTATAGAAGTTGAGCGACTGATTCTTGATGCAGAGAAGATTGTAGGAGCACCTACATCACAACGTAGACAGAGACAGTCACCTGACCGATATATTGGATACATGGCTCTGATGAGCAAGTGTATCGTGACAGAGCCTCCTCTTTCGAGGAAGCTGTGGAGGACCTTGCATGGGTAGATGCCATAGTGGAAGAGTATGACTCAATTGTCAGAAATAGTGCATGGGAGATTGTCCCAAGGCCGGAGAGAAAGCAGTGGTAGGTTCAAGATGGATCTAAAAAGTGAAGCAAGCAACTAACAAGAGTGTGGAGGAGTACAAGGCAAGATTTTTTGCCCAAGGCTTCTCACAGATTGAGGGGATCGATTATGAGGAAACCTTTTCACCTGTCGCAAGGTATTCTTCCATACAGACGATTCTTTCTCTCTCAGCGTAGATGGGGTGGCACATTCATCAGATGGATGTGAAGACTGCGTTCCTCAACGGAGTGATTGAGGAGGATGTGTACATAGAGCAGCCCGAAGGTTTCGAGATCTTCAACAGTGAGTCACATTTGTGCAGGCTCAAAAGAGTGTTGTATGGGTTGAAATAAGCACCTTGTGCTTAGTACACATGGATAGACAGTTATTTCACTGGACTTGGATTATCCAAGAGTGAGGCGGATCCGAACCTATACCAGATTGTGGTGGATGGTAAGTTGTTGATCATTATACTTTATGTAGATGATTTGATTCTGACAGGTGATGAACTATTGATACACTCATGCAAGGCTGATCTTGCAAAGGAGTTTGAGATGAAGGACTTGGGCCTCCTTCATTATTTCCTGGGATTGGAAATTTGGCAGCGTAGTGATGGTTTGTTTGTGTCTCAAGGAAAGTATGCCCAGGAGATGCTAGAGAAGTTCAGCATGCATTGTTGCAAGCCTATCGACACTCCTCTTCCTGGTGGATGGAGGAAAGAGGATGCTACATCGGTAGAGGTAGTGGATGCCACTGTTTACTGATAGTTGGTGGGGTCGCTTATGTATCTAGTCAATACATGACCTGACATATGCTACATTGTTAACCAGCTTTCACAAGCTATGGTTAATCCTACCAAGCTCTTTTGGAAGGCAGGAAAGCATGTATTGAGATATCTCAGAGGCACATCGGGATATGGATTATGGTACAGACAGTCGGATGAGGTGAAGCTATGTGGCTTCACAGATGCAGATTGGGCAGGGAGCCCAATGGACAGAAAGAGCACATCCGAAGGATTTTCAGTATCGGGTTGATAGCGCTTGAAGACAGAAGTAGAGATCCGTGGCACTCAGTTCAGTAGAGGCCGAGTATATGGTAGCGAGTTTGGCTGCATGCGAGGCTATATGGATGAGGAAGATCCTGGTCGAGTTGTTCAGTTCACACTTAGATCCTACTGTGATATATTTTGATAATCAGAGTTGCATCAAAATCTTGGTTAATCTAGTATCTTGGTTAATCCGGTATCATCATATCAGAGATTGTGTGCAGTGGAAGATCATGTTACTTTCATACATTCCCACGGAGGATCAGGATGCCGATATCTTGACGAAGGCACTCACCAGAGAAAATTCAATACTACGTAAAAGGAGGGTGGCGTATAATCCCTATCTTGTTGGAGAGGGAGTGTTGACGTTAAGAAGATGAGCTTAGTGAAAAGAGTCGCTCACTAAGTGGGCCCTGTGCTATTTTTGGCGCAAGTCTATTTTTAGACTGGGGCTCATTTTTAGACATGGCGATCATATTCTATGAGTTGCAGGATGCTATTTGTGGATGGTTGGTCAATTTGGAAAAAATATATGGACTTATATTTTTAGACATATTAGGAAAAATCTATTTTTAGATTGCCAGTCTAAAAATAGATATGTCGAATATTATTAGCTCTTAATAATATTTGGACTATAAACATTATCTTATTCTCTTGGAGCACTTTAGTTAAGTGCACAGATGTGGCACAGGAGTTGACAGAAGGAATTACGCTATTCCTAAGGGTTAAGTAGAGCTATTGCATGGAGACTTCAGTTATAACTCATGTGACAGAGTTTGGTGGAGTTATTGAGGTAGTTGGTGGAGTTGTGTTTAGTTTAACTGAGTTAAACATATTTGAGCTAGTTGTATCTAGTATAAATGATTGATAAACTAGTGAGAGTGGTGTGAATTAATTATTAATTAATTTAATAATTATTAACTCATTAATCAACTAAAGAATACATCAGTTAATTACAGTGCATGGACAGTTTCAGTGGAGACCAGTGAAGAGGTAGGTGAAAGAGCAGTGTGACTATCAGTTGTGACTATAGTGTTTCATGATTTGCAACACGTAGTGGTTGGAGATGCCAATGAGGATTGTGTGAGAAAGGCTGGACCAATTCGAGTTCATTCAGATTCATTATTTAGCAGTTATTGCACAGTAGAGGTAGGCTACAAGGTGGCAGAGATTGGAGCATGAGATTTGCTAGATCGGACCTGATTAGTGTGTAGCAATTGGAGATTGTACTGAGAACTTGTGAGGAGCTTTGTATAATGATTGTTACATGATATCTATGACATATAACATACAGATAGTTGGGGGTTTTTAGCTTTAATCTTTCCCATAAAATATTGTGTTCATATGTGTGAATGTTTATGGTTTTAATGTGTGCATGCAATTGATTTTATTTCCGCAATTAATGATCAATGGTAGAAGATATTATGTATTGTGCATGAAGTCAAATAGTGTGTGATTAGGAGAATCTCATATGTATAACATATCAGTTATATAATTTCTACATGGAAGAGGCATTGGTCTTCATAAACTCAGAGATTTGATATCTAAAAGTTCTGGACACCTATAGAAAGGGAGCTGCCCTCCCCAAGTGGAGCCACTGTTAGTCATCAATAATTTTTGTTGTTTTGGAGATGACTAAGTAATGGTCATAGATTTCTAAAAAACAAGATTTGTGAAATATTGTGAGTTTTAGAAATCTCATTTCCTTCATTATCCTAAATCAAATTGTTTCACTATATTTTTCCCTCTCTTCCTTCTAAAGTTCACCTTACTGCTCCAAAAGGACTTCATTTCTGGGCCTATTGATCTCATTTTTCACTCCCCTACCCACACTCTCATTCACTCCTTTTTTCCTCTAAAAAAACCATTTTTCCCTTCATAAACCTT
This sequence comes from Pinus albicaulis, assembly GCA_034641835.2. Taxonomy (NCBI): domain Eukaryota; kingdom Viridiplantae; phylum Streptophyta; class Pinopsida; order Pinales; family Pinaceae; genus Pinus; species Pinus albicaulis. The sequence goes on from MU968363.1 coordinate 22,235,872, forward strand.
CCTAAAGGAAACCCCTATTCCTAATTTTTCTTTGTATTCATTAAACAATGTAAAAGTCCCCTTTTACATTATTTAAAACCAAGACTTAATCCTGTCAGGTCTCTTTATTTTATTTATATAAAAACTATGTTTTTTATGTTAAAAAACATGCCCTTATGGTCTATTGGCCTAAGCCCCTTTTTCTCTAAACCCCATCCCCCTTGCATATGACCATGACTCTGCCTATCTGTAAGCCCCTTCCCCTATATAATTTCAACCTCCACCCTTTCTATTGTATAAACCCCCCGTAAACCTTATAAAAAGGCTTCGTTAACCCTTTTATATATTGAAACTAGGTCCCGCTCTCCATGATATACTGCGCCCCTTCCAAACCTTATAAATTAACACATTTCTATTTATTTATTAAGGCCCCGGGCCCATTCTCCATCAAACCCCATGATCTAATATAACCGCACCACCTGTCCTCCACTTCTGCTAATTTAACCACCTGCTTATCACCCCCAGGGAATGCGACGACTGTCGATCTCTCACCCCGAGATCCGACGGTCCTCGACGCATATCGCATATATAATTGTGATGGGGTTAATGTCCTGTGATCCACATGAAATGGGTGGTTTCTCCCTGCCACGCGTCGCACTCTGGACCATATCGCATGCCCCCTCCCGAAAACCACTTACCACCTTTTTTCCATGCGATATACTAATTTTGGCTTTTCAAAACCACTTATCCCTCAGCACCATTTTTCAAACCCTCCCGCCTCCGTTCAAACTTATGCCTAGTTCCGCCTTTGGAACCCTACCTCCCACACTGTTTCCTCCTCTACAAATCCTTCCGACCATCCCAAACCATAGAAAAATACAGTCAAGGCCCTCCCCGTAGGTTTTCAAACTAAAGAATTGTTTTTGTGTGCAGGTTTAATAGCGGAATGCCTACAGAGCATTCTTCTAAAGAAGTCACTAAAACACTATTTTTGAAGTCTCTCTCTAAAGTACCATTACTTAGGTCTGCCAAAGAGGTTTTGTTTCGATCATACCCTTTGTACTTGCTTAAATAATTGTTTTATAGATCTTCATAGCCATTATCAAAGATGTTTAGGCGTTCCCTCTTCTCTGATTACAGTTATATGTGTGTCTTAAATTTTTTCTTTCCTTGAAGGTGAAATCACTAGAAGTTAAATGAGTTTCTCACCTTCTATATTTCATTGGAATGTTTGTCTTGGATAATTATCTGCTTAAGTTGAAATCAAAGAATTTATGGTTTGCCATGTTTATTGATTTCCTCTTTATGCTTATGATATTTAAGTCCCTTCTTGGTAAAGGTACATGATAAAGGATTCTTGATTTCCCTTTTTCCTACTTTTATTCTCACAATTGATGTCCATCTTATTGCCCTTAAAAACCTTGAATATCCATTGACAAAGTTATATTTTCCCTATGATGCTCCCCAATCCATTGATGAACCTATTATGACTTTATAGACTCCATTTCCCAATGATCTAAATATTTCCTCATTCTATCTATTCTACTTGATCATCATACCCAACCAAACAAACAACAAACCCTACACTTAATAACTAGCCTAAGATAAACCATCTAAAGCAAGCAAGTTCACATTCTTTTCGAACAAATAGAGAAACCTTCTCTGAGTCCAGGAAGGCTAGGTCTTAGGACTCCAAAGACTGGTTTGATGTTACCTTGTGCATTTGGTCTACCAATCTGCTAAATCACAGGACACCTAACACCCAACATCCTTGGGATTTCCAATGATGAAGCTCCTCCAAGAGGTGCAATAAGAAGAGAATGACATGCAAAGGAGGTTGAACCAAACTATTCATTTGCAGCAATCAAGAGAGGAATTTTACAAAAGAACACAGGGACTGCAAGAGAACATAAAGAATATATTTGATAGAAGGACCAAAGCAAATGATTTCCAGATTGGAGACATGGTTCTGAAATGGGATTCAAGGGGAAAGGACAAAGGCAAGCATGGAAAATTTGAAAATTTGTGGAAGGGTCCTTACATCATTCATTCAGTTAGAGGTAACAATGCTTTCTTTTTACAACGGCTCGATGGAGTAGAGTTATTTTGAGGTCCTGTCAATGGCAAGATGCTCAAGCACTATTTTTGTCAAAATTCCTAGATTCAAGCTTTCATTCATTATACATAATATTGCTTGATGAAAGATTTAGAAAAACAAAAACACAAAACAGGAAAAAAGAAGAAAAGAGGGCAAGAAAAAGAATAGGTACAACCCCATACCCCAAAAAGAGTATTGAGGAAAGTGTGCAAGCCTAAATGCCACTACTTGTTGAGGAAAAAAGAGTCTTGTTCAGTCATCTAGTCTAATCATGGCTGAACATGTTTTGAATTTTTGTTGATAGGTTAGTGAAAGAAGACTTTTCAAAACATTTAAGCTTGACCTGTCAGTAGGATAGATTAGGAAGAAATTGTTGGTTCTTAATGCTCAAATCTATGCCAAAGAGAAAGATAGGGATGCCTAAAAAATGATACATCACATCCCTCATGTTTTATAGTTTTTTTTGTACAAAAATAATGTCTGTGTACAGCTTGTCCAAATGCCATAGCCCATGAAAAATCATATTGCTCAATCCTGGTTTAATCATGTTTTCAATTTCATGTCAGTATATTAGAGAATAAAGTCTGTCAAATAGCTTAATCTTGACAGATGAATAGTCTAGGTAGAGAATAAAAGAGTTCATTAGCCTAATATGAACTCTTGGAAGTGATAAGGGCACAAGTAGTTAGTTTTTTATACTTTCAAAGGAAAATAATGTCAAGGGTTTGCCAGTCCAAGTGCACCCAAATGAAGAAAAAATGTTAGACAAGGTATAATGGGTAGGTAGAAATGAGGTTGAAGCAAATTTTTCTTTTCAGATTTTGAGATCATAAGCTTCAAGAGAACATCGGCAAATGAAAGAAAGAGATCTGCAAAGTGCAAGTAAGGCACTAGTCTTCAAAACTTAAAGATTTGAGCTCTGACGCCCTGGACACCTCCTAAAAAGGAGTTTCCCTCCCCAAGTGGAGCCACTGTTAGTCATCAATATTTTTTACTATCTGTAGATGATTAAATATTGGTCCTATATTTCTAACAACAAAATCCCCTGAATATTGTGAGTTTTAGAAATATCACTGCCTTCATTATCCTTATACCAAATTTTTCACTATTCTACCATTTTTCCATTTCATGGTCACCCTACCACTTCTGAAAAGCTCCTTATGGGCTTGTGTGACTCATCTCCATCCTTTTTCCTGCATATAACCTCATCACTTTGTTTCTCCCTTGCCTATCACTCCACTTCTCATCTAGGGTTACCAATCATGCCTATTCTTTCCATGTTCACCAGGTTACTCAAGCATTGATGGTCTCAAAACTATCTCTGTAGAAATTTTAGATAAATCAAGTACATTGGACTTTGGATCTTCAATACATCAATTTGTCAAATACTGTTTTTACACTTGAAGACCCCAAACCAAGTTTCAGTCAAAGACCAAGTCAAAGGATCCTCCCACTACGTCATTAGGATTTCATAGGTTTTAGGGTCATCCTTGGTGTTTTAAGCACTTTCTTTCTGTATTAGAAGCTGGCTCAGATATAAAACAAGGTCAACACATGTTTTTCCAAGAAAGAGAAGAAGATCTCCAAAGAGGACTACTTTGTCAAATTCAAGTTTTGCAAAAGGTAAATGTGTTTGGCATTTCTGCGAAAGTGTCAAGAGGTCACTCAACAAAATAAATTGATAAGGTAACTGATATATTCCTAAAGGAAGATAGGAAGCACTTGGTCTTAAGGAGAATCAGGGTTTTTAAGCTTAATTGGGCCAGCAGTATGCCAAGCAGGGATCCAATGCAACAAAACACATGAAGGAGGCACACCAAGAAAACCAAACATGAAGAGAATTTTTTCAGAAATTATGAATGAAAAAGGGAAAAAGGTGAGGTGAACTGGACATAAATGAATGAACTTGAAAGGGCCATAGAGAACTTAGAAGACAACACTGATAATTGTTTTAAAGCATTCCACAAATCTAAAGTTTTGGGAAGATATTCAAAGGAGGTAAAATGATGATGTTAAGCCTCCAATATGATAGCATAAGGAAGATTTGTAGGGACTGCTGTGTGTGACATCCCAGAGTTATGCCAAGGTAAAATGTCTCACTGCCTCCAAAGAACAAAGATGTAAAAGATATCAGAAAAAGATAAGTCAGTATGTTATGACACCTGCAAATCAGAAGTGGCCAAAAGAGAAGGTAGCAAGCATGATTTTTCATTCCATAGTGCTTGTCAAAGGTGAGTTTATCATTCCTTAGGAGATCAGTGAGAAAGGTGAAGACAAGGTTTTCAGTCACCTACCAAGCACAAGATAATTTGATCTCCAATGTAAGAACAAAGGAAGTTTTGAAAATAATACTTTGTGTTTAATTTCATAAGGTTGTCAAGGGTGAAGTTAGCATGCTTCAAATACCAAAGGGAGAGCCACTTCAAGGTTCTCATAACACCTGATGAGTGAAAGTGTTGAAGGACATAAACAAGCCAAAGAAAGTAAACCTTGTGACTCAATTAAAATCTGCTAAACAAGGAGGTAAAGAGTATCAGTGAGCAAGGTTTAAATTATCATTTCAGGCACCTGCAAATTAGAAGTGGCCAAAGAAGGTAAAGGGCATAGTTTAATATCCCAAAATAGGGAAATTCTACGACAATAAGAACACCTTAAGATGTTCCAAATTTCGAGATGCAGCAATGTAAAAACACATATTGGAGTAGCAACATTATATCAATACATAAATCATGAGAAGATCCAAAGATCCATAAAATTTATCTTATAGCAGCAAATGTATACAAATCCTTGAGGTAATGATCACTCAAGCTAGGCAATGCAAGCCTCAATAGAACATGTACAAGAAAATGAAGAACACTGCTACATATAGAAAGCCCATGGCTATGACTGTGCAGTTTATAGGAGGCACTGCTACAGAAATAATGTCAATTCATGGATATGGAAATGTGTAACTCAAATAAAGTGGTGGAGAAAATCTCTAAACCCGTGGAAACAATCTCAAGACAATACTAGAAGGATTTCCCTGAAATATGCAAAATGTACAAAATGCTGGAGTTGCAGGGGCAAGACTGAATAGCAGCTGCAACTCATGAACTGGATGGAGATGGCTGAAAATGATACACAAGATGAACAAACCTCCTCCAATGGATCTTCCAAGTGCAAGTCTGATCCTTCCACTGAAGATCTCACCCTCCAAACAATATTGTAAACCCTCACAAGATACACACTGAAAATAACGCAGTCTAAGAGAGGGACTGCACTGTAGATCATGGAAATTGTTGGCCTGATGCCAAATATGGTGAAATATGCTCAGAGATCTTCCTAATTGATCTCCCAAAGGAAAGGAAGCTTCATCCTCTGAAAAATAACCTAAGGAATGGTGTTGTGGAACCTCCACTACAACACCCTACAACACAACGTTATAATTTAGCAGAAATAATACTATAGTTGAAGGAGGTGGCTTGGCCTTGAGCCTGAATGTGGAGAAATGAAGAACAAGATCCCCCAAGAGGCCTCTCTTTAAAGAATAATGAATTCCTAAATAGGAATTCCTTGTGCTAAACAGCACAACAACTCTGTTAAACATCAAGAGAATGCACAAGAGTCTAAATAGACCATAACATCAATAATCATCAACATGTCTTGCTATGGCTGCCTTTCCCTCCTTTTATAAAAATGGAAGCCCTCTTTCCATGGGTCCCACTCATTAAGTTTTCCTCCATCAAGGAATCTTCCTCCCTCTTTCATTGCGTTGTCCCACAATATGATCTCCACCTCCTATCCCTGCGCAGTTTGACTTGGTCAAACTTGACCTTGTCCTCATGAAATTGTCCTCTTTCACACATGAGGGTGTGAAATCCAGCTCCAATGATGATCCCATTTCATACTATGATGGATTTTATTCATATTTTTATTATTTATGGGCCTCCTTAGCCACTTATTCAACTCCTAGGTGATAAAAACCAAAACTTAATGTTCCAACTAGCTGCATATTAATTTGGGAACATTACAGTCCTCCCCTCCCAAATGTTACTTGTCCTCCAGAAACTGCAAGGATAGAACTGAAGAGCCTCCTCTTCTCCCCCTGTATCATCCTCATATGATACAATCCTCCAAGGAATGAGATGTTGTCTCGTCAATGAATCTCCAAATTTCCCCTCCCAAGCATGCAAGCTAGCCAAAGGGCTATCATCATGAATAAGTAAAGTAATCAAGGAGGAAATAAGGTGTTGTCTAGAGGTCCTCTTAAGGCATGGAGTCTTAAATTTATTTGGAAACATCCTTCCCATGTGGATCCTCCATCCCCAAGCAATCATCAATACAAAATGAGTCACCTCCCAACATGGCAACTCCGGAAAATGCTCCTCCACCTGGAGCTCATGCAATGTAGGTGGGCTAAAAATTTGAATATGGTAGACATAGGAGCCTACCCCATGCATATGCTGATCTTAGGCTGGAAAAAAATTGCCATCATGTGGCAAGATGAAGACTATATCTCCAAAGATCTCCTCTCTAACGTTGTGAATCAAGCTGGCCCAAATCATCCCGTATGTGATGGATAGGAAATCATCACCATATGGCATCCCATCAATCACATGGCCCACCTCAAAAATAAAAAATTGTTTGGTTGTGGTGGCCATATCTCCTCTCATGCTCCCATTAGAATATGCAATGCAAAAAGTGTGGGAATCCTCTTCCCCAAAGGACACATCCAACGCATGTGTGTCTCTCCCAATCATACTTACAATACAAATAAGATCAATATCAGCAAATGAAATCATGTTCAGCATCAAAATGAGGAAAATGTTGAAGGTTTCATGTGGTGCAATAAGGTAACAACAATTTTCCCAATAGTGACAGCGCAGTTTTCCAAACTACTGCTTCAGAAAATTACATGGCAAGTTGTTTTTTGTTACATGGATAATTATGTATGTCATGACATCTACTGATAAATGGAAAATGGCTGGGTACATCAACTAAACATACATGAAAGATAACACTTTCCCAAGGACATATAAAATATGGTTTTCTCCATCATACAATTTGGCCCAATGTTGACCGTGGAGCTCAATGAAAATCTTGCCCTCTTGTGGAGCAATGCACTGAATAGGAATGGTAAGAATATGAAAATACTATGTTAGACAATCAATGGATGCAAAAACAATATTCTTACCATGTTTTGAGAGTAATATGATGCATATTTATATGATTAATTCCTCCATAGTGGTATGACACACTCCCATGAAGAGGAATGAACCATATGTTGCATGAAGATCACCCTTCTTATACTTGGAAATCCAAGTTAAGAAGATCATATCTCTGTAATAAATGTTTCCATCCACTACTCCATTAATCTCACTTCCTCCTTGCTTACCAAGTGCATCAATGGTGAAGTGATCATGGGGACACTCCATCAATAACCCCAAGCTCCCAAGTGACAGTGTTGTTGGCCCATGCAAATAAGCTCCTGCCAACTCATAGCTCCATTCTTTGACATGCTTCTTGTCAAAGACATCTCCCATAATGCTGCTACACATAATAAGTTCCTCCAAAAGTGGAAGTACCTCTTGATCATATAAGGCCAAGGAGTAGCCCCTTTGCACCATGATATTTCCATCTCCTACTCCTGCAACATCATGCAAAGTGTGAGAGAAAATCTGCCCTTGCTCTCCCAAGAATAACCAAAGCAACAAAAGTTTTTGTTGCCTCCCCATACCTCCATCATACAAATCATGTGGTGAAAACATAGTGATTAATATGAATAATTTCATATCAACACAATGTTTCCATACTCCTTGTTGCCCAATGAAGCAAGTATTCTACCACATACCCTTAGAAAGAGAATGATGGCCAAAATATTTCAAGAGTATCCAACGCAGCCAAGCCTCTTGCTACCCAGTATCATAGATTTTCAAGTACCTTTCCAACTTCTTGCCCATCATCCACACCCATCCATCCACATGTAGGTGCTTCCCCTCATGTTCTTCCTTAGCACTCTCCCAAGGAAGGCTACCATCCTCCCAAATCAAGTTTCTCTTCTTGTATTTCATGGGATGTTGAAATGCAACTCCTTGGAGATTTTCTAGAGAATACCTATCATCAATGTCCCCCTTGAATCCACAAATATCCAAGTATGATGAGGGAAAAACCTCCTCAAACTGTTGAAGAAATTTTCACTCCATGATGTGTTGAATTGCACCTCCAATGAGATCTCTCCATGAGACCTCCTCTTCATCAATGGCCTTCCAAAACCAATAAGGTTCTGGATCTGCTGTAGGTAGAAGTTTCTCTTTGAGCTGGGGAGTTCTCATTGAGAAAGTGTCATCTAGAAAGGAGAAAGTGTTTCTCACTTCAAGATGTCTACCATCTATCTCTTCTTCCTCCATTGCTTCATGAATGAAGCTGCCATTTGAATTCTCCCATAAGGAATGGGTACTCTTTTCTTCATCATTGCTCTTGTACAGCGTAGTGCAACTCTGTTGCTCTAAATCAACTATATACAATGATGTATATCCCTCCATAAGATTTTCTGAAATGGAAAGATATGGAAACTGAAGCATACTTTGGTGAAATTTGGAAGCTTCTTGCAGGGTTGCAAGAGTTTCCTCATATATGTTGGCTTCCCAAACTCCTGAAGATGAAGGCTTCTCCTCCATGGTTATAACAGTGCTGGGACATGTCTCTTACAACGGTGGTGAGGGCTTCTCCTCCTTTGATCTTTCTGTTATCCATCCATAATTTTGACATATGCAAAGATGGCTAAAAAAGGTCTTTAGTCTTCAAGAAACAAATTTCATGCAAAATCTGTGACTTGAAGCCTCTACTGTGTTCCTTATCCTTCAAAGAATCCACCTATTTGATCTCTTCACTCAAAACCCTCGAAGAAGCTAGTTGATATACAGGGACTGTTTCAAAAAACCTCTTCTCCATCATTTCCCTCCTAAAATCCCCTTTTTCCCTTTATTATTCCTCCATTCCCTCAAAAATCCCTTTAAACCTTGTAAAATCCCTCTTATAAGGTTTAAAACCGCTTTTTCTAACTTATCGAAACTTCTGAAAAACCTCAAAAAACCCCATTTCGGCCTGAAAATCTAACTTTTCCATATGCGACCTTTAAGCCCCTACGGACTTAAGATCTCATCCCCTTTACCTGTGACCGTTGACCTCAGTCCTTAAGCCCCTTTCGTGCTATCGAGCATCGCTTTTTCCCCTTTTCCTTTATTTCTTCATTTTTTTTCTCCACGCGATGGTTTCGCTGCCAATGGGATCTGAGCCGTCGATCTCATAGATCCGATGGTCCTAGTTTCATCGCGCTGCCAGCGTTCCTTCCGATCGGCACTTACCAAGACCTCCCCGCCAATGCATTTTGGACCATTGATCTGGCTCCCCCAGATCCAACGGTAGGCGTTGATTCGCAGTTCCCCGTTTCCTTTTCCCCTTGCACTTTCTTCCACCAATGGCCGATCCCAAAGAAGATCTAGACCGTCCATTTCTCCCGAGATCCAACGGCCATCGCGCCCCTCCATTTCATCGGTGCATCGCATCGGACTTCACCCTTTTCCCTTCCGCTTTCCTTTCCTTCGCTAATGCAATCCCCCGATTTAATCCCCACCGTTGAGCTCGTCCCTGATCCAATGACTCTCGCTCCGTCGCACTATCGCAATCACTCTCCTCCATCGGCCATCGCATTGACCTTTCCCATCATCCATCGGCCATCGCAGCTTCCAAATTCTTCCTCCCCGGACTTTCTCCTACGCCGATTTCCGATCCACTAATGAAATATCCACCATCCAATCATTATCCTGATCCAAAGGCTTAGGATCACTGCAGAGGCACCTGGCCCGCAAACCTGTCCATACCCTCAAGTGCCCCCGCTATGAATTTTTCTTCTATTATTCCCTATGATCCCTCCAGTCCCACCTGACCACATTGGGCCTTTCCACCTTGTTTCCTTCAAATCTCCACCGTTGATGTGCCCCCCCCCCCAGATCCAACGGCCCACAGGTATTTTTTCATATGTTTCTCCATAATGCTCTAAAACCCGTTTTCAACACAAAAAAGGAATTTTTTTCTCCCGGAGCACGCATTATCCCAGCCCCACAATCTCCTCCCGTCGTGCTACTCTCATCCCTCCATGTTCATTCTCAACCGTGGATCTGTACCCCCTATATCCAACAGCCCAAATCTTGTTTTGTGTCCATTTTTCTCCCCATTCCCCTCCATGCACTTTGAATGCGAAGTGGGTGGTTTTTAGGAGCATACATGTCAGTAATTGACGTGTATCCCATTCATTTTTCCCATTACCACTTACCGCCCATGCCCCACCCGAATACCGCCTCCGGTATTCCCCAAAACTTCTTTTCTAGTTTTTCATGCCAAACTCAGTTTTGACCTTGGTTTTTGTGGTTTTGCGCCATGAAACCTTTCCCCATTGCATGAACCTTGCCTCCTCACTGCTCCATAACCCCTTGCTAAGCCTTCTGAAGTAGTCAAGCCACAAAACGCAGGATTTCTTAATGTTTGTCGTTGTGTACAGGTTTAATGGCGGTCATAAGATAAAGAACCGTCCCACGGAAATTTAGTTGCAGAGGTCGAGGATGATGATCCTCTGTGGCCAAAATTCAGTGCAGAAAAGGGAAATGAGGGTCTAATTTCCAATTTTTAAATCAATGCTTCATGGGCATTGATTACATAGTGAGACCTCCAGCGAAAGCCACCTGTGCACCGCAAAAATATTAAAGTGAAGACCAGAAAGGACAACAGTTAAAGCAGAGGATGATTAAAAAGGGCCTTAAAGCAGTATCAGAGGGACCGATCAGAGTTTAAAGCCTAAACACATAGATCAGCAGAAGAAGACCCTCGAACGCCACATGCGCAGAGGTTATTACTCCACCAAAGGACACCCGTAGTATACTTTTCCTTTCAAAGACACCGTGACAACGATCCTGATGGCAGAAAATATTTAAAACTGTCAGATTAGTTATTGCACTTTCATGGGAATTCTCAGAACCGAAATATGACAGTTACTTGTTTCAGAAGTCAAACAGAGTACTTCAAACCAAGATATCTTCAAAGAACACACTTTGGAGTTATTACCAACCTACCAGATATGCCTCAAAGACAAAAAAACTATTAAAGTGGTACAAACAGTTAATGCTATTATTATTAAGTAGAATGGGAATTTGAATACCTCTCCCTCTCTGTCTTCATTGATATTTATTACCATTTCTACAACACTCTTCCTCTTTTCCCCTATAAGTATTCACAGAAAATTCATTGTAAAGGGTTGGAAAATTATTAATTGTTTGAATTGTTATTGAGTAAGAGTTACTGAGTAACTGTAATATAGTAGGCTGGGAAGAGAAGTATCAGACTGTAAAAGTTATTGGACTCAAAGTATGTAATTGGTTTTGGACATCAAATAGAAAAGCAGATTCACTGGATCCTAATCTAAATCATTGGTGATGTTATTCTTACTATAACTATTATTCTCCTTATGTTTTCACTTTGTTCATATTCTTTGATAAAGAGAAGTAAAAGATAGATTAGGATTTACTTTTGAAGTACCCTAATTCTGACTGATAAGCTTTATCTTTATGTTTTCTTCTAAATGTGTGTTTGGGAATGATTTCAATAAAGTATAACCGGTCAAGGAATGTTAGTGAGCCCATGTCTTGCTGAGTAGAACTTGAGATTATGTTCTTGAATGTTCTTTAAAGGTTTGCTAAGTATATTTACGAACTAGGGAAGTCTATGGTTAGCCATGTCCTCTAGTTTTTCCTCCAACAGCTGCTTTGAAAAGATCCCTTGAAAGTATTCTGAAAGCAGGATAGGTTCAAATTCCTTACCTGATATTAGGTTACTTTTTATGTTTATCTTAAATGTTTTCCCTTTGAGAGTATGCCGAAAGCAGGATAGGTTAAAAGTCTTTACTTAATCTTAGGCTAATTTTTATGTTTTCCCCTTCAGTGTATGCCAAAAGCAGGCTAGGTTAGATGTCCTTACCTGATCTTGGGCTGCCCTTTATTTTATTAGCTTTGCTTCTTTCCTTACACTTCTTAATGTTCCATACCACAAAATCAACTTAAAAGATCTTCTGATATAAATGACTTTCCCTTCGGAAAACCTTGTATAGTTGTTGTGCAAGTAAACCCTTTTATGACTCCATAGCCCAATGGTTTTGCACTGTTTTTTGACCTATCTTCCTATGCTGAAACACCCTTCCACTTATTTCCTCCTTCACTTCACATTACCTTCTCATTTAATGATTCCCAACCAAAAACAAACAAACCCCTTGTACTTTATAACTAGCCTAATATCATATCATAAGCCTTAAAGACATATCCTTTGAAAACACATATAGATAGATCCCTCTCTGAATCCAGGAGGGCTAGATCCTAGGATTCCAAAGTGGTTCTGATGTTTCCTTGTCATTTGGTATGCCAATCTGCCAAATCACAGGACCCCAACAGGTACTTGAATTCTTTACCCTTCCAAACCTTCATTCTTCTTCATTTTGGATTCCATCTGGGTACTAATGTAGACCATGGCCTTATCCAGGTCTTCCAATTGCCTAGATAAGTGTCTCATCTCCTTCCTTATCTCATGCATCTTGCCACATTAACACCCTTTAGGAGGAGGATAGCTAGCCATGGCATGATTGTATGTAGGAATTTCCAAAATCCAATATTTCAAGTATTTCCAGAATTAAGACTACCACCACAGTAAAAGGAAAACAACAAGAGGATTTGAGGGACAAATTCTTTTTGAGTATTTTACAAGACCAATCAGCTCAAAAATCACTTTAAATTTAAATAGAAAAAAAAACTAAAATTACAAGCCTATCCATACTTTCAATATGGAAAAGAGGTTCATTACCATCCATATGTGACCTAAAATTTTGCCTCTCTTCCAACATAGATATTTAATTTTATGGACCAAATTTGAAAAAAATATGATTTAGTGCACTTTTCAACCTTTACTCAAGCATATGAATCATTAAACATTAAACAATAGAGTACTAAAAATGTTAATTTTCTTAGGGATAGAAGTCTCTCCTATAGATAATTTCATTTTTAAAAAAATTCACATTGCATTCACCCAATATCATCATAAGAAATTATGTAGAGATAAAATTAGCAATAACAATACAATAGAATCCCCGATGGGGGTGATGGAACCATTGGTATGTGTGGCGATTGAGAGGTGTACGAAGCCCGTTTGGGTTCCACACACCCACTGCATTCATCATAATAGTCTTGAGCATTATTAATACCAAGTAGGTGAGCTCTTCTTCTGTTGGTTGCGTCATTAAATTCTCTTGGAATTTTGGAATGAATATTTGTGTATTGTGTTGGTCGATGAGGTGGAGGTTTGCAAAGCACTTTGGTTTCGAATTATGGTTTTCCTAACAACAGTCATGGCTCTGGGAAGGAGAGGTATGTGAGACGTGGAGTAGTCTAGGACAAGGTGAGATCTCATCCTTGAGAGGTCCGTGGGATCTTGACATGCATTGGGTAATTGTGGCTTTGTGGCTCCATCAAGGTCTTTTATGTGCCTAGATCTGCCCAGAGAGGTCGAATTGGGCTCTGGGCCTCACCTCCATTTTGGTGTCATGGCAGGAGAAGTTTGAAGTTAGTTCTTTCAGAACTATAAGGGGAGATTTCATGAAAACTTCCTCTGGTTGGCCCTCGGACTTGGTGGGTTACGCATCTCTTGGCAAGAGGGGAAAAATTCACGCAAGTTTGCTCTGGGGTGGCATGGAGGATTTCCAGAAATTGAGGTCTCGAGCCTCCAGTATTGGGTCAGTGGATTCTATTAATTGGTTTAGATATTTCTTATTATGTTCTATTTGGTTTTCTTTGTTATATAGGAGGCTATACTGCAGGATTCGTGGGAATATTTGCGGGTTTGTTTCTCTGTCTTGGTTCATATGCAACTAACCTCGGCTCAAGTTAATGCCTCGCCAGAGGGGTCATCCATGTCATATGGGTGCTTCTCCTTGTCCTGAAGTCAATCAGCCACATAATGAGGGCAGTCTTGTCCTCTAATGATTCCACTAGCCGAGACATGAAGGAGGATGATGTTAAGCAGGTAAATCCTCTTTGCGGACAGAGACGATCCCTATAGCCCTAGAGTGGGTCTGGAAAGAAAGAGACATGCTAGAATATAGGCTCCTAACTACAGAATGGAAGAGGACATGGTAGATCGACCTACCTATAATTCAATGCTGTTGTTGCAGTCTCCTGCCTTGGAAAATCACAATATGTCTGCATTCGTGCTAGGATACCTTCACATAACACAATGAAAAAGAGCAGCATACAACATAATAATTCCATTCGTAATCAATAACCAGTCAAATAGGGCTAAGCATGTTGTGTCAAATCAAACAACATAACACAAAACGGGAACCCAAATGCTATTCATGCATATATTGATAGAAGGAAGAGGTACAATCGATGCTTTGATGTCACAGTCTCCTCTAGCAGGGTTCAACTGAAGCGCGTCTTAGTACTTGTCAAGGTATTCGGATGGGGTGAGGGCATGGGATTAAGCTCTCTCAACAAAGTTCCTCCTTGTTCAATCTATTTCATAATTCAACTCAGCTATAATATCAATTCTCCAAGTTTAGCTATTCAGTTGTTCAACTATTTTGCTATAATGTGTTCAGCTAGTTTATGCAAAGAGAGATAGCTTCTTTTTATAGAGGAAAAGGAGGAGGTTGGGATCCCTACAAAGGTGGGAGGGAGGCCTATCATTTAGGATGGTTTCATGGGAGGTGGAAACCATAAACTAAAGGATGGAGTCTGTGGTTATTCAGTCCAACCACTCCCAATGACTCATCCTCGAAGTTGTTGAAGTGGAATCTTCGCCTCTATTTAAAAAAAAAATCCATAAATAGATTGGCGTGGGTGTCTAACTGGAACAGAGTGCCAATTGGCATGGGCCCAATGTTAATTTTCCCAATCGGTGCGGGGGTGTAACTGGCTACTCGCGCCAAGGAAAAAACAAGGGTTTTTACAGATATTCTCAGGGAATTTTCAACAAAAGGAATATTTCTCTCATGTAAAGGGATGTAATGATGGTATTTGTAAGGCATGAAACTTCTTATTAGTCACAGAAATTACCCTCTAATGTGTGAGTTAGGGATTGCAGGGACAGTGACAAAATGTTGTGTAACAGATGCCCCCTAAAGCATGAGGTCCAAGGGAGAGGGAGGGGTGAAATGCTTTATGAGAACGCGTTCGAACCAAACACCACTGTCAGAAAACCTGCAATTACAAATACAACTGATATCTATGATACATGAATATGTGGCATGGGCGTAGCCATCCA
Source organism: Pinus albicaulis (assembly GCA_034641835.2). Taxonomy (NCBI): domain Eukaryota; kingdom Viridiplantae; phylum Streptophyta; class Pinopsida; order Pinales; family Pinaceae; genus Pinus; species Pinus albicaulis. The sequence goes on from MU968363.1 coordinate 22,251,284, forward strand.
TAATAGAGTACATAAAAACTGAGATCCACAGTATGGGCGCAACCATCCGATAGTAAGGATCAACAAATAGACTTAGGTATGGTCACAGCCATCCAATCAAAGGAGTCATGCAATAAGTCATGATAATCCACAAAAATATGTAGCCTGGATTTTATCAGAAAAAACCCAGGGTCTCGCGCTCCATCTCAACTCGAAAAAGTAGAATTTTAAGCATGCGAATATATGAGTTGAAGTCGAACATGCAGGAAAATTGTCTGATTACCAGCCAATGATGAAAGTCGTGAACAGACACGAGAGAAACCACCAATAATGACGATGGACCTCAAGGTACAAAAGGTACAATCTACCTAATGTGAACAGTGATTTGACATCAAACACCCATAGAATCACTCGATCGAAGGCCAATGATGTAAGCCTTGCGTCGAATGCGAAAAACCTGACATTGAGGCATGCAAGCTCCAAGGCACTAGAAGGGAGTCTCTAGATCAAATTCCTGGATAATGAGCTGAAGTCGACAGGAAGTGACCTAGTCAAAGGAGGGCCATAATGTTTCCCACATCATTGACATGAGACAGAGTAACATGATGAAAGTGAATCAGGACAAACATAGAATCAGAGGAAGGTTGAAAACTGCAAAGGAAAACTTCACTTGAACGTATCAGCGACACGACACTGGATTCGACAGTATTTGACATCACGAGATCTGAAGTTGTGATGATGTGGCAAAGAGAAAATGAGAGGTCAAAAGATATTACCCAAACCCATGGAGGAAAAAATGACGAAATGAGAAGTCCCCAACCCAACATGAATGTAGACAAGTGTCATGTTCAAGAGCGACATACTGCCAACATAACTAGAACTAGGTTCCATTTTCCCCCACCATTTCATAATCCAACCTAGTACATTTTACGAGCCCTAAGAAGGAGGAACTCGAGTAACGTCATGGCGACGAAGTCCGATGTCATCAGGATTTAACGAGTCTGACAAAGGGAGAACTTGACATCTTTTCATGTTTAGAGAGTTTGAAAAGAAGGCAAAAAAGAAAACTCCAACATGGCCCTTTTCGTAAATAGTCTCTCAGATCCAGAAAGGTAGAAAACAATATCTGAAAGAACCTCTTAGTCGCGATAGGCTAAGGTATTCCTTTTTCATAAATAATCTATCCCAACCCGAAAAAGGGGTAAACGTATACTAGGTAGATATTGTTTCACAGCCATTTAAAAATTTCAAAATGACAAGAGTCTCAAAAATATTTCCAATTTTAGAGAGTCAGAAGAGAGCTAAAAGATGACTCCTCCTGTAGGAACGAGTGGTATTAAGGGTAGCAACTGGTTCCAGTAATGGTGGAACTGCTTAGAACAAGTAAAGGTTAAGAGGCAGGCTAACAAGACCACTCATTGTAGATGTTCTTCAGGAATGGGTAAAACAATCAAGTGAAGGCATATGATCGTCCATGCAGATGGTGACGATGGAATGAGAAAACCAAGGCTCATCTAGCAAAATAGGCTGATAAAATGGAAATAATGAGAGGTAAAATGGGAATGGTTTCATTTTTTACACAAGCTCGAAAAAATGGGAAACTCTGCTTGAATTTGGTTTCATTTTTACAGAAGCTTGAAACAAAGATAAAATATGCTTGAAACAAGTTTCATTTTTACAAAAGCTTTAAACACAGATAAACTATGCTTGAAAAAGTGGGCATGCCCCTAGCATGGTGACTCAATTCGAGGTACATGCCCCCCAAGCTTCAGTGCATTCACCAGAGTAGACTGCTAGTTACTGACAGGTGGGTGGAATGAAGGTTCAAACACGAGATCAAGAGAAAGACTCGACAGGGATTTTACGAGATCGTCTCAAAAGATCGAACTGAACGATAACGTGTTTCATCATTTTAACGAGGTTGACACATTAGAAGAACTATCGTCATGAGCTAATTCATTTTTAAATGAGGTTGATACAAAATATGAACTATCCTCGGATGACCTTGTTTCATGGAAGAGGACACGGTAGATCGACCTACCTAGAATCCAATTTTGTTGTTGCAGTTGTAGTAATGGTGACCTCTCACTCATGCCTTGGAAAATCACAATCCGTCTGCATTCATGCTTGAATACTTTCACATAACACAGTGAAAAAGAGTAGCATACAACATAATAATTCCATTCATAATCACCAGTCAAATAGGGTTAAGCATGTTGCGAAAAATCAAACAACATAACACAAAATGGGAACCCAAATACTAGTCATGTATATATTGATAGAAGAAAGAGGTACAACTGATGCTTTGATGTCGCAGTCTCCTCCAGCAGGGTTCAGCCAAATCACATCTCAGTACTTGTCAAGGGATTCAGATGGGGTGAGGGAATGGGCTTAAGCTCTCTCAACGAAGTTCCTCCTTGTTCAATCTCTTTCATAATTCAACTTAGCTATAGTATCAATTCTCCAATTTCAGCTATTTAATTTTTTAGCTATTTTTCTATAATGTGTTCAGCTAGTTTATGCAAAGAGAGATATCTTCTTTTTATAGAGTAAAATTAGGAGGTTTGGATCTCTACAAAGTGGGAAGGAGGCCTATCCTTTAGGAGGCTTTCATGGGAGGTGGAAACCATAAACTAAAGGAGGGAGTTCGTGGTTATTCATTCCAACCACTCCCAATGACTCATCCTCGAAGTTGTTGAAGTGGAATCTTCTCCTCTATTTAAAAAAAACATTCCATAAACAACTTGGAGTGGGTGTCTAACTGGAACAGAGCACCAACTAGTGCAGGCCCAATGTTAATTTTCCAAATCGGTGCGGGGGTGTAACTGGCTACTCGCGCCAAGGAAAAAACAAGGATTTTTACAACTCTTCTCAGGGAATTGTCAACAGAAGGAATATTTATATCATGTAAAGGGATGCAATGTTGGTCTTTGCAAGGCATGAAACTTATTATTAGTCACAAAAATGACCCTCTAATGTGTGAGTTGGGGATTGCAGGGACAGTGAAAAAATGTTGTGTAACAGATGCATCCATTTCTCTTGTTCACTCTTTGGGGCAAGTTGTAACTCCAGTCACCCTGGACACAATAGAAAAACAGTTGCACAATGTCCAATTGAATATAGATAGCATGAGGAACCAACGCTACGAGGACCAGAACAAACAGGTGGCTTATATTAATGATGTTCAACACATCTAGAATAAAATCCTAGACAATATGGAAAGCCTCATATGACACCACCAGCGCACCAAGATCACCTTCGCACTCTGGAGGCGAGGATTGAATACATTGACTTCCATATGCATGATCATGCAAATCCATTTTTTTCCCCTCTTGTCTTTCCACCCAATCCGCCTCCTTAAGAGGATTTTATTATTGTAGATGTGGCTCAATTTGGTAAATGTATGGTATGGCCAATAGGCATCGCAAAAATAATCTTTGACACTAGGTGTAATTTTTTTCCTAGAGGCCCTATGCTCTCTAATTTTGTCTTTCATGAGAAGGGTCTTGGGAGATGATTTTTGTACTTAATTTCCTTTCGATACTATAATGCATGTTTTTTTACCAAAAAAAAACAATGCAAGAGAAAAAACATAGGTTTGTCATGATATCTTTGGCTTAGGGCTCAACATATCTCCTTCATATCTATGCTATAATATTTTCTCATATCAAAGATAAGGACCATGGAGGCCAATGTCATTCCCAATAACTAAGTCCCATTAGGAAATTGTTACACCATAAGACTGAGGCCCATTAGGGAATTGTTACACCACAAGACTGAGGCCCATTAGGGTGTTGTGGTGTTATCACGAAAAAGAAGGCCAAAGAAGGCCATTATCAGACCCAAGAATTGAGTGTCACTACACCACAAGGCTGAGGTACAATTTCACATAACCATAGGACTGGCTATTTCTCTGTGGAGATAGCCCAAATTGGGTGAACCACGTATATAAGTGTCCCTCTTTTTTATGATTTTCTGAGTTTTTTTTTGTCTGCAATATTTTATGTGTTCCATTGCACTATTATTTAATTTCTAACATGAAATCCATGAAATTTGGATTATTATTGAACAACATATATGTGTGTGTGTGTGTGTGAAAAATAAAAAATATTAATTTTGTATTAATGTTACTTATGAGTAAAAAAATACTCTCCAAGTTGAATCATTCCATTTGGCCTTGAAATGAAGGTTCGATGTACATTTTTGTGAAGTAGGCCAAGATTTACTTTCTTCACTAAGATGCACGTTGAGGCTTCATTTCTTAGCCAATTTGATTGATTCAAATTGTATGTTTTTTATTTTATTTTATTATTATTTTAAAAATTATTATATATTACCAACCAGTAGAGTAGTAATAATGTTAATTTTCTTAGGGCTAGAAGTCTTTGTTGTAGATAATTGTATTTTAAGACATTTTCGACATTGTCACATTGCATTCACCCCATATTGTCATAAGCAATTATGTAGACATAACATTAGAAATAACAGTGCAACAGAACATTAGCAATAACAATGCAATAGAATAGTCATAGGTTTGTCATGATATCCTTGTCATAGGCCTGTCATGGTATCTCTACAATAGGGCTCAATATATCTCCTTCATATCCCTGTCAAACTCTTTTGTCATGTCACAAATAAGAAGGCCCAAAGAGGTCGTTGTCATACCCAAGAATGGAGGCTCATTAGGGTGTTGTCACACCACAAGACTTAGGCCCATTAGGCAATTGTTACACCACAATACCAAGGTACAATTTCACATGCCCATAGTATGGAATGATTATTATATCACTTCCAATTAATTACATATACCGTTGTGCATTTATTTGAGGCACAAAAACCTTACTGTTTACCCTATGAAATACATTCATTTTGGAGTATTATTGAACAACATAAATATATATGTGAAAAAATAAAAATATTCTATTGTATTAGTTTTACCTATGACTACAAAAAATACTCTCCAAATTGAAACATTTAATTTGGCCTTGAAATGAAGATTAGGCGTGCATTTTTGTAAAGCATATTGAAATTTCCTTACTTTGCTAAAATTCATGTCCAAGCTTCATTTCTTGGACAATCTGATTGATTCAGATTATAGGTTGTTTATTTCATTATTTTACACACTTTTACATTGTTATATATTTACTAACCAGTAGAGTAATAACAGTGTTAGTTTTCTTAGGGATAGAAGTCTTTTTGTAGATAATTTCATTTTAAAAAAAAATTCAACATTTGCACATTCCATTCACCCCATATCATCATAAACAATTATGACATAGAGAGAACATTAGTAATAACAATACAGTGGAAATTTCATATGTCTGTCGTGATATCTCTATCATAGGTGTGTCATGATATCTTTCTCATATGGTTCAACATATCTCCATATCTTCGTCATAATTTTTTCTCATATCACATATAAGAAGGCCCAAGAGGTCGTTGTCATACCCAAGAACTGAGGCCTATTAGGGCATTGTTGCACCACAAGACTGAGACCCATTAAGGCGATGTTACACCATAAGAATAAGGTACAATTTCACAGAACCATAGGATGTAATGATCATTATATCATTTAAAATTAATTATTAGTCTTGGTGTGAATTTATTTGGGGCACACAAACCATTCCTTTAATCCTATGAAATCCATGAAATTTGGAGTATTCTTGAACAACATATATGTGTGTGTGTGTGTGTGTGTGTGTGTGTGTGTGAAAATAAAACTATTTATTTTTATTAATGTTACTTATGAGGTAAAAAACACTATCCAAGTTGAATCATTCAATTTGGCCTTGAAATGAAGGTTAGGCATGCATTTTTTTGAAGCAGGGAAAAAAATCCTTGCTTCACTAAATACACACCCAAGCTTCATTTTTTGGCCAATATGATTGATTCAAATCGTGAACTATTAAATTATTGATTATTGGTCTTGGTGTATATTTATTTTAGGCACACAATACCTCCCTTTTACCTTATAAAATCAATTCAATTTGGAGAATTTATGCACAACATAAATTTAATGAGGATGAGTTATTGTCCACCCAAATTTAATAAGGATATACTTCATTATATGTGAGAAGGCATGTGCCCCAAACATTTCAAAGGACTCTTAGGTCATGTATAAATAGGAATTATAATTTTTAAATTGTAACACATTGGTGATGTTGTCATATTTTGTATACATATTTTTTATTTGCAACATGGAGTAGAGGAAACATACCCTTGTTTTACATATTTAGTCAATGAAAAATGGTGTACATTATAATTGTAAAATTGGTTAGAAGATGGTAGTAACATGATAGGATAAATGGCATCCTCCAAGGGTATGGGTGGAATATTTCCCACCATATCCATGGAATGTTTCACACTATACCTTGCATTAAATAACTAGGGTCCTTGAATTATTTACCCTAATTCCATCTCTTCATTCTTCTTCATTTGGGATTCCATCAAGGTACTAATGTAGACCGTGGCCTTATGCATACCTTCCAATTAACAGGCTAGGTGTCTCATCTCCCCGTATCTCATGCATATTGTCACTATAATACCCTCTAGGAGGAGGATAACTATCCATGCATGATTGTATCTAGGAATTTCCAAAATCCAAGGCTCCCATAATTAAGACTACCACCACACAGGAATAAGAAAACAACATGAGGATTGGAGGGACAAAGCATTTTTTATTATTTCACAAGACTAATCAACTCAACAATCATTTTAAAATCCAAATAGAAAAAAAAAAAAAAAATTACAAACCTATCCATATTTCAACAGGGAAAATAGGCTCATTACCATTCGAAACTGACCTATAATTTTGCCTCTTTCCCCACATATATGTTTAATTTTATGGACCATATTTGAAAACCATATAATTTATTGCATTTTTAAAAATTTACTCAAGCATATTCATCCTTAACCATTAACCAGTATAGTACTAACAATGTTACTTTTCTTAGAGCTATAAGTCTCTATTGTAGATAATTGCATTTAAAAAAAAATTCACATTGCATAAACCCCATATCATTATAAGTAATTATGTAGAGATAACATTAGCACTAATAATGCAATGAAACAATCATAGGTCTATCATATCTTTGTCAGAGGGATCAATATATATCCTTCATATCTTTGTCATAATATTTTCTCATATCACAGATAAGAAGGGCCAAATAGGTTGTCATCATACCCAAGAAATGAGGCCCATATGGGTGTTGTTACACCACAATAATGAGGCTCATTATGGCATTATTACACCATAAGACAAAAACGTGGCTTTTCCTCGACCCACTCAGTCCTTATTATATCCCCATGGATCCATAACCTTTGTTATTACTGATGTTGTCTTATTTATCCTGTTACAATAGGCGCAAGGGTAAACTTGGTTTCCTTAGAGCTCTTTGAATAGACTAGGAGGGGTTAGCCACATCACCCCTCCCCACAATAGATGTTCAAAAAGAGAAACATGACCATTGTTGAGCTGCATTTTTGTCCAGATTTTTATGATTTTTATCAAGTGATTATATGCTTGTGACTAGTGTTTTTAATCATTGTTATCTTATTAAGCTGATAGTTAGAGGAATTCAGAGGCAATAGTTATTAAATTATGAATTATTCTTGTTAAGTATTTTTTGTGTAAATGTCATTAATAATATGCATTCTTGGTGGAAGATGAATAAGTCATGTACTAAGTAGTTTCATACCAGCAGTGCAGGAATGATTCCTGAAGTGAATTTAAGTACAAATTCATCTCATGCACAAAAGCAACAACTCGAATTCAGAGTCAAAGATTGAAGAACTACATTCTGCACCTTTTGTAGAGTCTCAAGATGATATTGTGTGCAGATATTGTTGAACAACACCCATGCAATGTCATTTTTATGGTAATTGCCACCATTTGTGAATTTCTATAGAAATTTTAGAAAGAAATCGTACCTAATATTGATATATCAATGAATGATCCTAATGCAAAAATTCCCGAGAAGTGCACTATTTTCATGTTGAATTTGCCACTGGTACTACTCGTATGTCACTATGGTGTGAGGAACTATGGTGGAAACATATTCCCAGATGGTCTAGTTAAGAATAAATGGAAAAGGAAATATTGATTTTTTTTAACAATAGAGATAACCACGACCTCTCCATAAACTAGAATTTGGCAACTCGTGAAGCTAAGGAACATCTCCGATAAATCCAAAAAATGGATCAACCTCTATTTAGAGAGTAACATTAATTTCCAGATGAGATGCCAACCAGATAAGCTCATGGTGATCGAATTTTTGGTACGAATAACTCTTCAAGTAATTAAGTAAAGAAAATGGATAGGGGTTATGTTTGAGTTGAAGCTCCAATGGAAACCTTATGAACATGGTCCTCAAAGATATCCAAGAAATAAAAAATATCAAAATTCTCTCGATTTGGATCGCTCCCAAACATAGCATTGGTAATATATTTCAGTAAAATGAAGGGACAGAGATATTGATCATGGATGATGAATGACTCAAGCCTGCCAGCTATGTGTTTCCTCTACCAGCAATGCGATGGTTAAATTATTCTAGAAGCCAGGATCGCACCAAATCAACTTGGATTGGAAAGAAAATCTTCTTGTTTCGATTTTAGCTAATGTGTGTTAACCAAAAATCCTGAATTCATATTCTATGTAACATTCAATCCAATTGATTAGAGAAACATTGTTTCTATATAAGAGCTATTTTTCTACATTGATGATGGGGAGCTAGTTGGTAAAAATTTAGAATCGTTGTTGTCTGTGACTTATGTCAATTGATTTCCAAACGTTTTTTTTTAAATATACATGATCGCCTTGAAGTTGTGAGAAAAAGCGTTGTTTCCATGGTTAATAGTGAATTCTGTCTTTGATGTTTTAAATCCTTCTTCCATTGCAGTAATTCAGATTACTCCAGGGATGGGAGGGCCCACCACCTCCAGAGATAAGCCTCATTAAACAGTTTAGATAGATAGATTACATAATTTAAGAATTTATCTCCTACGTTAAAGATATCTGATTCATTTTATAACCTAAGTTAATATTTTAACACAGAGCCATGCTC